>NBSA01000016.1:1960343-2120501 GCA_002916415.1 Talaromyces borbonicus
TTCTCTGGACATCTCTGTATTTCCACGCATTATTATTCTCCACCATACTAACGTTACTTCACCACCCTACCATAGTACTGATATTTAAGAGGCTATTCTCGGTCTCCCAATACATCTTATAAAACACTAATTATACATGAGAGCTGCGCGATTTCCACGATAGGTAGTTGCCTATGACTGCTCAACTGATTCACGCAGACGTGGCGTTTCAGTTTCGTACTAGAAAGCCGCTAATTTTCTTTCCACCTACCGTATCCCTGACGATTTACCTTAGCTTAATTGATAGCGCCAACACCGAAAATACAAAGCGTGTAAACATACTCACTAGTTACTGCTAACTACGTAACTTATGTAGTAAAAAGCTGCGACTTATGCATGCAAAAATGAGACATTGCAGCGCGCCCCTTGCCGAAAGCGTAGCCTACACAGTTGCGAAGCCACTAAGTAAGCCCAATGGGTTTTCTCGTCGATTGTTCTGGCTTGTGCGCAGCACTATAAAATCTTCTAAATGAATGTCGACGGATGCTACGGTATTTTCACCGGGATTTGATTCTAAGCCGGTGTAGCTACGTACCTTGGTACCTAGGTAAAGGGTAAAGTGTACCTAAACTCCAAAGATTAAACCAATAAATACATCCGGACCCCATCTGCGCTTAGTTATGGTTTAGCGCTCTAAATTGTGAATTGTCCCACGGAAGATCCTGAGCTTAAAACCCTCCGGAAACGCCCATTTGCGATCCGGAAAAGCACGCTGAGAGGGGAAAAAGTCAAAAAGAAAAGAAAGAAAAAGAAAATATTTCATCGAGATTTGGGACAACCGATCGATCTCAATCAACTCTTCCTCTCAGGCACAGCTTCCCTGCTGCCACATTTTGACCGATTTCACCGTCATCCCGCGAGAAGATCCGTTAGCCCAGGTGGGGTACCACTGATTCATACCTAAAAGTGAGAAGAAAAAGAAAAGCGTCAAAACCAAGAATCTAGATCAAAAATCGATGGGCAGGGCTACTCACTGGTGTAGAAATCTGCAGCGCTGTGACCAGCATCGGTCCACGGCTTGTTTCCGACACCGTCCTTGAACCATCCATTCGTACCCCCTACTGCGACATTCAGGATCAGATAAAAGGACTGGTCAAACGGAGAGTTAGGTCGACCAGTTTGAGACCATGGATCAGTCACTAAGGAGTTGTTCGCAGTGCGTCCGCTGAATTGGCCGCGTTGAAACATATTCGTATTTTTGGGAAACGACCAATACATCACTTGCTGAAGCGGATTGTCTACCCATGTAAACATGTAGTCCTCTGACCACTCCAGGCCGAAAGTGTGAAATCCTTTGGAGAAGTCGGTGCGACGCAGTGCTTTGCCGCGGGTCGACAGCCAGAAAGCGTCCAATTCAGAAGTAGGGCCTGGTATAGGATTAGACTAGGGGACTCGGTCGAGAGAAAAGCAAAACTTTGACTCACCCCAGTGAATAGAACTTGCCATAGTATCTCGGCCGCCACCGACATATGAAATATCGTTGCCTCGGCTTTCAGCAAGGTCTATTTCACCACTAGCAGGCCATGCTCCGTAGACGCTGTTTGTTGGCATCATCCCTATAGAGCCGTGAGGTGAGCAAGTCTGAATATTACGTACACCAAGGGGGCATGCTGGGTACATACAAATTGCTGGCCACAGCCAATCTCCCGCCGGAAGCTTAGCTACTACCTCAACACGACCGTAAGTGATAGATTTGCTACCGTTAGTGTTTAAGCGCGCTGAGCGGACCGGGTTAATCACGGTCCTTAGTGTGCTGTTCGAGTGTACTGAACATGCTTCGTTAGTTGTCCCTGTACATGTGCCGTCACCGCCGGCTTTGGTGAGATTCAAGGTATAGCCATTGACAATCTCCGCTGGCGTGATTGGAGTTGTCTCGGTTGTGAGTGTTGGAACAATATGTAGCCCTTCTTGATCTACAAAGACATTTCGATCGTCTGTGGTGGTCCACTCAAATTCGCCAGTTCCGAAACCACCAACCTAATCAATTGGTTAGTTCTACACCAATGGAAAAAAAAAAGAGGCAAAGAAATAAGGATAGACAGTACCTGAACCTCTCGAGTCCAAACATCTGTATTCAAGGTCGCAAAGTCATCATCTAAGATGAGACAATACTAGTTTTCGTCAGCTGAAACTCCCATAGCATGAAGTTATACACTGGAAGCTACTCACGCTATGCTTGGGCACTTGAGCTGTTGCATGGTAGTTGATGTAACCGCTGACAGCTAATCCAGCTACAAGGAATCCCCAAATAATATAGTTGTTCACGCGAATCCTCTTCAATCGTTTGTCATTCACCCATGGTCGTTCATATTCACCCGTCAAAAGATAGCTCTTGAATCTTCGTTTGATGGGAGCACGACTTTGAGTAGAATGTCGGAAAGGGAATTCATTTATACTGTCTTGAGTCGAATAACCGGTGTCCGGTCTTATACTGGTCGCCGTGCTAGGTGCAACACTGTCCGAAAATGGGTTGCGAGTTTCCATTGCAACGGATTTTATCCAGGCAGGCTAGATAGTAATATTGTTTCCCTGGTACAGACTATTGAGAAGAGGATATACCGGCAACGAGGTCTTGTATTATGGTTATTTATGGATTAATTTATAAGACTATAGTTCTGTTCGATGAAACCTCAGACATCTGACAACTTGGACCCTAAGCCAGAATCCTCTGGCTGCGAAATTTGCCCATCTCTTCCATTGCTTTTCTAGCGCGGTTCTGATACATCGTCAGTACAGATTACGAAATCGTAAATTGGAATTTATTCTCAATACAAGCTTGATCCTGGTTGTGTGGCTTTTTCTGGACAATGGCTCGATAAGTTGTGCCAATGTCATGAACCGCCGAGTTTGGTCAAACCATGCAGCCATTATCTCCCGCGGGAGAGGACGAGGCTGGATCAGGAATTGGAACAGAACGCAGTTCAACGTATATCACAAAAGCTGATAAACAGGGTCGAGATCCTTGGAAGCACACACTTATTCAGTGCTACATGTAATAACAGATAGTGGACGTGATCCACACCGGTGAACATAGCTACCTACTTAGTATAGAGATAGCGTGGCTCCGCTGAAGCTCTGTAAGTTTGGTTGAAACCTATCAGTTTTATCTTTGAGCATGCATTAGTACCAGAAACATATCCAATGAAGCAGTCCTGCAGAGCCAGCGGCTTTTGGGCTCTGGATAAGTTCCGTTCCACGATTGGCATCCAAGGTCGCTAACATCGCGTGGTGTACGACATCCATGGATAGGTAGTGTCTCCCGTCTTAATCAAAAATACTCCGACTTGGCAGCAGTACCCGTGGACCTTCTGGGAACCAACTTGTGGCACGCCTGATATGCAGTCAGATAAACGCCGAGTAATACCTTGACAACGCTACAGATACCCCTGGCCCATGTCTGTGTGTTGTCTGGCCGACAAGGCTAAACTTGAGGCCGAGTGCATGCATCATTATCATTGTACATGTACATGGTATCATATGTGTGCATGTGTATCAGGCAGAACTCACGGACCCTGAGACCTACCGAAACGATGATGTTATCGATCATCTACTAATAATATCAGCCAACACGACGAGTCGAAAACTTGACTTTGCATACTTAGCGTAACTTAGCGTATACTCGGAGAATACCACAGGAACACTAAAACGCCGTGTTACTTCCTACTCCACTCACATCTCATCAATTATGGATCCCGTATTTTATGTTTTGTTGGCCTGACCTGTATTGTTTTCAGTTTTCGATACGAGTCTATATTCTTACCTCCTATGGATTTTTCCTCCGCTGTTCCTCATACTTTCCAGCACAACACAGGAGGATGCTTTTGTGTGAAAGACATGCATTAACTAGCTTTGGATAGTGTCACCTAGCAAGCAGGCTTTGCCAAAGATTGGCGCAGAGATTTGAGTTGTCTAGAAGGGCCTGGGCGCCTGGACTTCAGACAACTCATCGCAGAACACGGTAAATTCCACGCTGTACTTGACCGATGCATTCTTTAAGAGACTATTGAATCTTCCAGCAGCGTGGGTACTTGAGATTGCGCCGCAACTCGTAGATATGTTGTTTAGCCAGCCCCATAACTGGCCATATCCTTGGATCTATCTGTAACTCTTTCTCGGATTAATCGCACTGATCAGGCAATCGCAACTCCGTTATCTCTGCCTGGACTCAGTCTTATATTTGTTTTTCTTATTCAATTCTTGAGGTCTTTTTTATACATAGAGTCAGACCCATGACTTTCTGAACAACTCCCATATTCATATCGGCTCTCAACAGCGCCAATAGCCATGTCTTCCTTGATTCCTAGCCGGTGGTCATTCAAAAACCGCAAGTCATTGAAGGATGATGTTGTGTCTGAGAAAACTTCATCCCAGAGAGATTCATTGCCAACACCGGAGTCGGGACAGTCGAGTCGTAGCCATAGCTACATCGGCAACCGATATGTCAACAATGGCATTGATGATGTCTCTAGGTATCGAGCAGTAAGTAGAAAGTCCGTGCTCCGTTTGACAAGACTGGTGCTTAACAAAATATGCCAGATGATCAAATTCTTTCATGTACGACTGACTGCGTATCAATGGCTCCCTGCGCCAACACATCCGCAGTATAAGTCTACTGGAGTCTTTCTACGTCGGTCACGGGGTGTATACCTCTCAGAACCGCAAGATGTCAACACAATGCTACTTGCAGCAATTCAAAAGATAAATGCTGCCGTTGCTTTCACAATGATGACTGAAACCACAAGTATCATTGCATCTCAGCTGGCTCCCGGCCAAACGGAGTTAATTCTCCCCAATGGCTATCAAGTCCAGATCATTGATTCATACGCTGATATTGCCGGATCGCACTCTAACTTGGTCAAAAAATATCAATATTCTGCATTAATACGAGACGAGAAGATTCTTCTTGTATGGAGCGATGATCTAAATGCCATTTTAAATCATGCTGCAGATGTAGAAGGGAAATTACTCTCACTAGTAAGTTTCGCAATATCGAATGCAACTATCTCCACCATTCTGATTTTAGAATTTCCCGTCAGATATGGGGAAGCCCTGTCCCAACCTTCAATTTTCAGGTGACACCATTGGCTACTCCTGGAGAATCTATTTTAACGTCGCCTAATGAATCCACATATCAACTGGGATTCGAAACGCGCCGAGGGTCACAGGTGGGAGCTGAAGATTCCGGTACTTCTCGTGACACTTCTCCCAGAAGAATGATTGGCGAAGAACTTAAGCACCCGAAAGAGTCGCTAGAGCGCCCTCTCGCAGTGACCAGTGCAATCTTCGTTGGAATGGCCGTCATGCTCCTCGTCATTCTTCTTCTTGGATTTGGAATTTCTAATCTGCTCTTGGAGTTCACTGTCGATGGCAACGCAATGAGATTTGCACTCACGGCAACGATTCCTTTATTCATGTTGTTTAGTATCTTCTTCATGATCGTCATTTTTACCGACATTTTCCAAGCCGTCGGACCCATCAAGACTTTGAAGACCAACTCAAGGTTTTATTCGCCAATTGCTCCGGACTTAAGGGCTGCATATTCTTTGGGCTTTACACCACCGCGTGTAACAATCCAAATGCCGATCTATACCGAGTCACTTGAAGGAGTTATTAAGCCTACGATTAGTAGTTTAAAAACAGCGATATCCCACTACGAATCGCACGGAGGTGAGAAACAATATTCAATACTTTTAGTCTCGGTCTAACGCTATATTCAGGTACTGCTAACATATTCATCAACGATGATGGATTTGCTCTACTTTCTGAAGAGGAGAAACATGAGCGGATCAACTTCTACCACGACAACAATATTGGCTGGGTTGCCCGTCCTAAGAACAACGAGGACGGTTACGTGCGCAAGGGAAAATTCAAGAAAGCATCAAACATGAACTTCGCCTTGAACGTATCCAATAAAGTCGAAGCAGAATTGATTCAAAGGCTAGCCCCGACATTGGAAAAAACTGATATGATCGACCCCATGGAGGAAGAATTAGTTTACAGGGAGGCTTTTGATCATGCTATACAGTCAGACCCCCGAATTCGCGGAGCAGGTGGTGACATCCGTGTGGGCGAATATATTCTGATTGTTGATTCCGATACACGAGTGGTGAGTTAAGATCCGTACATACACCGTGGACAGTACTGACAACCACTCAGCCTGCCGATTGTCTTCTTTATGGCGCCGCGGAAATGTTTTTGAGTCCGGAAGTTGCAATCATTCAACACTCTACCAGTGTAATGCAGGTCTCGCGGGACTATTTTGAGAATGGTATCACTTATTTCACAAATCTCATCTACTCGGCGATTCGCTTTGCGGTTGGCAGCGGCGAGACCGCACCTTTCGTTGGTCACAATGCTTTTCTCCGATGGCAGGGTAAGCATATCCCAGCAAAATCGCTAAGAAAGTCTCATATTTATTAACAACGACGATATAGCTGTTCAATCTGTCGGAAGACCAGATGATGGTTACGTGAGTTTCTGGTCTGAAAGTCATGTCTCGGAGGATTTCGACATTGCTTTGCGGCTTCAAATTCAAGGGAACATTATTCGCTTAGCGAGCTATCATAATGATGAGTTCAAGGAAGGAGTCTCATTAACAATTTACGATGAATTGTCCCGTTGGGAGAAGTAAGTTGCTAAATAGAGAACCTGAGATGTGATTCGAAGCTAACATTCTGGACAAGATATGCCTACGGCTGTAATGAGCTAGTATTCAATCCAATACATACATGGATTTACCGTGGACCTTTAACCAAGTTGTTCATGACCTTTCTATGGTCCAACTTGCAACTATCGTCCAAGATTACTATTCTCGGATATATCTCATCTTACTATGCATTGGCTTCTGGATTCCCCTTGACCATACTGAATTATTTCCTTGTCGGCTGGTTTGAGGGCTATTTGGATAAGTTCTACATGGAGTCATGGAAAGGTACGTTGAAATTAATCCACAAACATACAATACAGTACTGACTCGAATAATCTTCTAGTCTTTCTCAGTCTGCTCGTTGTCTTCTCCGCAGCGGGAAATGTCTGTTTGGCTATGATACGATACCGCCTAGGAGAGAAACCGCTATTCGCATCTCTCGTGGAGAACTTCAAATGGATGCCTATGTTCGCCATATTTTTTGGCGGACTCTCGTTCCATCTGAGTCTCGCTATTCTGAGCCACATGTTCCATATCAATATGTCATGGGGTACTACAGCAAAAGAAAAAGACGACTCTAACTTTTTCAAGGAGATGCCCAAGATCTTCAAGAGTTTCAAGTGGTTGTATGCTGTGGTGATTCCATTCTTCCCTGCCATGATCTACCTCGCCTGCTTTGCGCCCAGTGGTTGGACTATCACGGAAGTAGCTGCCATCGTCCCGATGTCAGTTACTTTAGCATCGCACGCCCTTCTGCCTTTGCTACTGAATCCATCACTAATGGTGTTCAATTACTGAACGCTATATTATTTGGGCTGAAATTCAATTGACCCGGGCTTCTCTGCAATCCCTACTGATACGCCGATACGAACTGTGGAACTGATTTGCAAAATGAATAGATGATAATGATAGAATAGATAGACAACTCATAATTTAGCTGATTTGATAAATGGATCCGAGTTCTTTCGCTTACTTGATACTAATTTTAGAGAGAATCTGAACAGAACCGGCTTGTAAATCGGCTTGGAATACGGAATCAGCCTCGAGTCCTCGAGTCCAGGGTAGAAAAATCGGCACTTTTGCGGCTGTTGTGTCTCCTCGAGTCAAAGACTCGACGACACGTCGTATCTGCGATAACGTAGGGCGGGCAGCATGCAATTCATGCATAAGGGCCAATCGCTTCTAGTGAGCTCGGCCATGTGGCTTGATAGTAATCCATGGATGAAGAATAAATAGTATGTGTTCGTGTGAAGCTTCTGGGATACTACATACAATAAATACATGGATGTATCAAAAAAGAAAGAGAGTTTGGTATTTGTGTTACCGAACGATAACAATACTTGTACGGCTAGTAAAATACCGTTTCGATCTAATGCGGAGTTAATTTAGCTTCCGCACTAATCAGATCTCAGACGGGCCTGGATCGGCCGAACTAATGAACCTTGGAAATATCCCGCCTACATAAATTAAAAAAGTCTTTGACTAAACACCCACCGACCATTCGACAAATGCAGGTAGAAGTCAACAATCGCCGGCTGCAAGCTTTGCAACACCGGATGGCTTGATTCGTCAGGTTTTAATACGAGCTGTAGCCTCTCGCTAAAAACTCAATTCACCGTCCATTTGCTGACTCGCATGGCTATCCCTACAGCCCACTTCTCAGTCCGTGCCCTCGATTTCTGCAGCCGGAGTCCGAGAACAAGGCTACCTGGGTCTCTGTTCTGTCTGAATTGGGATCGAGGATTAGATATTCCCATGGATCTCGCAGAGTCCACGCGGCTGAACTATATCTCGATATCCGAGATGGCAGCTCCTCAGCTTTCAGCTGCCGCTGCTGCGGCTGCTGAGACATCTCGCATTTCTTTCAGGGAAAAAAAAATCCTGGACGCCTCAAAACTCAATGATTGACTGATATCACATGGTATCTGGGATTCAAGCGGGGCTACTCTGCGTTATAAATGATCCAGCTCAAGTCCTGTATAAAGTGCAATTTATTGTTGATTTTTGCCACAAAACAATATATGCAAGTGCTGTCTAGCCGGAAAAGATATTAATATATCGATGGCTGCGTGGTTGCTCTTCTTGGCTGCAACTGGATTAGTCCAGCGGTCAGTTCTAGGGTTGCCGACATGGCCATCCTCGTCAGACGAATTGGAGGATCTTATGTTTTTAAACACAGGATTCCAGGCGAGAGCCTTTTCCGCCGTCATCACACCGTGTTCTTTCTCCTCACAGGGACCGTCGCGAATTACCTCAGCAGAATGGCTTCGAACGGCTTTCCACGATATGGCTCCCGGAAATGCCTTGACCGGCGTCGGCGGGCTGGATGCATCCTTGCAATATGAAATAGGAGGCAGCGGCGGCGAGAACATAGGCGACGCCTTTAATTCAACCCTGCTCGCATATTCGCAATTTTTCTCGTCCCGCGCATCATTAGCGGACCTTATTGCACTCGGTGTCTACGCATCAGTTCGGGTGTGCGGCGGCCCTATTGTCCCTATTCGCACTGGCCGGATTGACGCTACTGCAGCGGGACCGATAGGCGTTCCTTTACCACAGAACTCCCAGTATACATTCATCCAGCAATTTGCGCGGATGGGATTCAACGTCTCCGAAATGATCGAGCTTGTGGCTTGCGGCCATACTATCGGCGGTGTGCACGCTGGGAATTTCCCAGAAGTGGTACAACCAGGTACCGTGGCAAATGATTACCAGCACTTTGACTCAACGACTGCCTTTGACGAGAAAATTGCCTCCGAGTTCGTCGGAGGAAATACTACCGACCCACTAGCTGGGCCGTTGGCAATTAAGAATACATACGCTGCAGACCAAGCAGTATTCACAGCGGACAGCAACGTGACTATTGGTCGAATGGCCGATCCTGCGCACTTTCAAGCTCGTTGTCAAGTGATGCTTCAACGTATGATTGAAGTTGTCCCATCTGGCGTGGTTCTCACAGACGCAATTGCTCCATATGAGGTCAAACCAAGCAATTTGCAATTGACCATACAACCTGGTGGTACTCAGCTTGGATTCACTGGGCAGATTCGAGTGCGGACGACTAATATCAATGGTGCGATTTCGAACGTTCAACTCGTATATGTTGATCGCAATGGCGGGTCGACCTGCGGATCCTGCGTTATCGGCACACAGTATGCAGGTACCACCCAAGGATTTGACGACACTTTTGTTGTAAGTACTTCAAGAGCAATGTTCGGGACTATTCTAATCCAGTCTACAACAGTTCTACAGCTTCTCCGCTGTATTGCCGATTGCTACCTCAATCTCGGCATTCAAGGTTCAAGTCACAGCTGGTGGCAATACAGTTACGTACGACAATAACGGGAATTCGTATCCAGTTCAAGATTCGATACTCTTCCAGAGTCCTCAGAGCTGCGTGGCCCAATCGACCGACAGTAATGGGAATCAGAAAATGACAGTTACCGCAGCAGTAAGTGCGACAGGTTTTCATTGAAGCACAAGTCCGATGATTAATATTTGTTGTTACAGGTTCGCAACACAAGCACTTCGGAAACACCGATTCTTTCTGTAGAACTCAAAACGCCTCGGTCTTGTTGTGTAGTTCCTGGCCTGTCTACTGTCAACGTGACAATGACAAAGTCCGGGACGATCGGTGCTTACACTCTATACAGCGGGAGTTATGCTCTCAGTCCAAACCAAATCACCTCGTCCAAATTCAGTACATCTGTTGGTGCCGTCTCCGACAGCTTCAAGAGTACAGCACTGACGGGCTCTTGCTCAATTTTAACCGGCTCCACTGCAGTACCTTACACCTATGTGGGCTGTTACACAGATGATGCTGGCTCACGGACATTTTCAGCCGCGACTACTAGCGACAACAACATGACACTTGCGGAATGCGTTAAATTTTGCAGTGGGTATATGTATTTCGGTACTGAGTATACAACACAATGTTTTTGTGGAACCAGTTTGGACTCGGCCACAAAAGCAGCAGAGACGGATTGCAATATGCCGTGCGGTGGCGACAGTACAGAGTCGTGCGGCGGGCCTAATAGACTCTCTGTTTATACCAATAATAATTATGTTACTCCTGGAGGATCCACCGTCGCAGGCTATGTATATCGTGGTTGCTACAACGATACGGCTGCCGCACGCAGTCTCTCTGCGACTTATACTTATAGCAGCAACATGACTATCGAGGCTTGTGCAACCTTTTGCAATGGTGCATCATATTTTGGTGTCGAGTATTACAGCGAGTGCTACTGCGGAAATACTTTGGCTGCGGACAGTACCGTCCAGCCAGTGACTGATTGTTCGTACCCTTGTTCGGGAAACAGCAGCGAGTTCTGTGGTGGTAGCAACAGACTCGATCTATATGAATTGGGCTCCTTGGTCGTGACTACATCTTCGACGCCGGTTTCTTCAACAAGTCCACCAAGTAGCAGTACTTCCGTATCTGCATCCAGTACTATATCTACAAGCATAAGCACAGCTACGTCTGTCACTGTCGCGTCGACCACAGCTTCTCCTTCGTCGACTACATCAGTGGTCACTTCTGTATCAGGTAGTACTAGTACCTCGACCACGACCTCTCCACCCTCGACTTCTACAACTATGACTTCGGTTTCAACGGGTATTAGCACACCGACAACGTCCGGTTCTCTCGCTTCTACCAGCGCCACTACATCCGCTACCGGTTTACCAAATGGATGGGAGTATCAAGGATGCTACATAGACAACATCGGGGGCGTACGCTCCATGCTGGTCCAGGAGAATGACAATTCTACGATGACGGTCGAGTCCTGCATTAACCAATGTATATCGCTAGGTTATTCTGTGGCAGGTATGGAGTATTCGGTCCAATGCTTCTGCGATAATTACGTACGCAACAATGCGTCGTTGGCAAGCACAAATTCTCAATGTGCCATGACTTGTGGTGGCAATGCCAATGAGATATGTGGTGGACCCAATCTCCTCAGTGTCTACTCAAACGCTACTCTCACGGTCTTGCCCCCGCCAGTTGTGCAAACTACGGGTTTACCAGGGTCTTGGGTCTACAAGGGCTGTCTTCAGTAAGTCTATCTACAAGTTTGATTTGTATATCGGGAGGGAAACGGTCGGAAGAGGAAATAAAACTAACGAGAGCTCCTTCTCAGGGATAATGTCAACAACACACGAACTTTCCCGTACTTGATCACCAATGCCAACAACAACTCTGCCACAGCTTGTCTTAGCCGCTGTCAGGAGTATGGCTTCCAGGCGGCTGGCCTGGAATACGGTGAACAATGCTGTAAGTCTAAACGTATCTTTGAAGAATAGGTGTCGATACTGATGCACTTCGAATAGTCTGTGGTGACTCTTTCGATATTGGTCCTAACGTTCAGACTGTACCTGACTCTCAATGCAATCAACTCTGTAGCGGTGATAGCATTCACTTTTGCGGGGCTGGAAACTTGCTGAGCTACTACATCTGGGAAGGCGATACACCGTTGTACGAATGGACGTATGCCTCTGGTAACGATGCGGGTCTTTACCAATTCCTTATCGGTGGTGTTGTAGTTCCGTTGATGACTACGGTCAACATCAACGGCAAAGTCACTTTCCTGGAGAAATGGGGTACAGGACCTCCGAATACCACTGGGGCCTACGAGTTGGATCTCTTCTATGAAAACGATTTCAATAATGCATGGCGACCAATGCACGTGAAAACAGACATTTTCTGCTCTGCCGGTCTCGTTCTTCCCGACAAAGCTGGAAGACAGCTTACTGTTGGTGGATGGTCTGGGGTTTCTACTGAAGGTATACGACTTTATTGGCCGGATGGCTCTCCAGGTAAACCGAGTGTCAACGACTGGCAGGAGAACCAGGCCGAACTTTCCCTCCAAAGCGGCCGTTGGTATCCATCCGGTATGATCATGGCTAACGGTTCAATTCTGATTGTTGGTGGTGAGACGGGATCCAACGGACCTCCAGTTCCCACTATTGAGGTTTTACCTACAGTTGGACCAACCGTGTATATGGATTGGTTGGAGCGTACGGATCCCAATAACCTATACCCGTTCATGGGGGTACTGCCTTCCAAAGCAATTCTGGCTGCGTACTATAACGAGGCTCGTCTGCTGGACGAGACTACATTACAAACCATTCGTACACTACCCAACATGCCAGGAGCAGTCAACAACGACCTCGGCGGCCGCACGTATCCCCTCGAGGGAACCATGGTGTTTTTCCCGCAGTATGCTCCATACACAGATCCCGTCCGGGTCTTGATATGCGGCGGTTCAACGCCTTACGGGGGCGATGCAATTGATAATTGTTTATCTATCGAGCCTGACGTGCCCGGCCAGAATTGGACGATTGAGCGGATGGTAAGTCTAACTCCTTTGTATCCACTTCTCCTCCCTCGTGGAAGTCTTCGCAGTGGCTGATAATGCTCCATAGCCTTCAAAGCGTGTTATGACCTGTATATCACCACTTCCGGATGGTACATTCCTGATCCTAAACGGAGCTCACCAGGGTGTTGCTGGATTCGGTCTTGCTACCGACCCGAATTTTAATGCTGTTCTATACGATCCAACCAAACCAGTCAATCAAAGAATGACAGTTATGGCAAACACCACCATTGCGCGGCTGTACCACTCCGAGGCAATTCTTCTCCCCGACGGACGAGTTCTCGTCTCTGGCTCCGATCCGGAAGACGCCACCCATCCCGAAGAGTACAGAGTCGAAGTCTTCATCCCGCCCTATCTCCTCTCTGGCGCCGCTCGACCAGCCTTCACAATCACCGACACGGACTGGGCGTACGGCGGCACATATACCATTACCATCACAGCGGGGAACATAGCGAATCTGAAAATTTCACTCATCGGACTCATCTCCAGCACTCACGGAAACAGTTTTGGTCATCGAACATTCTTCCCGGAATTTTCATGTCAGGGAGATCAGTGCGTGATTACTGCGCCGCCGGATCCGTGGACTTCGCCTCCGGGATGGTTTCAATTGTTTATTCTCGACGGACCAACCCCGTCCATCAGCTCGTTTGTGCGCATTGGTGGAGATCCTGGGAAATTGGGTAATTGGCCTGATTTACCAGACTTTAATGTTCCTGGTGTATGATGAAATACCCAAATACCTCGAAGGGGTAGTTAGATAATCAATTACCGATACAACACCTCAACGTGTGTCGCGAAGAGGCCTATACTCAAAAGGAGATGGAACGGCTCGTGGATTTGGTTCTGGATACAAACTTTCGGTTAATCCTAATTTCGTGCAAAATTTTGGAAGCTTACGAAGATTTAGTCTATACTTTGTCTCGTCAAGGTAGTTGATACCTAGATACTGATGAAAGGGAAGATCAATAATTTTTCAAAGGATGGTGGTCAACCATCCATGGATGTAATTACCATACCTCTCTGATTAAGTTGCTAGTAAATTTTGGAACTGAGAATGTAAAAGTTTATTCTGTTTGCGTATCCCGAGGTCGGATCTAGGAAATATATTCCTGACAAACACGTCAAAATACCTTGGTAGGTACTTGCAGCCTACAATGCCCCTTTTCAAGACTCCTGAAGTCAACTACCTATTCAAACTGAGACGTCCAGGTAATTATACTCACCTACCTAGGTAGTCACTATCAGCTCAACGTAAACAGCTAAGTGAATTATGATTTCTTCAAAACCCAGATGCACAACATGCCTAAAACGAATTAACTTTTATAATTTTTTTTCATAGATAGCAAACCAGAAAGAAAACAAATTCGCGTATAAACAAAAGCAGACAAAACCCCGATAAAATGACCCGCGGGGATTATTCTACATCTAAGAAGTTGAACCCAGAAAGATGATACTTGACACAAAAAAAAAGAAAATCGAAACCGAACAGCGAGCGAACGACGATCCCATAGATCAAAACACCCGAGCCAATTGAGATGGAAAAAGGAAATGGAGTTTGGCCCAAGAAACTTCCGGAAAGAAAGGGCAGGAAATTGATACACAAAAGGAGACATTTTCAAGGGAGATAGACAGGCTCTATTGAGGGGAGGTCAAGAAGTAAAATCAGAAGATCCAAAATCACAATTCCACGCCACGAATGCTTCCGGAAATCCTTCTGCGTCTCAAACGGATTGAACGATTCGCACGAGACAACCAAAAGCATTACAAGATCGCGGCCGGCTTCCAAAACCAGCTTGGAAACGAGGTAGACCTGCCCCGACATATGTCGATGGATTGTTTACGTGATGTCATGCAAACAGATCAAATGACTTTATCGATTCCGCTATCAACCACCAGCAACTATCGATGCAAAACAGAGCTATGTCGAGTAGCGGCTCTGGTGTATTATGCATGGATGGTGGCCGTATTGCGGGTCTCGTCATTATGCCCCAAAGGCAATGGCGGCTGTCAATCAATCGCCTGCCTGTGTGGAGAGCCGCGACTTTCACGATACTTCGGTACAAAATCGATGGCTCGAGCAAAATAGGCGGATACGGCGTGCATAGAAACACGGCCGGCATTTCCCACGCAATGACTAATAAGTATTGCACGATGGACAGGTGTTTTGAGGGAAACTTCGCCGAAAAGAGCACATCCTCCTATGCAGCAAGCGATTTTCGACTGTCCTTGCGAATCAAGCGATGAAGCAAATCTGTAGGTTAGGTCGCCATTTACATTAACCCTTCTTCCCCAATACCTGGTAAGCCAGCTCCGGCAACATTGATGTTTTGTCCTTGCATTACACCACCTGCAGTCAATCCGCGACCAGCGAGTTGTAAATCGGGATTGCAAGGAGGAGAATGGGATTTATGGTACTTGAGCCCGTTCAAATTCTTGTAGCGCTTGCCGCAAACCTCACAGCGATATGGCTTCTCTTTTTCCATTCCCATGGTGCCAGGATATGGTGCCGATGTTTCCGGATTGACAATGGAGAAAGTACCGTCGCCGTTCTCGTGTAGTTGTTGATTGTTATGACCATGCTTTTCGTTGTTAGTATTCCTGAAATTTTCCGGTTTGACCAAATGACAATAGGCTTACCGCTTTATGATATTTCAGTCCGTTTTGGTTCTTGTAGGCCTTTTCGCAGCCAATGACGGGACAACGGAATGGCTTCGGCTCTTCGTTCGGGAAAACGTTTGGCATAGAGGTGTCAGGCACACCGGCAAACATTTGCTGTTCTCTGGCGCGGCGGGCTGTGACGATGTTAGTCGTGCTGAAAAGGGGCTTTATCAACAATTGAATAACGTACCTTGTCCTCCGAAACCACCGTTCGGACTGAATAGGCGTTTGGCCGGCTCATCGATGCAGAGATCGACCATATCGTTGCCTCCGCCGAATCCCGAAAATTGTCCATTTTGCGGCATTATACCGCCCTGCATGGACAAATCCCCAAAGCCTCCAATCACGGTCTCGTCAAGCTCAGCAGGTGTTCCGGGCCCGGAAGAATCGGGTGTATTGCGGAATTGCGAGTTCTGCAGCGGATTCGAAGATAACGTTGGCGTGTTAACAGAAGATACAGTGGGGTTGTTTTGAAGCAAAGTGTGGGTAGGAGCGATTGGTGTGCCGGGCTGCGAGCCACGAAGACCCTGGCCTTGAAGCATATTGAGATTGAGCTGGGGGACTCTTTGATTCGGAGCAGCAAACGCTCCCTGGTTATTGGGCAGCTGTGAAAACATTTGAGATCCGGTATCTGTAACGCCCATTGCATCATCCATTTCCATATCATCGATAGCATCTAAATCTAAGTTTGGCTGTGTTGATGTGAATGCGTTCGGGTCGATGGCCTGATTTTGATTGAAATTTGATTGTCCATTTGACGGATGATCTGGTTGCATTCCGCGGTCCTGGCCCATATTTGTTGAGCCTTGAGGCTGAGCGACAGCGGCTGCAGCTGCCATGGCTGCAGCTCGGTTATCGCCTTGACTGGGCCGTTGGCCACCAGTTGTTGATTTTTGGGCGTGAGCCTCTTCATAATGTTGTAGCAAATCATGCAGCGAGGGGAGGGTCAAACCGCAACAGAAAAAGTCGCGCATAAAGTTCGCTTCTAATTTGGGCAGATATGACGATGAATGAAACGAGGGTGATTGGAAGGTGAATGGTGATGTGCCGGCCATGATTATACTATTAAATTGTCAGTCTCATTCAGTATATATATTTGTGGGTGAGTCTAAGGGAAAAGGAACTGCCGATTATGCAGGGCAACGGAAGAGAGCAATCGAGACTTATCCGATCTCGACAAGGGTATTGTGTGATACTCGAGGAATCGAAAGGGGAGGGGAGTGAAAAACTGACTCGTCTCGTATCCAACTGCCGACAGACACTCCGCCCCAACTCATCCCCCCGACCAAGCTGCCGGCTAAGGACTCGCGACGAGGCTTTTCTCTGTTCGAGCCCATAACAGATATGGGTTTTGTGCCGTTACCCCATTGTGACATGCTTGCGCTGAGAGAGTCTTTTCGGGCGGCGGCCGTTTTGTAAGCATTACTGGCATTGCTTGCGACGGGGGCAGGAAAGTTGCCACCGCGCTCGTTGCTGGCGGCTTTTTGCAGCGCGGAGGTCAAATTAGAGGCTTGTTGGCCTGGTGGTGAAACTGAAGTCTGTCGAGTCGACGACAGGTCGAAGGGTGATGGTTGAGCATTCATTGTGTCGCTGGGCTTCCCGTCTGAGGATGGGAACAAGGGAAATCTTGAAAGATCGGCAGCGGCGAGGTCTTCGCCAACGACAGAGTCGGCCAGCGGCGCGTCCACAAAGAGCGGGGGGATGGAATTCTTGGGATCTGATAAATTTGAGATTGAAGACGACTCCCTCACGAACGAGAAGGGTTTCTGGCTGGACGGCTTGCGTGGGTAAGACGATGTTGCGCCGAACCCCACGGGCGTGCTAACGGGGGTTGACGAGTCGCTGGTGGAGAGGTGGTCGTGGTCGCTGACGGACGGAGAGTAGTAAAGAGAAGGCGGAGTATCTGTATCTATGGCGTCCGTCATGGAGATTCAAGAGAGTAGACGAGAAAGACGAGAAGGATGAAGGAGAGAAAAGAAGTCGAGAGAGAGAGAGAGAGAGAGAGAGAGAGAGAGAGTGGAAGGACAAGAAGAATAACGGTCGAATTTGGATGGAAGGTGGACCGAGTAAGCGTAGAGTAGTAGCAGCTGGGCGGATCCTCAGGCACTCACGGCGCGGCGGCAAGAAGGCAGGCGACTTTTTTGGCGGACAGACTCGAAATCGGAAAGACAGCCGGAACGTGGCGAGTGTCAGAGTCAGTAATTAGTCAAGCAACTCAGCTAGCTCTCTAGAGACAGAACATCCGGGCAATTTTTGGTTTCTTTTATTTGCACTTTCTGTTGGTTCGTTTGTATGGTGTTTGGATGAATGGATGGATAGATGGATAGATGGATAGATGTAGTTCCAGCGTGGAGATTTAAGCAGGTCGAGATGGGATGCCCCGGTAGATTCTCACGTCGTTTAAAGATAAATCAATCAGATAGTTAGACTAGATAGATAGTAGGGAGCCATGCAAAGTTCAAAGTTCAAGATGCATCAACATCAAGGAAGCGGTCGACAGATTTAATAACGAATCCACAACTAGTGCATACTATATATTGTACTATCCAACATACTATGGCAGGCATTATTCTGTAACCCCCATCTACGATAGTATCTACTTACTACTATTTGAGTAGGACTTCCTCTCCAGGACTAACGTTAACCTAAGTATCGTGGTTCATAGTTCGTTCATTTTGATTAGTATGGAGGATGCAGGAGATGTCGATTAATTACCTCGACTGTACGCCATAATACCCGGTTTGTTACCGAGGGGAGGATGCCGCGGTACGTGCCAAGAGTCGAAGTTCTCCACTTGGAATAATACAATACACTGACAATACGATCCGGTATCGCTACTTCCAACAGTACTACTAACTTGTCCAGTAGACTACTAGTATTTCTACACCGTTCACGACGGCGGGACGGATATAGATCTGGCTCCGGGCTGGGCATACCACCAGTCTGGATCGGGACACGGTGGCGGCGGGCAATTGGAGCAAACACAGCAAACACAGCCAAGTCCACCCAAATAAACTCTGCTGCTAGCGCAGACTAGTCCTAATGAAGCCTAGCTGCGTATTATCTACTCATTACATAAGATGTGCTTGGCCCGCGATCAGTTGCCCGGAACAGCCTAGTCGCGTTTGAGTCCTGTATTCATCGTATTGGTAGTATTAGTTAGTTAAGTGTATTAATTAGTTACGTGATTGACGCCTTGACACCAGGCAGTCACTGAGTGATTATGTCATTGACTGCTCCTTCGTGGATGGGGACTCTGCAAATCAACCTAGTTCACTAACTTACTTACTCATTCTATCATTAATATTATATCATTATCTGGTAGCTTTAATGATGATGCTGAAATATCCAGAGAAAAATGGAGAATGCACACGGCACAGACATGAGACAGTCAATACTTAGCAGGTCGATTATTGTCCAAGTGGATATTCCCAGCATGTCAGTTCAAGCCGTTGACGAACTTGGCGCTGTTTGACGGGATCTGTCTGCCTGTCTACCTGTTGACATTTCTCCTAGGGCTTGAACCTTGACCCGCTCCCGCTGCAACAACTAGAGGAAGAAAAGAGAGAGATCCCGGCAAGGAAAATAGGGAAATAGCAATCCCATGCAATGATTCCTTCCATGCATATCATACTTTCCAAGTGGAAGAAGCAGTATTCTCGGCTGAAGCTCCAAGCTTTGGTTTGTCTCTGTATGCAAAACTCAAACCCTGCTTAGCTAGTTGATACAAAGATACGACCTTCCAGACTCCATGCTGAATGATGCATCTCGTGGAGAGCATCAAAAGTCAACTCCCCGCATCAGCGTCATCACTTGTAGCTTGTTGTCTGTTCCGCCAGAATGATTGGCCCGTAACCAGACAGCCCAACATCAACGACCTGGAAATCACTTTCCAGACAACCTCAAATTAATTAATTCTATCAGAGCCCGACCTTAGTTCTTAGTTACCGGGACTAACTTAATATTGGATGCATACTTCCTCGGACTGGTCCACTCAGTCGCACGGATCCTGCCGTCTTGGTGTGCACCACCTGCGTACTCTCAAGCTGAACTATGGTTTGTTTTGTCTATCTACAAAGTTCATATATCCTGCTAAGTAGGAACTAATTCAACAATCATTGTTATCAATTGGCTTCTTTTGTGGCGGAACCTCACCTTGACAAAATCGACATCCGTATCCTAATTCAAATGCCGGAGCTGCACCAGCCACTCAGCCACTTACCTAAGTGACACTTGCACAAGGTCGATGTGGTACAAACGAACCAAGGTCTTGGGAGATACCTGACGGAAAAGGAGTATCGGATTCGATAAGGTCTGTCTCAATTGAGACAAGAGAGATTCGAGTGCCAGTGGACCTGCATGCCTATCTACCTACCCCACGAGTCACGAATGATATCTTGGACGGGAAGATCTCAAACTACTTCGGGCTGAACAATCTAGCCTTTTTTCGTTGTTCTTTCTTTCTAATTTCATAGAGTTACACTGCTGACTTGACTCGTGCTGGGTCTGCTGATTTGCGGGAACTGACTCTGCAATTGACTTCTCAGCTTATGGCATTGGTCTTGCCGGGTCCTTTTTCGGTCTCTTCGCATGCGAATCGACACATGTCTGTCCCATGCCTGGTATAATTCATACAGCCTCCTTTTTGACCGGTATTGTATGAGACAGCGCAAATCTCGGTTCTCAAAGGGGTCAAGATCGATGACTCAAACTGCATCCTGACTCGTAGGGACCGAAAATTGGGATATTCGACATCGAGGCGACCTTCCATCTACCTACCTAGGTAGGTACTTAAGGTAGCTGGTACGCAGAAAATATCCCTGTACTACCTAGGTACTTCCAAGGTTCGGAGTGTAGAGGTAGTACCGTAATTGAGTTCCCAAGATTGCCAAAACAATATTATTGCATCCATAGATGTTTCGCAATGTACGACTAGACTAACCACCTTCCCTAGTCGCATTCCATGTTCAATGTTCAATGTTCAATGCGTTCAGCGTTTGCCGATCGTAGAGTCTAATGACACAAGCGCGTGCATCGATTGGTTTGTGGAAATACTTCCAGATCCGAAATACGTCAGTTAATATATTTATTCCGCAATTCCGTGGGAGGAGCGGATTATGGACTGATTGGCAAGGGAGCGGATTATGGTGCAGCTTCATGCTCATAGGCCACGTGCTAGCCCTAGATCGCGGGAATCCGTTTAGGGGAGGGAGAGGGAGAGAGTACAGGACTTGCGCTTGCTGGTCGGGATCGTCCCGTGATCAGACCTGGTCTGGTCTGTTGCAGCTTCTACTGCCGCATGAAAGTTTGGCCATTTCCTTTCATCGCCATGGTTTCATTTAATATAGGTTACATTCCTGACTCGAGCCGTCAACGAGGCCGGGCCGGCTATTGCTCTACATAGTAGATCGCGAATATGACTGGCCCTTTACTCCGTATGCCCTACAATAAATTCGCCTGTGGATAGTAGCTGAACACGGAGAAGGAGGTTTTACATTAGAAATTATCCTGGGGTAATTCCGACCTGATCAGTCATCGTCTTGCATAAGTCATCTCTAAATATTGAATGATGTATGCCATCCACGAGTACTAGGTAGGGGAAGTCTGTTTCAGCCAATTTTGAATGTCGGAAAGCCAATCCGGGAATCTGTACGGAGTAATCTACCAAGCTTAAGTCATACCTAGATGGGAAATCATTCTATCGATACCTACCTAGATACTTAGGTACCTAGGTACGGGAGCATCGATCGAACTACCTAGCCATCGAGTTAGCAGCGAATGCCAACCAAACCTTACGCCGTTAGGGGTGTATATCTCGTTTTTTTGACTTGATTCTTGAGCAGCACTAGTTGAGCTAACGCGTGGCTTTCAAGTTTTCGGCATTTCTTAAAATATCAACGGTACTCCGTATCTAAGGAAGTCACTAAAGTTTATCAGGAGGATGGAGGGAAGCAATGCATGCACATGCATGAGTCTCAAGTGCGCATCACTACTCGAGACAGAATCCCAGAGAGGCGGTCGGCGGAGAATCCTTCAAAAGCGCAAGAAGCACATGGCTCCAATAATGTACGTACAGTAGCTGTATGTAGGAGGACAGACAAGACAGGAGACAGCTCGGGAAGACTAGAACAAGACAACCCACAAAATATAGTCTAACGCAATCAGGCCTAAAGCGGATAGAAAGCTTCCAGAAGATCGTCGATGTTTCTTCTTTTGGGTCCCGGATGACGGAGTTAGGTTTTCCCAAATTTTGGGACTTGGACGCTTCCTGACGAGCCAATCAGGGGTCAGTTTCGGGATGGTATTCCCAATACGGTTAAGCCTCCATTTCGGTTCTCCTTATGTAAGCTGTGATTCAAACAGTGCAAACACGGCTGACTCAGCGAGCACCCCGCCATACTCTGATTGGCTGATCTTAGTGATAGTAGCTTCCTCTTGTGTATCATTTTTTTTATAGGAAGCCGCGATCAGTTGTATATACCAAGTTGATTATTCTGGAAAGATTTTGCTGTCATGGCTGACACAGTACGTATCAATGCATCTAATCCAGTATATTCATTGCTCAAACCCTATACATGCGCTAATCATAGCTAATGCAGACGCCCATCGCCACTGTTCACGATACTCCGCAAGATCCAGCAGACGGACCACCCGCAAAGAAACAGAGAATTGAAGATCCAGCTCCTACAAATGGCGAAACAGATCACGACAAGCCACGTACGGAACAGCGACAAAAGGGTGTTGCGCCAATTAAACCAGAGTACGTTCGTCAGATACGATGTTTTCCACCCGCGAGCACTATAGTGCAGCATCCTGGAAAATACTTTCTACTGTTTGACGGCCAATTCTAATCTACTGGGAATGAACGCAGATTTTTGATCATCTCGAACAACGGCTCGACCATTGCCAAGGCTTCTAATAATCTGGACGACGCTGCCGAAGCAGCAGGCCACGCCGATAAAGAACAAGGATCCGAAAATACAAAGCGCAAGCCCAAGAATCGAGGCCAAAATGTAGGCCGCAAATTCGGTCGATCAAAGGACGAAAGAGGTCTTTGCGCGTCTAGAACGATGCATCCCGAATTCTCTCCGGCCGAGTGTCAATACGGCGAAAAATGCAAGTTTGAACACAACTTGCGCGCCTACTTGGCGCTCAAACGTGAGGATTTGCACACTTTCAACGACATATGTCCTGTCTGGGACGTTCGCGGGAAATGTTCTACGGGTTGGAAATGCCGTTTCGTACATTCCCATATGGCGGAAAGAGATACGTCGGATGGAAAACGAGAGCTTTACCTCGTAGAGGACGAAGAGCGTAAACAAAAGTGGGCAACGAATCGATTTGCCGACACCGATGGTGCAGCAAATGTAGTATCCCCAGAAATTAAGGATACTCTGAGACGAAGAAATTACCCAATGCCCAAGGCTGAGGCCTATGTTGCCTGGTTCGATCAAACGGCAAAAGAGCTAGACAAGTTTGTGCACGGCGGCAAAAATCAAGATCCCGAAGGCGCACAGCCCGAGTCAGACAAGAACGACCAAAGAGCACAATATACCGAGCCTCCCTTTCTGCCCTCTGAAAAGAGGAGGGTATACTTTGGTGTAGAGACTCCTGCCCTGGCACCTTTGACGACTCAGGGGAATTCTCCTTTTCGCAGACTTTGCACGGATCTAGGCGCACAGTTCACCTATTCCGAGATGGCTATGGGCATGCCCTTAGTTCAAGGACAAAAGGGCGAATGGGCTCTGCTGAGAGCACACGAGTCAGAGGTGACCCCGCCAACGATATCCAGCAAAGCCAGCGTAGTTCAGGGTTACGATCTTTCACGGGATATGAAGTTTGGCGCTCAGATTGCCGCCAATAAGCCGCACGTCGCCCTGAAAACTGTAGAGCTTCTGGCTGCCCTCACTCCAAACTTACGAGTGGTCGATCTCAACTGTGGCTGCCCGATTGATTTGGTTTTCAAGGAAGGTTCGGGATCAGCTCTTCTCGACTCACCTGCAAAGTTGGAAAAGATCCTTCGCGGTATGAACGCTGTTTCTGGCGAAATTCCCATCACGGTCAAGATCCGTATGGGTACCAAGGACTACCAACCAACTGCGCTCAAGCTTGCCGAACGCCTCGTCTTGGGTGGTGTCGACTCTCAAAGGATGGGCATTGGACCTCCAGGCGTGGCTGCAATTACTCTTCACGGACGCAGCAGACAGCAGCGGTATACTCGAAGCGCAGACTGGGAATACATATCCGAGTGCGCGGCGCTTGTCAAGAGACTACAATCTCAAACAAACGACCTTTCAGATACGATTAGAGAGCCAGATGAGCGACTTCAACCCAACGGAGGCAGAATCTACTTTCTCGGTAACGGTGATTGCTACTCCCACGAGGATTATTATCAGCACGTTGAAAAGGCCAACGTCAACACCGTCATGATCGGACGTGGCGCATTGATCAAGCCGTGGTTATTCGAAGAAATTCAAGCGGGCCAATACCTGGACAAGTCTGCTTCAGAACGTCTAGCATTAGTTGAAAAATTCGCTCGTTACGGTATGGAGACATGGGGTTCGGACGAGCATGGATTGGGACTTACCCGACGATTCCTTTTGGAATGGCTCAGCTTTGCCTATCGTTATGTCCCCGTTGGTATGCTAGAGTATCTGCCCCCGCGGATTCAAGATCGGCCTCCGGCGTTTCGAGGGCGCAATGAGCTCGAAACTCTGCTTGCTAGCGATAACTATAAGGACTGGATCAAGATTACGTACGTTTTTGAATTTCTTTCAGGACTGTACAAGCGGGGTTGCTAATTCAGACTACAGAGACATGTTCCTCGGGCCAGCTCATCCGGATTTCAAATTTGAGCCTAAACATAAAAGCAATGCCTACGATGCGGAGACTCAGGGGTAGTGCTACAGAACTACTTATTCCCCTATATACTTCGGTATTCGTGGGATATGTATATGGGCAATGTAGATGTGACGGATTTGCATATACATGTCTGTGTGGCACCTAGAAATATCAAGCCTAGAATCAAATGGAAAAGCTAGCTGTTAGACATGTAATCAGCTTCCGAGGTCCCTTAAGATATCACGTCTATGTAGAAGCAAAGATTGCAAATTAATAAAACCATGCTGTCTGGAAGTACAGCTCTGAATCGGGACTAGCGCGTATATTGTAGCTACCGCAAGCCGACGACATCTAGCATACTTTAACAAACTCCCGAACAGAAAATGCTGTTGTACAATGGGTAGTCTAGTAGTCTACAACGACAACTAAATATCCCAGAACTATTTCGATGCTATGTCCATAGACCTCGATTGGGAGGCCGCAACCTCCGGGCCCGACGGCGAAGAGCTCGCTGAACGAATCCGCTCCTTCATTCACGACAAGTTCCAGCAAGTACCTCTACCACGATTCATACGATCGGTCAACGTCCACTCGTTTGCGTTCGGAAGTATTGCGCCAGAGTTGGAGATTAAAGACATATGCGATCCGTTTCCGGACTTTTATGAAGAAAGTGATAGTGATAGCGAGGATGAGGGAAATGATCACCATCGACGAGATCCCACGTCTACGGATTCCGCCTCGGCGTCGTCGTCGCCAGAACGGTCTGGGACGGTGTCTAGGAATGAGAATAGTAGCAGCCGGATGACAATCGAGAATAACGGGAGAGAAGTACATGAAAATTACAATTCGATAGCACACAATGACCACCTGCGCACCTCGCAATGGGTAAGTGGTGGTGGTATCAACAGCGGGTACTACAATCATTCCGCACAATCTCCGTTACGATCGCCCGTCGGACTTGGGGACCATTTGAGTGCGCAGTTCAGGTCCGGAACTCCCAGCATCTTACCTGGCGTGACCTCAAATCTAGGGTATCATTTGATGATGGGCAATCTATCGGGAACGCAAACTCCGCTCGCCGCTGTTGCCAGTGGGGGTTCACCTTTTGGCACAGGCTGGCCTGATGCTATGCTGCGTGGGCTTAACCAGCAGCCAGCAGCGAGCAACGTCTCCGAGGAAAAAGATCGCGGCGATGGTTCGAAACGTACCGCATTTCCCGACACTCGTAGATACGAGACTGGATCCCCATCACGTCCGTCCACAGCCAACACGAATCCAACTCATCTATCGCACGGACAAAGTGTGGCTGGCACTTCGTCGAATAACACCAGCAACGACCCCACTGTCATTTATAACGATCAAGCCTCTTCTACAACAACAACGACGGCGGCACACGGAATGCGACGAGGTAACGACGAGGAAACGCCGCCGTCGTCAACGCCGCACATGCGAGAGCGTCGCCCGGAAGACTTTCAAGTGATTTGCCGCATGAAGTATGCGGGGGATGTCAAATTATCTCTCACGGCAGATATATTACTTGACTATCCCATGCCCAGCTTTGTCGGCTTGCCATTAAAATTAAACATTACCGGAATTACCTTTGACGGATTCGCGGTGGTTGCTTATACCCGTCGACGAACTCATTTGTGTTTTTTGTCTCCCGAAGATGCAGATGCGTTACTGGGCGATGATCAAGATGAAGACAGCCTACTCCAGCAGCCGCAGCTCCAGCAGCAGCAGCAGTCGGATCTGCATCAAAATCCACACCCAACAGCAGACGCCGCTACTGCGAGTTTGGCAGGTATTTCAAATCACAGTAGTGCAAACGACGTCGAGAAGAATCGTCTACCGCAATCGCGACGTCGATTTGGGAGTTTACTTCAACAAATCCGCGTTGATAGCGAGATTGGCCGCAAGGAAGACGGGAAACAAGCGTTGAAGAATGTTGGAAAGGTTGAGCGGTTTGTGCTCGATCAGGTTCGACGCATCTTCGAAGATGAGTTTGTGTATCCCAGTTTTTGGACATTTCTTGTTTGATTGGAAGCGAAGTTTAATGTCTTTATCGGACGCTTTGTTTACGGAGGGAGCCTTGGAACACTAGACGCCGAAAGATGTATTCCTGTAATATTTGAATTGAAACTCTGTATACATGCCCTTGACGATCAAAACGGCACCTGATGTAATACATTGTACTTCGTTTTTGTAGTCCATTCCCAGACACTGACTGACAAGGTAAAAAAATGTTATATTACTTTATTTCCTGAGTTGTCGGAACTTTTCCCACGTTCCCATGAGCCGCCCTTGATGATTAATTGAGAATCACCTTGAGTGATTGCATATATGCGTGAGGGGCAATTATTCAATCTGGTTGGGAAATGTCGATAGTCCGAACAGCGGTCGTCACCACCGCGACTGCATTTGTCCAGTCTTGAAACAAACATCCCGACTGGAATCGATTTCGCAGAGCGGTCAACGGATGGTATGTCAGGAAAGTAGTGTTGATTTACCGGTCCTTTCTGGGAGTTTTGTCGGATTCGGTAAGCTTATCCCCCAAGTTGTGGTACTCTCGCTGGAGACCTTCGCTTTGCTTCTTCAAGGTCTCAATATCGCGATCCTTAGCTTCGAGTTCCTTCTTGAGTCGTCCAATCTCGCCGACGCTTCCGGCTTCAGCGATGCGTGCGGCGTCTTTGCCGCCAGCCTTCTTATCACCCTCAAGCAGCTTGACGCGATCCTCAAGACGGAGAACCTCAACAATCATGATATATGTACGGTTGAGGATCAGAGAAAGGAAGAGAGTGAAGCCACAGAGGTACATGTTTCGCTGAGAGTAGAATTTGCGAGCTTGAACCTCCATCCGCTCAGTGCCCAAGGCAGCAGCTCTGCTATTGATTGTTAGTAGTAGGAACAATGCATCGCTAGGACAGATGTTGTGGATTTAACTGACCCCACACCAGTCGTGTCTTTGCTAAAAGCGCTCATCTCGAGTTGCACACGGTAGACGCGGTTGACGCTGTCAACGAAGAGGATGAGGATGAAAATAAATGTAATCTGCAATCGGAGATTAAATAACTACCCAGGAATCAAGAAAGCAAAAGACGACTGACCCTCAGCCCATACTGGAGTTTTGCTACAAGCGGACTTTCTGAAATGAACGCAAAGAGCTTTCTCTTCACGGTGTACGGCAGCGGCACAATGAGCGCAAGGAAGACGAGCATCTCGAAGACGAGAAGCAGGAACACCTGTTATCGACCCGAAGCAGTCTCGTTAGAAGATGTCTCGTTGTATACACCAAGCAGAAGAAAACTTACCAAGGTGTAGTAGAGCGTCATGATGGCAGCTGCTTAGACTGTCGTGTGTGGTGTAGAGCTAGAAGAGTCCCAGTCTGGAGTCAGCTAAAGCTTTCAAGCAGACAGCTGCGCGGAACCGTACAGTTTTTGACTGACCAGTGAAGGAGAATAGCTGTCACTAAGATGATATGAAGTAGAATTCGCAATTTTGAAAAAGTAATAGATGTTTGTTGAGCTCAAAACGAGGTTGCAAAAGAAGAGTTGAGGTTGAAGTTGAAGTTGTGGCTTTTTTTGGTTGTGGTTTTTGGGGCAGCCTGAAACTGACGGAAAGAGCTAGAGACTACGTCATTCGCTCTCCGGCTGTGACTACAGGCACGTGATTTTGCATTGTTTGCCTGGGTTCGCCGGCAGATTGAAATTATTTTGATTCAATATTCAATAATTTAGAAGATTTCTCGATGATGGGATAACCATGCCGGAAACCATCTTTCTGGCCTGCAAGCAAGATAAAAAATGACTGGAATTCCCCGAAATCGTTGTTTGAATGTCTTCGAGATAAGTGTTTGATGGATTCAGTCCCGTCAGGAGGAACGGCAACCACTCGATTACGATCTTTCCCACAGCGCACGACCACTCTTGGTCGAAGGTAGCCACCAATGAGGCACGAATCATAGTGTCATGCTCGCCTCTCAGATCATATTCAACTGGCAGCATTCACCCGCATATGAGCTCAAGCTGTTGTGGTGTGTGGAAGGGACTTGATTGGTGTTCCTCACGCATCCGACATTGAATCAATTCCGGTTCAAATTCATATGCCTCTCGCATGCATATCCGGAAACAACAATCCAGTGAAAGGAATACTTTAGAATCAGGTCGACAGTTGACGCCCAGAGTCAGATGGTGTTCCGCCTCATGTCGCTTATTGTGAGGCTACCGTCGCGATAGTGGCAATTGAGAGCTACCAATGTCACCACGCGTCGCATACATCGAAGTCCGCTGACCTCCACAGCATGCACGTCGATTCACACGCCCATGCAAACCGCGTACATGGTCTAAGGCTTTGAGTCATTGCTCCGGCGTGGCGACGAATCAGCCGAATCCACTGTGAGAGGTCACGTCTGGCGTTTGCGGCACTAGCACTTGCACTTCCTATACGACAGGACATACTTCAAACGGCTAGTCCCGATTATGTACGGTCTAGACAATGGATATTGTTCAGGATCGAGATTTTCGTCCTTAGTCTTGGTGAATTTTAACAACACTAGGCTGCTTGACTTCTCTTTAGAAGGTCCTCCGAAGTGAGAGACCGTTGGACGTAGAATCTTCATTGGGACTTCAACCAGATTAGTCGTTGCCATATCGATGCAAGTCTCCTGCTTGATCCAATGCGGCTTCTACTGGGACAACACTCGTTTTTGCCACAAGGTTGATTGGCACTGGCTTCAAATGACTTCATTTGTTCGAGGAACTTTTATTCGTCCGTTCGAAAAGCTTCTTTGCCGAAGACAGAAAAGTCTCGTGCACCACCTTTTAGGAAACTCACAAGTTGCATATAGGCCCAACTCTATACCGACACTCTTTCATTTGCCAGCGTGAGGGTCTAGGGGGAGGACCGGACCGGGCGGGACGGGAATACTTCTCAGTGACGAGTACGAGCTATGGAACAGCGCAACGCCACGCACAGGCTTTCAGAATTTGTGATAGAAGAAGGGGGGCTAACGATTATTCTCAACTCCGCGTTTGTTGACGTGACAGACTTATGCCAATCAGTTGATCCTGCATGGTTGGAGGCGTGCAGGAGAAAAAAAAAGCCATCTATACTTTGCATTCTCATACGTCGCTTGGATGAAAAGGCGGGGCGCAGCAGACTGCAAGATTGTGGAATGGAGAGTCATGATGCTGCCTGGTATTGTGATCGTCTCTTCGTTGGCGTGCGTTTATTTGCGTGTGGTCGTTACTGATAGGCTACGCTGGCATCGCCTCATCTAAAGATCGCAGTCTGGTGGCACCATGCCCATGCCAGCCATGCCGCATATGCACAAAGAAAAGCAGAAAAAATCAAGGATGATCAATGTAGCGTGACAAGAAAAGGTCTCGTCTACTGTGCCGTATACGCCTCTGTGGAGTGCGTCGGCTGAAAAAGAACACACCACAGACCCGTTATCTGTCCATGGACAAGCTCCCATTCGCGGGGCGTGTAATCCTCGGAGCCTTTGTCTAGGATTCTTGCCGTACTGGTCTTTAGTGCTACTGTGCGCCTATGGCCATCACGCCAGTCATTCGACCCATGTTGGTGACTAGAGCACAGGAGCGGCTAATGATGTCTTCTCCTAACTCCGGCCCCCCTTTTTTTCCGAGTCTCACGGTCAAATTGTCCAGAACATACTCTCGGCCCTGTAAAAAGCAAGATTTACACTTTCAGGCGAGAGATTGGGTGGCCTGCCTACACATGCAGCTCTTGATCAGAAGAAGCTAATTTTCGATGCGGTTTTAGTTGAGAGAATGACTACTCCAATTTGTTGGCACTAAAAGACGGTAAAGGAATGAAATTGTATATTAGACAATGGTATAAAGAAAGGAAAGTAATCTCCGATATAAGTCAAGCGTGATAGGCTCAGAGGGAATGCAGAATTGACAAAGAAAAAGGAAAAGGAAAATGGCGCCAGAGTGTTCGATCCAGTACTCTAAAAACAGGTCTTGACGGTGTACTGGCGGACAACAAATCCGTAAGTATGAAGATATCAACGGTTCGAAAAGTTGTTGAATAAAGTAGGTAGCCGAGATTCAAAAAAGAGAGCAGTAATGTAAAAGTAAAATGAGCAGTTTGAGTTGATTCGTGATAGGCAATCTTTGAGAGTAAGCCTGAGCCGAGCCTGAGCCGCGCTATATTGAATTGGTTTGCTTTGGTACGATTGTTCAACCACGCATCGAGAGTGCGTGTTATCTGCCACCAATTCGATGCTGAGATCCAAGGTCCCTAGCCATAATCGATGTTTAGCCACATTGCTTGCAGAAAGGTCGTCAACCACCAGGGAAGTGCCAACGTAGGCCAGGGGCTATTTACCAGTAAGACTCATATTATTATGCGAGCCTATCCTCCATGTGCAGGGCAGTTGAAGCCTTGTCTGCGAGAGACTTTCTTCTCAATGTGGTGGCCAGGAGAGCCAGCTTTGGAGCAGGTGACGAGGTCGATTTCCTTGATCTGGCATCCGCAGTCGAACTCGACATACCACACGGAACACATTTTGGCGAGTTGGAAAAAATTGAGTAGTTGAATTTTCGGTTGGATACGAAAGGAATCAGTGTTGAGAGAGAACTTAAAAGATGAACTTTGTCTCGAGGGATTTCAGAGTCTTCTCGTTGGTGTATAGCTTGCTATGGAAGATTGAGATGTTGTTGAATTGTTCTGATGGAATGAACTCAAAAGACGAACTTCCGGATTCTTTAAATAATTTACGATCGAGGACCCCTTTTTAATCCGACTGTAGCTATAAAGTGTGCCCTTTGTGCGGAGAAGGCCACTGCAGGGCCACATTCATCTAACAATCAAGGTTAATGGTTGATCATCCAGGCACTTTTGACGGCGTAGGACTCCGTGCTTTTTGATGATCTACGCGGCAATGCAGAGCAATCAAAGATAATTTGATTGTGCAGCAAAAGGGACCATGCGCGCGCTAATTAGCGACGATATGCAATAACCGTCACGATCCACGCAGCATAAGACACATATCTGCTTGAACAGGTGATATGCGAAGAATGGCACCGGGGCACATGAACCTCAAGCGTGGCACTGCGTATATCACCTCAAGGCAGAAAAATCAGGTGAGAAATCACTGTAACACAAAAGGGGACCTAATTTGCGAGTCTATCAAATGAAAGACCGCCTAGACAGGCGAGATCGCGCAAGTCCGGATGTTGATTTGTGACGAGTTCTCTTCGGCGAGACCATCTATCACCACAGCGGCAAAGGTAACAAGAGAGAACACCTTTATGGTAAAAGAGATAAAAAGGTGACCTCACCGCTAGCGTAGTAACGAGAAAAAAGAGACATTCCATCGAATGAGTGAGTACTAGATCACCGCGAGGCCTCCAAGCTTGAAAGAAAAGAGCGATTTAAGGTTCAGTGACAATCCTTTAGCACGGATCAATTGGCGGTGATTGCGCAAGTCTGCCAATGACAACTTCACGATACACTGAAAGTCTCCCGCCAGATGCACTAGAGCCCTCGTTAGCAATGTATCGTAAGGAATGATTTTTTTTGTTGTCTTTCAGGTGCGGGTCTTTCTGCCTGTCACGACGACAACGCAGTGACGCACCGCACTCTCCTCTTGAGGTAATTGGAACAAATGGTAGATCTCATCCTGAGGAGCTAAGAGGGTCTATGCAGTTTTTAGCAGCCTCTTCCTCGATACAAGCCGGATTCACTATCACTATCACAAATCTCTCAATTCTGCTTGGCCGGTTTTTATTTTCGAGTAACGACCCCTTGGAAAAGTTGGCGCAAGCGAATGATGGGGGCGGATCTCTCTTCGTATGGCGTTGGTGACATATGCAACTGAAGTATAAGTTAGTATTGACAGACAACCCATGTGCCAATTATGACTGTCTTAGTGAGTCGATCTAGTACAAATCTTTGAAGGAGCAAGTAAAAATTTCACTTAAGGCGCATTTCCGGAGTGGATATCAACAACCGACGGGCCACTTGGGAAGTACAGTTAGTCTTTTTTTGAGGGCGCGGACAACGGAAAAAGTAAGTGGACGCGCATGCTGGTTGTGGGCAGCACCTCACGCTGAGATAACTTCTGGAAGCGCAGAGCCTAAGGAAAGAAGTCACGAAAACGGATGTCCTGTACCTATGAACGGTAGACGAGGGGCAAAAGCAGCAAGGCCGAGTAAGCGTTAGGGCTGGTGATACTGAAGTTAATTCCAAGCACGGGCGATTCGGCGGTGCATCCGAGTGGATTAGCCTATTAGGGCAAATTTCCAGCTCTACGCCACAAATCGGACAGCCCAGAAGTCAAAGACTTTGCGTGCCCAGCGAAGTGACCCTTGCCGCTGCGGCTGGGCGGCAAGGTACATAGCGTGATCGTAGCTTGTGCCGCCGTCTAGGCACTAAAGATGGTTTTCGGATCTCGACGTCCAATCGTTGGGGAAACGAAAAAAAACCATTATGACGATAGTCGATGTCAAGGCACACAGACAATATCCGACAATGAGAGTCAAATCACGAGGCGCATTCACTATATTGTGTGTTTGGTAGAAGAGATTGAGCTGTCCAGTTGAAGCCGGCAACGCCATCTTCATGATAACTTGACTAGTAATGCTTTGTAAGTTGCTGAAATCATCTCCTTTCTTTCTCCGGCGGCGTCGCAATAGAGGGGTAGGTGCAGATTGATTCGGTCACTTGATAGAAAAATCGAACCCTTGGCCATTGCTGTACTATTCCAGGGGCTATGAGTAATCGGAAGGGAAATTGACCGTCCTTGAGAGAGAAAAGGGGTACAGAACTAGATGCTTAAAATAATACCTAGGTACCTAGGTATAATTACTGGCCAAAATGAAGTTCCGTTGATATGTAGATTGATGTTGCCGGATTCGACAGTTTCCCCTGAGAAAATTCTGACTTCGAATGCGAAGTTTCCACATAGTCAAATTTTGTTTCTTCTGACTATGCAAAACTTCCTCTGTGGGAAATAGTCTGCTGCTATGCTTGCTTTCATCAGGGTACACTGGAAACAGAAGGACGTACAAACCCGCCAACACCTTGAGATGCGGTGCATATTCTGTCTTTCTGAGTTGGCCTTTGTCTTTCGATTACCTTATAGTAGGTGATCGTGACCAGCCATTGGTACTGGTTTTCGTATCTTGGCCAGATTGCAAAGCCACTCCGAATCCTGTCTCACCATGGACAAGAGTTCGGTGGCAACATCTGGATTGAAGCCATTTTTTGACGTTGTCCTGATTCCAGGCAATTTTTCAGTGGCCGTCTTCCTGCTGTGTTTGTAGATGCGTCCGGAGTATTGGTCCTCTGATAGATTCGTGCTTCACTAAGAATATCCCTCTTTCTCGCAAATTCAATCAGCAATTCATAAGGCAGGCGAGCTTTCTGTTCCCTGTTTCTGTGAAAACCTTGCGAGCCAGTCATAGTCAATGCTGAAAGGGAGATTTTGAATAATAATGCCGAAGACTGAGAATCTTTGATTCCTGTTGCTTGAAGTGACAAATTTTGTCCGCTTTCATTGTGCTCTTCAAGTAATGATTGGATCTCAGGATTTCTTGCTATGGTGAAATATAAGGCCTGTGTCCATTGCGAACCTATCGATCTATACCTAGAAGGTCACAATATGACACCGAGATCTGGACATGGACGCAGTTGAATGTCCCTTAAGACGACTCGGACGATTGACCGCAAAAATGGTAGAGTAGATTGAGTAATTTTCCTCAAACACGGCCGGACTCTCTGGAGATAGATTCAATGAGCTGGGTAGGCTTTCAAAACGAGCGGACTGGTTCTCCGTTTGGCCATGGTGGCTTAATCCCCTATCTTTGCGCTCACGGAGGTGCTTCTGGTGTTTCAGGATAAGAGGCTGGCTATGTTTGACGTTTTACTAGTTTTTTTTTCTCCGTCCTTTGCTCTTTCCATCCTTGGTTCATGGTAGGGACATATCCATAGATGGTAGATTTTTTATACCTTTGATCCGCTCCTGTATCCACCAAGCGTCATTTTTCGTCTTCTATCCTCAGAGCAGAATGCCAGCGCACCTCTAAAGTTGGGACAGAACTCAAGAGTGTCTATGCCACCAGTTTCGTGTAGATCATCAAGTCCTCGTCTGTCCAAACAGTTTCATAAACCGCATCTCAACTTTTTCTGTAATGCAGTCTTTTACGAACCTCTGATCTCAATGCGGTGAACTGTCGGAGTTCATAAAATGTAAACTTAGCATACTGACTGCCTCGGAAGATAGATAATGAAGCTCTTTCGAACATGCATGTACAACGAAACACCAGGATCACAAACCGATATGTTGTTCGGCCCATATAGATTTCGTGCGAAATCTCGTGTCATCCATGACAATGTCTTCTGTCCTTTTGTTGACTTCTTTGAACTCATAAAACGTGAAGCTCGCTTCTTATCAGATTACGAGTTCGTTGGTACACTGTAAGAAAACCTGCTACAAAGTTCCTCGGATCATCTGCCTTCAAGCACTCAGCGGATTTGTGTCTTTGCTTACTCATAGTACGGTCCTAATAAGGGGAGAGAGCAGGAGATTAGCCGATTAGCTCTCGAGACTTCAGTCTCCTAAATCCTCCAGTTCAACACTGGAAACCTTGTTTGCTCGTAGTTCGTTCCTGTGGAGTGGACTGGAATTGTAAATAGCAGAGATAATTGATCGAGCAGACCAAATCACCAAGGATTTCACACTAGAATTTTTTACTTGATATTCCGATCCTGCCTTTTATGATGCAAAGAAGACAATCCCAATCCCATCATTTTAGAGAAGGAAAGAAAAGAGATGAATTTAGAAATGAAATAAAAGCTGAAGCTTCTATTTCAAGCATTATGTGCTCGTTGCTGATGGTTACTTTACAACCCTAACCCTTGTGTAATCATTTGCGACTCGGAACTTTTGGCATGGGCTTTTCGTGAGAAATGAACTGGCATACTAAATCCGAACACGCTTTTGAATCGCAAAAATTGGACGGGATTGCCCAGACGCGTAAACGACAAGGGCAAAACGGCCAAGGGGGCTGAGGCATCGGATACAAGCGTATATCCTTGCAGCCATGCACCTTTTGAAGATACCACAACTTCGATAACGCAACGCCAAGGGACGCGAGTTCTCTTATCATTGATTTTTTGTCTCAACTCGAATTTTGTTGCATTATCCTGGTCAAATACGGAATACCGAGGGTCATGTCCTGCTCAGTTCCAGTGGAGCCAAGACCCTACTTTTCAGACATCAGATCTTCCGTTCCTCCTACTCCGTAATACCGTAGCACCGAAGCCGTAGAAGCGGGCGCAAACTACCCTCGTTTGGCGCCGGTGTATGCGATTACCGGGCATTCTGGGCGTATTGTCCGCCCACGCAGCTGCGATTCTGGTTCAAACAGGGTAAAGATCCGCAAGCCGCGTCCGGCAGTGCGAGCAAATCAAAAGCGGTGTTTTTCAGTGTTTTCCAATGTTTCCAATACTTTTCTTGGGGCGAAAGGCTAGGGCTCAAAAACTGGGGTCACATGGATGACTGATAGATAGATAGATAGCCCTGCAGCCAACTAAAAAAGCAAAAAGAGAAAAAGAAACGACAAACGCGCATAATCGTGCATCATTTCTGCTTCTAATGAGATGATTGGGAAGAGACTGACACATGCTGAGCAATCAAGGAATTCCATTCCTCCGAATCTCGCTCATTTCGTAGTCATCCATGGATGGTTGTAGTCACAGTCTGTTGTACGTACAAGACATATAAGGAGGGGTCCTACCTCTACCTTTCTATCTGCCTAATAGCTTCTCATTCTCATCCTCGAACCACTCTGATCCCAGATACTACACTTTATCAACATTACAACTACCTACCTCTCTATTACCCTGCTATCCATCCATCGTCACGATGTTCCCCAAACTTCCCAAACTCACCCAATTTCTGGCCCTCGCGCCTACCTCCGGCATCAAAAGCCAAAGCAGTGATCCTGCTTCTCCCTCTTCACCCACCTCAGAGAGCGATAAATCCGACTTACCTATTGAACGTCTATCTTCTACCTCATCGTCTTCCAGCACTGAGTCATCCCGCTCAGGCTTTTCAGGAAATTTCCTCAAACTCGGCTCTGACCGTTCGTGAACGACGCGCTTTTCTTCTATTTCCAAGATCCCGTTAAACCAGAAGCAACAACAACAAGAAGAAGCAACCTCCACAATACGATTCAAAAACCCGAAATGCGTACCGTCCATATCCTCGGCCCTTTTTTTTTCTCTTTCTCTACATGAGTTAGTTGCCTACCGTACCTTTTTTTTTAACCGGAGCCGAAACGAAACCTTGAAAAGAGGGGGGCATGGAACGGGAAAGAGAATCATGAGACTCTCGACACAAGCCAAATATTGTCAAGGACCTTGGAAGGGAATAACAATCAAGTATCCTCAGAATACAAGCGGAAACTTGGCCGGCAACAGCAGACACTTATCATCATCGTCACATGCCAGCATGATCAAGTCAAAAGAGGCGTCAACGTCTTCCAAGGTTTCAAGGCTGAAAGTCGAAATGAAATAACTTTCCTGCCCGCTCTCGGTTGGCCGCGGATTTTAAATGATCTATTACCTAGGTATAAAATAGAAAGCCCACCAAGGTCGTACTGCCGACCTAACAATCTACTATTCAAGGCATTCGAATGTTCCCAGTACTGTATTGGTTAGGTTCTAAGAACGGTTGATTTCAGTTCACAGAGATTCGTTGTTCATTATTAATTGCCCGATTCTTTTGCCCTACTGGCGATATATCGTTCCATGTCTCGATTCCACCAACCTGTAAAGGGCCTTGTACATCCTCTCGAATGGCCTTTGTAATCATTGCACCCTTAATCAGCGACCATGTCCGCGCTCTCATAACACGATGAGCAGCGCTTAACAGGTTTAACCCTAACGAATATCCAACAGATTGGAACGCAGTTTCACAGAAATACAACATGTATAATCAAAATTACCAGCTAGACACATTATAAGGAATGTCCGGCTTGCAGCAGCCAGACTAATAGAGACTCATTGCGGCGATGAACAGTCATTGGAAAGTGATTCTCGACGGAAATCCATCAGACTGTGTACAGCAGGCGCAGAGTTATGGGAGAAGTGTCGTGAGGGTGAGGATGTGGGTCTTGATTTGAGTCCACGCCGTACGAGGGCTGGTTCATTGCTGTTAAGAACGGGGCGTGCTGGTTTGGTGGGTTCTGCCCAGGTTCTGTTCCAGCGTTCTCATGCTTATGAATGAGACTCTCTTTGATTATTCGATCGAGGTCTCGAGTTACGGAGCTTGCACTATACAGAAAGCCATGTTAGCAGATGTCATTCCCACGATTCCATCAGATACTCACAATTCAGTCCGAGCCGGGTCAGTGGCGCTACCGCCAATACGCCAATCTAGCTGGGAAATTTCGTTCGACGTCAATATTTGATTGAGATGGTAAACTTCACACTGAATATCATTCAAGACAGCAAACGCGTCGTCCCCCGTCTAGGGAATAACAGTAATAAGAAAACGAAGTGCGGATGGAGGCCTCTAGGATGCTAGAATCCAACTTGGTCCTATCCACTCAACTACAGCTAATCAGGCAAACATTCCAAAACAGACAATGGCGTGGACTGGTTCTGTTTCCGCGCCGAAGCTTGAATCTTGCGCAAGATGTCATTGCGAAAGAATATTCCAAACTCGTTAGTCCCTCAATGCTCGAAACAGAAACGACGGCGAAATCTGTCTCATTTTGACCCCTGAATCAACTTAAAGAATTGTCGATGCACAAAAAGCGGCGTTTCACTTTTTCTTTTGGTGTCCGGCGATGTTCTATAGTGGCAAAAACTTTGGAGGAATTTCAATCTATGTTTTTGGTCCATGCCCGATACGGTGAGTCAGTTATGTTGAATCTGTCACAAGATCGCGGGACAGTCCATAAATTCTTCCAGACTTCTAGAAGATCCGCCGCCAGGCGATTATGAAGTATCAATGGTGTTTAATTTAACTGTGATCAGTGCTTACTCAGCAGGTGAATTATGGTACTTAACCAAATTTTTATTCGATAGCCACTGAATAATTACTATGAGCTCTCTGCAGCACTGGCATTATATGCTGCAGTACATCAAATTGCACAGGCAGCCTGGCATGGACTCCATCCATTTAGCGATACAGCCATGGCCTCAAGCTCTCAAACTAGCAGATATCCCACAATTTCGCCCAGCAAGACCAAGAACCACTTAATCTATTTACAGCAACGATCTCAATTCATGGGATCGTAATGAAGACCAGCAATACCACAACAACTCATAATGCAGACGGCTCTCACAGACCTTGCAATGGAACAACAACATGCCACAGTACATCACCATTTACGTGCCACCGCCTGTGGAACAACCCGGACCTAGCAAGAGCAGTAAAATCGAATAATAGGTAATGTGACATAACATCCCGAATGTACCTGAAATCTGGTTCTGGCCCTTTTAAATGGCAGAACAACACTTCTGCAGACATTCATGTCAAATGGGTGCTAGGAATAACCTATCAAACCTTTTATAAAACTGTCCAATTATTTACAATCCATTCATCAACTTTCGAAAAGTTGCGGCATCGATGATGGGCATTGAAATCAGCTCGAGACCCCGCTTCGGAATCAACATCTAGAATAAAAAGGGGTGTGATGTCGGCGCTACACATGAGGGCTAATCGAAGAGTCTCAATGCAATGATCCACATGCATACGATTGCCGACATCGCCCAGTGTTAGTTCACCTGGAGGATGATCGTATTGACCGGCTTGAAGCCATGTGTACTGTCGAACCAAGTTCTAACATAGTATCCAGAATCTGTCAGTCATGAAAGTCGACAATTGAATGCGGATTTAAGGTTAGTTCAAAAACGTACCAGACAGTGCAGCTGATGAAATACTTCGAGTACAGCCACGTACCCCCCTACCTCTGGTGGAGCAGGTCTCAGGTTGGGCACATCTGAGCGGTTATATATATGAAGTTTGTCTTTTTTGATATTGATGGCGTGCTCTTTAGTGTGTAAGTATATGGATAATAATCCATTATTGCCTTGACCGAGCTTACTATAGGTGAGGTTTTGCCATGCCTCCTCCCGCTCAGGAGTCGGGGGCCCACGATACACATTAACCACATCGAAGGCATTGTCGAGATCAAAATCGATATACTCCACAGCTTCGACAGCCGGGGCTGTTTTGGGCAATAGAAATCAGGAATCTCAGATCAGAGTCGTATTTGTATAAAAGCTGGACTTACACCATAATGACACCTGCTCGGTACACTGCTGGATGGTACGCTTAGAGTTCGATATGAAAATAATAAGAATCGCAATTGCGACAGTCAATACCCAGAGTGAACTATGGAACGCAGTCACAATAACTTTTCGCACATTGAGACGAGCGGTATTGGCGACAGTATCGTTCTTTAGGCCTGAGATCTGTTCCGGATCATCGATTTCCTCAGAAACTCGAGAAAGTAAGGCATGGTATGATTCGCTTGGTGCCATGGCTTTAGGAGGAGTAATATGGGCTTGTAAATTCGAATATATGGAAACGAGTGGGAATCATTAAAGCTGACACGAGAAGCTCTGAGCTGGTAAGAAAATAATGCACAAGACATCGGTTTATTCTTGAAACTACGAAATCTCAAGTTTTGACTGCTAATCTTCTTGATGTTTCCCCAGCGGTGCACAAAGCTCTCACTGATCCGCGCGGATTCATCGCGCGCGGATTCATCGCGCGCCCCTGCAATGCCCACCCAGGTGGAGTCGGTAACAGAACTTATATGTAGTGTATTTTGTAACTTACAACTTGCTAGTAGAAGAGAGTTTCCCCGGCTACCTAGGTAATCTTTGCTTAAAAACGCCAGCAAATTACGCAAATGGCTAAAGCCTCCACATACAAACCGCTCGATCTGAACTATGACTCTGACGTCGACTCGAATAACAGCGTCCCATCAAGCTTCAGTCATGCACAGAATGTGAGAAAATGCTTCATGATACTAGGTGTATCTTTGACTCTTTGTTTCTTCTCCATTATATCTTTGGTTGCGTCGATAACAAGAATGCCGTCGGAAATAGAATGTGCTAAAAGAGTATCTCCTTGGTGTAAGATTTGACTAAGCACGCATCACAGCATCGATGACTGATTTATTTTATGCAGCGCCTATGTGGGATGCAGTGGAGTTCTGGGAAGGGGATTTAACTAATTATTTCAACCACTCAACGATATATAGAGGTCCACCTACTCCCGAGCGAGAAAAGGCATGGGACGATTTATGGCACTGTGAGCTATGCTAAAAAAAATTGAGAAATAATTTCAATTGCTGATACATAACAAAGATCCTTCAATCCCAGTATCCGAAGCTGGAATTCGCGCCCTGAACAAAACGCAGCATGGAAAGCATATTGAGATCGAAGGCAGTGACCCAGCAAAACCAACATACGGCGCAATTGTAGAAGTTTTTCATCAATTGCACTGTCTTGTATGTACAGAAGTTTCTCCTATTTATCGACTTGAGGCTGAAGCATAACAGAATATGATAAGACAGTACACCTGGTTGCATTTGTACAACGAAAGCGACCCGTACTTCCCTCTGGACTTCTTGCACCCGGTTGGCGGAAGAATGCACGTCGATCATTGTTTTGAAGCTCTCAGACTGAGTCTGATGTGTTACAGTGACATCACGCCTGTGTTGATCGAGTATGATACGAACAGAAAGATTGGCCGCGTAGCGGATTTCAGCGTACATCACAAATGTCGGAACTTTGATAGAATTGTCGACTGGGTGAAGGAGAACGGCGTCGGTATACCGTTTGTCAACGTGACCAGGGAAGGTGACCTCCAGTGAATTGTCATCTCTTAAGTGTCTTAGCAGATATTGTAGCTTCCAGAGTTATAGACTTCCTATCTAGAGGCAAACTGTACAATTGAAGTGAAATATTGTAATTCCATGATGGTTGATATATCTAGTCGATTGTGTATAGTTGTAAAGTTTTATTGTCTGCATGATATAGTAAGGTATGTCCAAAGGTATCTCAAAAGACTTAGAAGCGAGTAGCGAAACCTCGTGGGAATTTCATGGCATCTATGGATTACAGATTTCTTTGTGGCTATCGGCTAATATGAATACGATAGCTCTCAAATAAGTAAGGCTGGGCCATATGGTCTTTAGTTCTACCTCAGTTATTTGCACTGTGGCCTCCGATGCTTGCGGTCAAGACACAGTCCTTAGCTGATCTTACTGCGCGCGTAGAATGTTTCCTTACGAACTCGTGTGATTCTCTATGCGTGCGCGCGCGCCAAAATAAGATATCAGGAATAGGTTCTAGAGAGCAACTCGTGTCCATTTATGCATAGAGACAATCAAGTGAGCGGCGCCGGAATATAAAAGTCATAGTTCGACCCATTCTTTAAGGCAGTGGAACACTCCAAAAACCTGTTTAGCTTGATATATCGAACTTATACTTGATCTACCAAAGCTTTGCTTAACCACCAATTTCATCAAAATGAAGCAGTCTCCTCTTTACCTGTTCATAATTGCGTTCGCAGCAGTTACCACGGCCGCTCCTCTTCCCGAGGAGCAACTCGACTCCCGTGGCATCATGGAGAAGGTCGTGTACAGAATCATCGCTCCTGACCAATACAGAGCTTATGCAAATCCTTATCAGGAGGAGATTGATAGAGCAGACCGTCTGGCCATTCTGGGCGCGCCAAACCCTTACTTGGCAGAGATTGATAGAGCAAACCGGTGGAGTAACCTGGCCCGGCGTTCTCCTGAATCAGTAAGCTATAATATGTCCCTTCGTCAGTCATTCAGCCTCCTGGGCAAGAACTGGTTTTTTCTCACCAACACTTTAGGATTTTTCAAAAAGAAACCCTGGCGCCCTGCCTGAGGACTCAATTATCATTCTTCGTGCTGGCGCAGCGGGTACTGCCTATGATGAAGATATCCAAGCAGCCGATCCCTCAGAAGTGCTAGGAAAGTCCGCCTAAAATGGCCAGTTCAAAATCCGATGCGAAACTTTGGAAATGTAACCAAGATACAAACTTTTTATGACCTCAGATATCTCTCATATATTCCCCAGATTTTGTTTTGCGAAGGTTTTCAATTGGGTCTTTCAATTTTCACGCTTAACTCATAGCCATTCTTTAAGCTTGCTATATGTTCATTGGACTCTCTACGAGTGAACTCAGATCTCCTCTGCATGAATTTGTATAGAGTCTCGAAACCTATCTCCGAATTTCTTTCACTTAGAGAAACTCCAAATAAGCAATCTAGTGTAGGCAAAGCTCCAACTGACTCCAAGTATATCTTACGGTTATTAAAGAATAACTCCGAGTCCAAGCGGTCACATTCAATCTGGAACTAGATTAATTTACTAGAAATTTATCCACTTCCCGGCTCTTTACCACCTTCGAACGAAAAGAATTATTCATAAAGCCTGGTAGGTGATTAGCAAATGCGTTTGGACATACGCGCGCTCGTATAGCAATTGTGTCTTAAATTCTGACTTACGCGCGCGCACACAGAGGCGCGCGCGCGATTTTATGCAAGTATAGTTCGATATGCTATGTTTGCTATTGGCAGGATTCCAGAAACACCTACCTAGTTACTAAATCAGATGCTGCATGATTGCGTTGACGTAATGAGCGTGGAACCGATGAAATCTACATAACCCTTTCCTACGTTCACGAATTTCTCATCGGTACAAGCTTCCAAGTATTCCATTTGATCATCATATCATTTTGCTTCTTCTCCGAAGCCTTTTACATCCACACTTTCTACTATCAGAGACTACATCTCTCGCAATGAGACCTACTACAGCTCGAAAAGGCTATGTCCTCCTGCGAGGTGACGAGAGTAGTCCGAGCTACTCTTTCGAAATTGGCACCTCTTTGCAAAAGGCATCTCGAACCATCTTTGTTTCAGTCCTGTCATTTATTCTCGGATTTATCCTTACCTCAATCTTCCGTGGCACGTATCCAAGTGAACAGCAATGCACGGCTAGACTCAGCGTTTGGTGTGCGTATATAGCCCTTACAAAGATACAAATGTCTCTCGAAAGCTTGACGTGGTCAAATTTTATACTACAGCGCTTCTTTCTCTTATATGACTTTGTCCTTCATTCTTCGCTGCTTCGCGATACACTACTAATCAAATGTGAAGCCCCATTGCTCGAGGTCGTCGATTACGAATTGAGGAACGTTCCAAATCAATTCTCGCAAAAGAGTGCATTTAGGGGTCCGCCCTCACCTGAGCTCGAACAACAATGGCTTGACATATATGAATGTCTGTTAGCATAATTTGAGTATTTGTCTTTTTATAAATTATCAGAGTGACTGATCGTTGATTTAGTCCCCAGTATCTCAATTCCGGATACGAAAGTCACCCTACTTAACAGAACGACAGACTCTTTGGTACCTGACCTCGCAGATTCGGGGTATATCGCTGGAATTGAAGTCTTTCATCAACTGCATTGTCTCAATATCATTCGGCAATATACCTGGTTTGATCATTATGCCTCTATTCCACCGGCACTTAGTGATAATGAGGTTGCAAACCGGATGCATGTCGATCATTGTATTGAAACGCTTCGGTTGGCATTGATGTGCAACGCTGAGATCACACCATATTTCATATTGAGAGACAGCAATAGCGACCTTAAGGCACGGTCAGACTTCAATTCCTATCGAAAGTGTAAAAGGTTTGACAAATTAGTTGAATGGATGCAAGAGCATTCCTTTGTTCAGCCAGTACCTGGCCATGACGGGAATGAGAAAGAGGAGAATGATCATTAGAGTAGCATAGCTGAATCCGTTGTGGAGGACTAGTTTTATATATAAGAGACAATCAGATGGTACCGTTATTGTCAGGGCCACGAACTCTCCAAATCGCAAAACACATAAGGACATGTAAGACTCCACTGGCTAGGAAAGGCAAGCCAGTCCATTCCTGTCTTACGCGCAATCCACAATCGAATAATAGAGCCAACAACGGACTTCCGATCAAGAGACCGAGCAGCTGTCCTATAGAGATAAGTGCATGAAGGCGAGCGATATGTAGTTTGTCCACATAGATAGTCAACAATCCACGGGCTACAGGACTAAATCCTGTACCAAGGATGTATATAGCATCTCCCAATAACATCGGCGGAAGTGTCGGGGCCGCACCAATAATAAAGGACCCGACTGTCAAGAGGATAATACTGCTCTTTAACAACCACAGATCTTTGAGTGTACCGCTCCATTGCCGTACCTTCTGAAGATAGCTGCCTATACCAGGAAGAATTAGGAGGAAAAGTATAAGTGATATGATAGCATTCATAGAAACCACCAAACCAGCAGATGCCAAGGATTGGCTATAGCGTGTAGAAGTATACTGTATCAAGAGATCCATCTGGGAACGGCCAACCCAGTACAGACAAAAAGATGATACAAGTATTAGTATATTGCGGTCTTTTAGAAAATTATAGTCGCGGAAATTTTCACTCAGTCTGGTTGATAATGTCCTATGCTCTGAATTGGAACCAGATTCGGAATGTTGTTGGCCTATAGGTGTAGTATCCGGAGATACAGGTTCAAGGGGATCGGCAAACGATGCATTGTTAGGAGTAGATGGCTGTATACTGATTGTTTCCGGAAGAAAAATCAACAAGATTGGCAGGCCAAGGGTTACAGCGATGATACTGGTGATATAAGCAAGCCAGGGGCTAGCAGCCATAATCCATGATGCCAAAACTGGAGCAACGAGTTGTGATATCTGAAGCGATAAGCTCACGAAGATGAATGCCGTGGAACTGTTTTATACCTCCAGATCAGACTTGTTCCGAGAATGGTGGAAAAGAGAGGGACTAACCGTTGACTGGTTTCGACAGCATCAGTGATCATTGTAAATATGACCGCACCAATGACACCTGATCCACCACCAAGAAATGTCCATAGCGGAGCCAGCCAAACTAGCCTCAAAGATATCCCAGAATCAATGGGATTGGCCGCCCAGCAGATGATGAATTCCGTAAAAACATGAAGTAGTACGCCAACGTAACTGAGGACTAAGATTTTCTTTCGTCCAATATTTGGCTTATCCGCCAATTGACCATAGGGCACACTTAGAAGTATTCCCGGGATCGAAACAATACTAGCTGAGATTGCACGGATCTTTGCGAGCTCTCCCTGAATTGGTGCAATTTTGCACTCGCCTTCTGGAATTCGTGTTCGACCGTCGTCGTAATAATGCTTGCAGATAATAGATTCATAGATCCGAGTTTGCGGGATCAACAACATGTAAGACCCGATTTCGATGAATGTGAAGAGGATTAAGCAAATCAACAGAAAAGACCTTCCACTTGGGGCAGGGGTTGCTCGTTGAGGAAGAAGAGGAGTGGACTCCATCTTTCATCTTGTTCTTCTCAAAAATTCGATAGTGATCTTTTTTTGACGACAGTACAGAGGTAGAATAGGAAGAGTACAGGGCATGTCTACACGAGTGGCGCGCGCGCGAAAGTCTGTAATGCGCTAGCTAGGCCCAATACGGGAAAGTTATTTATTCCATTTCTATTTCCGCGTTGTGTTTCCGCCCCGTTCCTAACTCACTAATTCACCACCTATCAATATCTCCATAGATGCCTTTGAAGCCTAATAAAATACATATAAAAAAAAGAGCTATCTCTAATCGCGTCAGGGTTTGGGATGAGGTGGTGGTTCGCTTCCCGATACAGTAGCCGATCAATCCCCAGCTAGGGATGTATCAGTACATCATGTATGAACTAACCACTCCGCCGAAGCCTCAATGCCTCAGCGCGCGCGCACTCTTGACACAATTCATCTGCATGTAATAGCGACGCCGCCAGGTTTTGAAGCAGCCAGGATGATTGAAAAGTTGGCAACTATCCTGGACGTGTCCTTGTTTTTCCTACGAGTGTCTGAGTCAATTTGATCCCCTTTCCCTAGTTTCTATCTGCCAACAACGTCCACGGGTGACTATTATCAATCAACTCCGGAGATGACAAGTCCCACTCTGCCAAAACTGATTTTCGGAAGTGCTACAATTGCGGCTAATAGTGGTTTTCCTACCATTGAAAGGCTCGAAGAGCTTCTGGAAGTCCTTTGGCAAGAAGGTGTGACGTCGATAGACACAGCTCAAATATGCGACGATACCGAGACAATGCTTGGGCAAGCCAATGCTGCCTCGCGCTTTTCCATCGATACTAAACATTGCGGTGGGATCATTCCCGGGGAGTCGACGTGCTTGAGAATAATCAGTAGAGCCGAAGAGTGTCTCCGTAGGCTGAAGGTTAAGAAGGTAAGTCTAATCAATCTAGGGGAAAGTTGAGATAAGTTTATAGTTATCCATTTGGTCGATATTGAGGAAGAAGGTGGAGAAAGATAGCTTGTCATAATATCTCTCTACATTTTGTAAAAACATTGAGTATACATGGAGCTAATTTGTTCGTGCATAGTTGAATATATTCTATCTCCATGCTCCTGACTCAAAAATCCCACTCGAAGAGACACTAGCTGGCGTCAACGGACTGTTCCTAAATCAAAAGCTCACTCGTTTTGGGTTATCCAACTTTGACGCCTCTGAGGTGGAGGAAGTTATCCGAGTTTCGAGGAAGAATGACTTTGTCCAGCCGACGGTATTTCAGGGTAATTACAATCCAATTTCACGCAGACCAGAAACGGAACTATTCCCGATCCTTCGCAAGCATGGAATCGCATTTCACGCCTATAGTCCGATTGCAGGCGGATTTTTAGCCAAGACCAAGAAGAAGATTGTGCAAGGAGAATGCACAGGTCGTTGGAATCCCAATAGCAGTATCGGTGGTCTCTACCACGCCCTATACAATAAGCCTAAATACCTCCAGGCACTCGATGTATGGGCTGATATATCAGCGTCCTCAGGAATAGAGAGAGCAGAGCTTGCATACAGGTGGATGGCGTATCACTCTTATATTGAAACAAGTCTCGGTGATGCTATTGTTATCGGTGCAAGCAGTATATCTCAATTGGAGCGGACACTTGCAGGGCTACGGAACGGCCCACTGCCCGTGGATGTTGCAAGGCAAATTGATGAGATCTGGACCTTAGTGGAAAACGAGTCAGTTCTGGATAATTTCAGTCCTTTCAGATCCTCAATCCGCTAAATTCGGCACGTCGAGGAAAGTTCAACATGCATTTTAATTCCTAGACTTTCCCTCAAAAGGTATCACTGGCGATTGGCTTTCATGTTAATGAGGTATTAGACTTGTGTTTCTGGAATTTATAGCTGTGATGGACTGAAAGGCTACAAAACGATTGAGAAAACAAGACGATTTGGTATATTAGGAGGGGTCGTCCTGTCTACGTTGAAGTGTGTATGTTACTTTCCAGCTGTATGCTTTACTCTACCTAGACTGTAAGCTATTGACGATTAGTCGTATATTCGATGTAGCCAAAAATTCTTCTAAATTTCTGTCCGTTACGCTCGCTCGACCCTTATTTAAACCACTGATGACTCCAATGTTCAAGGCTCATTTTAATATTGCTCTTATTTTCTTGGCTTCCTAGGTATAGCAGAGCACATAATGTCACTTGCTCGCTGCCTCATCACAAATTACTAACCCTTACGAGGGCTCCTTATTTGGCTAAAGAGTGTTACTGAGGATAAGCAAGTCAACTGGCTCGTGATATTCAACTATGAAGAACTAAAAAATGTGATGATAACTGAGCGTCTGTATATATTCAGTCCTCCCGATTCTTCAGTTTTGATAAACAAAAGACAACATACTTGATTAATCCATCAGAATACTATCAATCCAACTAGAGGCAAAGAAGAGTATCTTCTCATTTGATATTCAGGTTCCCAGGTGATATGTCCATATTTGGTCCTTTTAATCATCCTTCTTATCCCACCAGTGGCTCCCATGTGTAGGCGGAGTGCAGCTATTCTCGCTACATGGCTTAGTTGCGTAAGATCTGATCGAGAAGATAACATCACTGCCGGTAGATAATTGATCACTATTGGTGGATAGTTCATCTGCCACAGCTTTGGCGATACGAATGATAGTATCCGATGAGAAGTCACCATGGGAGCGCTTTACGCTGCTATGCACATCTGCTTCTCCTGCCATGTCCACTGTTAGTAGATAGATACGCTCCTGTTAGTCTTTTTTGGGGGTTTCTAAGCACCTACCTACAGGAGCAGTGCTGACGCAGACCGCAGCAGCAGCAATAGCCAGAAGAGTAACGGTAAAATTCTTCATGATAGCTGGTTTATGGATAATCCGTAATCTGAATCAAGACACGAGTGTTATAGAGACCAAATTCTTGCGAACAGAATTGAGAAACTAGGTTGATTTTGGCGCGGAAGTAGATTTCAAATATATCTAATTTTCTGATAATCCATCTTCTGCCTGCCCACGTCAAGTCAACCATAGCCCACTATCGTTCATCTTCGGTCATCTCTATAGGTCACACCCTCTTCATTCATCCGCTAGTGCTTGTGTTATTACTCCGATGTTACATTCTTAGATGTCTGTATAGATAATCCTGCTTTTCGTATGCAGGCTGTGCCGCTTTTCTCTATCCAAGGTTCTGTTCAGTCGAATATGACGAGCAGTTATGATAGAGCCTGTCAATTGTAGCCTACTACCGAGGTACCTCATTCTTTCGGACACCTAGCCCTCTCATCATTCATTCCAAGGTTCTCTAGTTGGTGTTATCCCTGTTATGTTGGTCCTTACATGCAGGCAGCATGGGTCATGCTGCATGTCTAATGCACACTGTGCCACATTTCGCTCTTCCTGGGCCCTTTCCATCTAATATCATAAGAGAATATGTAAATCAAGGAATATCGAAGTCTTCCCCTCCTTCTCCCACATGCAGCCCTGAATTGACCCCTCAATAGAACCTAGTAGAGATAAGGTATTGCCAAAACACACGGCTAAACCTGCTTTGAGTAAAGTTGCACATTATCGGATTGAAAAACCATGCTAGAGAAATAGGTCATTCGCTTAGTAGGATCATGACCTATGAGACAGCAATATAGAGAGATCAAAGGTGCTATCTTTCCGAGGATCAATAGTTCTTTAGTTTCTTCTTTTATCTTCTTTATTTTATAAGGCAGTAGCAATTGCTGATCTTGTTAGTTTCAGCTTGTCTCTGGGTACCCTAAGTTGATAGACTTTTGCCCCCCTTTTTTTGCGATCACTCCGCATTTGCCTCGGGACGTACAAGGATACACCGCATATGCTTCTACCTGGCCTTAGAAGATCGTAAAATAGACTACCCCTGCAATGCAATGTTTTCGCTTACGCGTCACCTATGTGGCAACAACTGATTAATGGAAAGCACGGGACTTCGGAAATATACTAGAGCACCGCTAGATCCATATAAACATATTTTAGTCTTCTTTTATGTTTATATTGCTTATTTGACGAGAACACAGACATACTTAAGCGTTGCACGTAGAATAAATTCACCCAGATGTCCATCTATCGAGGCCCGCCGACCCCTGAGCGAGAAGCTGCCTGGGGAAATCTGACGCATAGTAAGGTCATATAGTAAAGTTTAGATTATTAGTCAATTAACCTCATTCAATCACATCATAGGTCCTGCGATTGATATCCCTATTGACAAGCTCCATTTACTGAACAAATCGACTGAAGTTGATTGGGTCCGGACACCCGAAGAGGCAGGGGGCGGCGCAGCAGGGCTGCTGGAAGTAATGCACCAACTGCACTGTTTGGTATGTGTACCAGAATTATCAACTCATTTCTTACGAATCACTTATTTTAGCTGCATTGATAGAGTCTGCTACGCAAGTGGTCGTACCGCGAATGGTATGAAGAAGCTCCTATTGAGTTTGAGGGACCTGAGGATTTGATGCGAGAGCACATTGGTAAGACTCCCCGGACTGACTCTTAACTGTTTCTCCTCATAATAGCGATCGGAGGCTCCACAGCCATGTTACGCTAACCTATCTCTGTCACTACATTAGATCACTGTATTGAGATCCTCTGTGTGCATTTGATGTGTGTGAGTGACGTGACTCCGGTTCTTGTTATGGTTGATGAGGCTGTAGCTATCGGAAAGCGTGCTGACTTTGAATCCTTGCACAAATGCCGTGACTTCTCCAAAATCAAAGAGTGGACGTGGAGGAATATGTCATTACCCTAAGGTATACACGGGTACTCGCGTTCGCGAGAATACTTATCTGTTCATATGATTTAGTTTCAGTTTCCTAGAGTGGACTTTTGGGTAACACTCTAGGTGTTAGTTGGAGCTGCGGTGATTACCGTCTCCAATTTACCATGTTTCTGCTAGTGATTGGATGGCAAATTCGGACTAATAGACGCATGTTTTTCATTATCAGTTTATAGGCGTAAGCAATGATAGAGTGGGTATCCTTCGGGGATGCCCTTCCATTTCCAACCAATGGGCAAACTCCGGGTGATTAGCGCCTCTGTGATCAGCTTATTTCCAGTACTATGTAAAGGTCTAACAAGGCTGCTGCGCCGCATTAGAAAGTCTCCAGATCACATGCAGGTGCTCAGTTCGAAAGAGTTGCTTAGTCCAGGAAGTAACTACAATGCAATCACGAGGTAAGCTCCAGTATTAGATGGTTTATTAGTGAATTAAAGGTACTTACATGATGATGTAGGAGGCGCTTCCTAGTCATAAGACCAATTCATGTGTATTACAGTACCAGGTAGACCAAGAGAGAAGTTTTATTCGTATTGAGATAGAGCCCAAGATTGTGAAACAACCTTGGAAGCCTTTGCCTATTGATAGAATCGGAAGAGCTGGAGAGACCAGTTCAGAGAGAGAAAAAGGGATTTGCGATGGACTCGCGGTCATCTAGGTCACCGACCTTCTTGCTACTGGTGCTAACTTCGGCAATAAACAAACGAATGATGGTTTACTCCATAGTATACTGCCTATGTATATAGCTTATTTCGATACAATCCGCTAACGCATGATGTTGGTATAGATGTTAGACCACCGTACATGAAAGTGCCCAGTTGTGTTCATACAGGCCAATAGATTCTTGTATTTTGGCGCTTCGGGTTCTACCGGCCGCATTAGTAGTATAGGTACATATGTGGTGCTGTCTTTGCGGAGAGAGAAGTCTCAACTAGGAAGCCGTCGAGTATGTATGAGTTGGACATATACTGTCGAATCAACCATCAGGAACGATTAACTGACTCGTAAGTCCGTTGGTTATATGCGGCTTGAGTGACCATTGACAGCCTGTAGGCAGGGTGGCCTTGGAATTAGGTAGCCTGCGCTGGCGCCTCGCCAAGTGTCGCCGTCGAACCCCTGTTGAGTGCCCGAAATACGCACTACAACAAGCGCCTCAGCGAACATTCAAGGAAAGGTACGAATGAGCAACTTGGTAAACAAAAAGTCGGTAGACTAATAGATGAGCTAATAAACATGTAAGTAAGAGAGTATATATAGAAATGGATATCTATCAGTTGGAATTTGGACAGTATTATGAAAAAATGTTGGTTAATCGCAAATCGGTGAGAGGGGGGTCTCTAAATCACTATACTACTAGGCCGCTTTAGATATCAATATCGCGCCCTCATTTCCTTATCTGGAGCTAATACTGGTTGTTAGCAGATCATCGACAATTTGAATTGGAATTTACAATTGTGGATTTTGATAGGGACGCCCTAGTTATAGATATTCAGATTTCCTCAATTCGCGCCGTCCGAGCGGATGAATTTGTCCTGGTCAATCATTTTCTGTACAAGAGCTCTCCACTACTCTGGGAGCTTTATGTTGGCTATGGGAGGGGGTTGCTGGACGTGCCGTGCGCGGCGCAAGAAGTGTGATGGCCTTAAACCCAGTTGTGATTCTTGTGAGCGTCTCGGTATCAGATGCGGTGGATTCGGAGCCACCAAGCCATCTTGGATGGACAACGGCGCAGAACAACAAAGGTATTGCCAAGATGTCAAGAACCAGATCAAGATGCAGAAAAGGGTCAGATCCAAGTCCAACGGTAACTCCACACATCCGCACCTTAATCAGACGCGAGATGAAGTGATTCAAGAGTCAGTTTCTATTAATAATGATGATTATAACAACCATTCCATGCTAATAAGGCTGTCAAAGTCCACCACAGAGCGATCCAATGTCAATTGAGGATTCACACATGCTAGATTTATCCTCATTATTGCAAGAAAATGAAACGATGCCTTCCCTCTTCGGGTTGGACTTTGACGAGAATGCGTTCTCCCTTCTTGATAGCGTATCACCTACATCAATATTCCGTCAAACATTTGCGATTGAGAGCAGTGATCTGGATCGAACCTTTGAATCGTCGCCAGTTGAGAGAGAAATTAGCGCATACGCTGACTTAGGACCAGATATTGAATCCCTTCTTGTCATGCAATACTTTGATCATATGTTCTATCAGATTTTTGACACTTATTGCAGAGCAGTTCAGGATCCCGTACGAGGCTTACTATCTTTAATGGCGGGACGGTCACCTTCACTCCGTCTGACGCTTATGAGTGTTGCTTGTGCTCGGCGTAATGTTCGTACTCCGCAGCCAGACGTATTCCTCCAAGAGCCAAGTTTCAAGGATGTATTCACTGGGTCTGAAAATACGTCGCAGGCATACTATCAGCGTGCTGTTAATCTCCACAACAATTTCGTTCAAGAAATTGGTTCCGGGAATAGGTGGCTAGATACCAGGAATCTGAACAGTTACCTCGATGCGCTAGCATGTCTCATTCATTTTATCTTTTTAGAAGTGAGTCTTCCATGATGATATTTTTCACTGTACACAGAAACAAACAGGCTGACTTCGGACTGAAAAGCGAATTGGAGTAGTACGAAATGTTTCGGCCAAGCATATTGAGGAAGCTTCCTGGATATTAGGAAGGGTGAAGTTTTTGGTGGATAAAGAAGATTTCGATACTGTCATTGACTCAGAAATGAGTAATGTGATGGCGGACTCAAACGCCAGTGGACGAAAATGCATAAGCAGGGTTTCGGAAAAAAGACTTGTCCAGACCTTTTCCGATATTCTGGTGCGTTGGAAAATTATAATGGGAGCATCTTCTGGACAGTCATTGGATATTGGATCCTTATTAAGCGAAGGGGTATCAGTTGAGAATGACTTTACAGCCGAATCAAAAGCACTGCTCACGCACTTGTCGCAAGCTTTTCTGCTTGTGAATCAAGTAACAAAGTTGCGGCTATGGAAACTCAATCTTGTGAATCAGGGCCTGTTGAGTACCCTGGAATTAGCCCGCAGGGCAGGAGATATTGAACGAGAATTGAAAGCAATCGAGGACCACAGCAGGACCCTCGAGCACAGTGGCTCGAGGGTCACTCCTTGTTGGGCAGGATTTCGTTCGACCTCAAAAGTGGCATCGAGCCATGCATGTGATTGGCATACTCTCCTGTCAATATTGCGCTCCAGGCTTTTTGCCGTGGCTGGAAAAATCTACCTGCATATCGTTGTATCCGGCCCAAATTTTAATCTCCCCGAGATTCGTGCGAATGTAGAAGTTGGCATGTCTGACATTTATCGTCTGAAAGCGCTTGCAGAAGATCAGTTGATAAGTATTGCTTGGCCGTTGTGTGTCATCGGCTGCATGGTAAGCCCAGAACTGATGACAAAAGGGAGTACTCCAATGCGTGATTGGCTTTCAGAAATCTTGAGAAACACAGCGGAAACTCATTTCTATCTTGGAGATGTCTTAAAAGTAGCTGAAAAGTGCTGGGAGGCCCTTGATTCGGGGTCTAATACGGATGACTGTGTCTGGATGGGCGAGGTGAACAAGGCCAACTGTAACACTGTCTTAATCTAGATGTGAGATCTGAGCAAATTGTTTTATTTGTTATGATTTTGGCCACTATAATTTTCCAAAAATTTTGTTTGACATTCCACGCCAAACATTCTTTCAACCGGATGGCACCCTACATGGTATACGGTCCCACCTAATTCAGAACACACACCGGATACTCAGTATGGAGATATGGTGAATATAGATAACGAGCTCTAATTTGACGGCGTTTGAGAGTGGGTTTATACTCTGCTTAATGCCTCTGTTCTAGATTTATGACTCTTTGCGGCTCCCATATCATTGTTTATGCCCTCAAGTGATCGTCACAGCAAATGAATAACATTTATTATGCCCGGAGAAACTAACCTTATGGGGCGCTAGTGCCCTTACCGCGGACCCCGCAGATAAACTACCCCATTAACTGGGCTCGTTTTTCGGCCATACGGTACCTTTTAGTTTTCAAGAATCGCTTCAAAATGATTTTGGCCGCTTCGGCATGTCCCTTTGGCAGCGACAATCAATTCGGTCCTCGAGTCAACGTAGCTTGTCGTTTGTTCGATTTTACTCTCCTATTTGAAGATGCCTTTTTTGGTGTTTTGCCCGCTACGCTGTTTCTGGTACTTGTGGCCTCGAGGCTGCAATATCTTCGAACTGCGCCTGTTAAATTGACATCATACAAACTAGCAATTTACAAATTGGTGAGATGGCGCCGTGTATTTTGTGTTTCCAAATCCAGTGGCTAATGCACCTCGAAGAGCCTTCTGGCACTACTTTTCATTCTCCATGTCGTATATACTGCAATGCAGATGCGGACAGCTTCGCTCCATACACGACTCTCCACAACGTCCGGGCTGCTCAATATCTTTACGGTCTTTGCTGCAGCCTTGCTCTCCTTTATAGAAGATCAGCGCTCCGTTGAACCGTCTGATCTAATCGTTATCTACTTTTCAATCTCTAGCATTCTGTCCATAGCTCGACTGCGTTCACTCTGGCTTATTCCATCTGCTTCCGCGTGCCGAGGATTATGGACAGTTATCTATATACTGACCGTGCTAACACTTCTTCTGGAGTCCGTGATCAAAACCAAACTCTTACGCCCTATATATCGCAATCTGACCAAAGAACAATTGATCGGGTTCTGGGGCCGAAGCTTCTTTGTATGGGTTCTTCCCATCTTTCGTTTAGGATATTCCAAAATCTTTGATGTCGAAGATCTTCCCAATGTTGATCAAGCCCTGCAAGGATATTCCGCAGAGAAGAGACTGAATGCCAGCTGGCGCCGAACTAAAGGTCGTCGTCGATTACTCAAAGCTACGATTAATGCATATATCTGGCCTTTCGTGTCTGGAATTGTACCCAGGCTATGTGTTACAGTGTTCACCTTCTGTCAACCCTTCCTTATTAACGCTACTGTAAACTTCATGGCTACTACAACCACCACTCCCGATTCCGAGAAATATGGCCAAGCACTGGTAGGCGGTTATGCGCTAGTTTATCTAGGGCTCACGGTACGTTCTGAATTCTGGAGCAAATTCTCCCTCATTCTGATCTGTAAAAGATTTCAACGGCAGTCTACTGGCGTCAGACATTTCGTCTCACTACAATGACAAGAGCCGGTCTCATCTCAATGATCTATCGACAGACAAGCCTTCTTAAAGCCAGTAGCATGAGGGACAACGAGGCTATCACACTCTATGGGACTGATGTGGAAGTGATTGTGGATAGCGTGAAAGTAATCCACGAAACATGGGCCTCACTCGTGGAAGTGGGAGTTGCGCTTTGGCTTCTGGAGCGTCAAATTTTCGCCGCTTGCGTTGTCCCTGCTATTATTTGTATTGGTAAAGCCCACCTTATTTAACTTCTGTCCTTTTTCATATCGTCTATATTACTAACCATTGAAATCGATAGTATGCTTCATAGCAGCAGGACCTGTGTCGGCCCTGTCTGTAGGTGCCCAGAAGGCGTGGGTTGAGCGAATTGAGAAACGACTAACAGTCACGTCCACCGTTCTGGGTGATATGAAAGCGGTGAAGATGCTTGGCCTGAGTGACGTGCTGTTTTCAATAATCTCAGCGCTGCGAAAAGTTGAACTTGAAACATCAACAAAGTTTCGCAAATTGATATTGCTTCAGGTTTCTATCTGTGAGGCCAAAGGCTACCTGGGTAGATTAGCGCAAGTACTTTAACTAATGTCTTTCTCTATATAGCAAATATACCTCTCGACTTTGCCCCATTTGCGACATTTGTCGTCTATGCCATCATAGCATCCGTGAAGAAGGACGAAACACTTTTGGCTTCCCGGGCGTTTACCGCCCTATCGCTGATATCGATCTTCACGAACCCCTTGCTCATGTTCATTCAGTCGCTACCTAATCTGCTAAGATCATTGGGTTGCTTTCAACGAATCGAGGAGTATTGTCTTATCGAGCCTGCTGTGGTGTCAGATGGCCAGGAAACCACATATCCTCTCCCTGGATCCCAATCAAATGATGTCGAGCTTTCCATTCGTAATACAGGTGCGAATGACGATATTTGCCTATTCAAATTCATGAATTCCAACATATCATGGTCACCTGAAAGCGAAACTGTATTAAGAAACTTGTGCCTTGATATTGGGAAAGCGATTACCATGATTATTGGGCCCGTAGGATCTGGCAAGTCAGCCTTGCTCGAAAGTATCATTGGCGAGACATACTTGAAGGACGGAACAACCACAGCGCCTTTAAATCATGTGGCGTACTGCTCTCAGAAGCCATGGATTATCAACAACACGGTCAGGTTCAATATCACAAATGGATCAGAGGACTTTGATCAGAAATTCTACGATTTCATCATCTGGGCTTGTGCTCTGGAAGAGGATCTGAGGACGATCCCTGGAGGCGACGAATTCCAGACTGGAAGTAGTGGGGTTTCCCTCAGTGGCGGGCAGAAACAAAAAGTTGTAAGTTATCACCAAGAAAGCTGCTATACCTTGGTAGCAGATACAATAACTTGTATAATTCGAATAGCGTACTGAGTATGTGGTGGTTTGATTCCCTAGGCGCTTGCACGTGCCGTATATTCCAGGCTCCCGGTTGTGATTCTGGATGATGTGTTTAGTGGGCTGGACTCGAAAAGCACTGCTTCCATTTCTGCTCGTCTCTTTGGACAGGACGGTCATTTTCGTAAGACTCGAACGTCGGTAGTCCTTGCAACACACACCCGTGAGTGATCTGAAACCTCCATGAGCAAGCATCAGAGACTAGATATCATACAGAACGAATGCTACCATATGCGGATAGAGTGATCGCTCTGGATAAGGGAGTCGTTGTAAACGACGGTCCCTACCAAAAAGTTCTCGCCCAGAAGCCCGAAATAGCAGCAAAATCTATGACATTAAGAAATCAACAATTGATTGCATCCGATGACGAACATTCTGAAGCTGAGCCTAATAGATTAGAGAAGCAAGTGACACAAACCAGCATCAACCGTCCTGAGGAAGCGCAGGTCATCAACGAACAGGATCTATTGAGGCGTGACGGCTCCTGGGATGTCTATATGTACTACGTCAAAAGTGCTGGGTACAAGACAACGGGCTTGTTCATTTTCAGTATTCTGGTTACAGGTTTCTTTAGTAATTTTGCTAGCAAGTTTGACCTTTCCAATCTGTGTTCATGTTGTTTTCTCCGTGAGAATTCTTGCTGATATTAAAATCTAGCTCTCTGGCTTCAATGGTGGTCAAATGCAAATGAGAATCGACCAAATGGAAGGCTGGCGTATTACCTTGGAGTTTATGCAGCAATATTCGTGCTTGATTTTATGGGACTTGCATTCGCTTGCTGGTAAGTGATCATCTGCGTTTCAATCTTGTAGAAATACACTCTCTAAAGAGTTAGCAGGTTGCTTTTCGTCAATGTAATCAACAAAACAGGATTGGGAATGCATTCTGATCTTCTACGTGCAACGCTTAAGTATGTCTGTGTTCTCGTCGAATAAGCAATATAAATATAAAAGAAGACTAAAATTATTGATATCTTCTAGTGCACCATTCAGCTTTTTCCAGAAAACAGACACCGGAACAATCACCAATCGGTATATGACTGCTAAAATCACAATCTCAGTTTACCAACCATAGCTAACAGATGTAAAGATTTAGCCAGGACATAAACCTCATCGACATGGATCTACCTATTGCGGCCATCAACTTTGCAGCAAGTAATATTCACCCCGATTTCTATTCTTTCTAATTGATAAACTCACCCCCTTTTTCAGATCTATCAATGTCAATTTTCAGTCTAGTCGTCCTATGCATCGCCGGAAAATACATGGCCATCACAGTCCCCTTCCTAGGTCTAGCCGTATACTTCTTACAGCTATATTATCTTCGTACGTCGCGTCAGGTTCGACTGTTAGATATCGAGGCCAAGTCGCCCCTCTATACACACTTCATCGAGACGATCAGCGGCATTGCAACCTTACGAGCATACGGTTGGGAATTTATCTTCCGGAATGAATGCGAGCGGAAACTTAATCGGTCCCAAAAGCCGTTTTACATGCTCATGTGTATCCAGCAGTGGCTCACTCTTGTCTTGGATTTGGTGGTTGGGGTAATGGCAGTCATTCTGATGGCAACTACGACATCGCTAAAGCATAAATTTAGCCCTGGATCAGTGGGCGTGGCACTCAATCTGGTTTTATCCTTTGGATTATATCTCAAGATTTCTATTCGGTCGTGGACGCAATTGGAGACGTCTATCGGAGCAGTCTCGCGTGTGAAGAGTTTTTTGGCTGATACACCATCTGAGACGCGTCGTCTGGATGCTGAATGGACACCTCAGCTGGAATGGCCCTCCCAGGGTGTCATTAAGTTCGAAAAAGTAACTGCAACTTACAGGTTAGTTAATTTTCTTTTCCTCCGCCGCCTCTGAAGCTCTTTATGGCTAAAGTCGGGATACCTTAAAGCACTAAATCCCCACCTATCCTCAAAAACGTTTCCCTCAAAATTGATGCTGGCGAGAAAGTTGCCATCTGCGGGCCTTCCGGCAGTGGAAAATCTTCCCTAGTAATGGCTCTTCTTCAAATGGTCAATATACAATCCGGCCGCATAGAAATCGACGGCAGAGATCTATCCACAATCGAATGTGCAGATCTCCGCACTCAAATCAATGTCATTCCACAGGATCCTTTCTTTATGCCAGGGAATGTGCGGTTTAATATGGACCCCAGCGAGAAGGTATCTGATGAAGCAATGATGTCGGCGCTTGCGAAGGTCGGGCTGTGGAAGAGGATCAGTGCTAGGGGGCGGCTAGAGATGGTCCTCGTAGCGACGGATTGGTCGGTTGGCGAGAGGCAACTGTTGGCTCTTGCAAGGGCTTTGACGGTCAAAAGCTCAATCCTAGTGCTGGATGAAGCGACGAGCAGGTATGATATAAAGCAAACTTGCCTTCTTTTCCTCAATGAAGACAGACTTCTTCTTTATTGTAACTAACAGGAGTATTTTCAAGTGTTGACTGGGAAACCGAATCTATTATGCAAGATGTAATCGAGAAGGAATTCTCCAAACAGACGATTATTGCGGTCGTTCATCGATTTAGGTTCATTGATCGGTATGATCGGGTGGTGCTTTTGAACAATGGGGAATTGATTGAGTCGGATAGTCCGAAGAAGTTACTTGAGGGGGAGTCAGAATTCAAAACTCTCTATATGGCTCTTCAGAATTCTAATTGAACCCATGTTGCAGGCTGGCTGTTCCTGGTTTATATCGGTATGGTTTGCTTGGGAGATTTGTTATGACGAGCTCTGTAGTTACCTTGCTATCTGCTCCTATCTAGAGACTCCTGCATTGGGGACAGCCTCTTTCATTTTTAAATATTGCTATTAGCACTAAAACGCTATGTCACGATATCATGTAGGGAAGACGCATCCATGGATTGGCTGGGAGGACTGTCGTCTTGATAAAGCTAGCTTGTGATAAATTAAAAAGCTTGCAACGTATTCCAGCAATCCCTGAGATTGCAGCAACTTCAAGTAATCTTAGTCCGTGTTCAACCGAGCCGGAGACTATGTATCCTCTAATAGTTACGTTTGACATGCCAACTCATGAAAGTGATTACCGGAACGAGTTGACAACGAGGATAAGACGCGGTGGCCTTAGGATAGAGATTAGGCCTTGCGCAATTACAATGTACTCTTGCATAAATCGACATAGGTTCCCCAGCACAAGGACTTCTCTTTGCTTAGCTGTGGAGTGCTTTTAGGCTCAGAGTCTTTTGGAAGCTCGGTCTTGAATCAATTAGGGAAATTTTTCCACTCAGGAGTAGCTAGAGTAATTACCAAGCTTTTTCCAACCCTGATAACGTCTTCTGTATCCCGTGTTCTTGACAGTAAGTCTATAATCAAAGTACTCGGAGTATTCAATGGATAGGTATCCATTTACTTAGGCTATTCTGAGCCCAGTGCAAAATTAGACCTCGCCTTATTAGGATTAGCTATCCCAGTACTCTCAAGGGCCATCACAAATACTTATTTCAAAGACCTTAGTATTGAGCAATCAAACATACGAATGCAAAAGAGTAAAATGAAATTAATCACTAGACAAGCCTCCTCGCCGTCTATAAAAATTTCCCATTGTCGAATTATTGACAAGAGAAGTAACAAAGGAACTAACTCATCGAGAACGCGATTCTTAATTGAAAATAAAAAAAAGAAAATCACGATCCCGAGAGCACTGAATCGATCCATAGTACTAAGGCAATGCTGACGGACAGTCTAGTAGCCCGTGGAATAGCAAAACTAAGAAGATATGGAGAGCGAGACAGCGAGAAGAATATTCGCAATTTAACACAAGAAAAAAAAGAAAAGAGAAAAAATAATTATATTGTCACAAAGGAAATACAAGGAAAAGGAAACAAAAATGCTCAATATTAGTTATGCAGGTATGTGAAGGGTATAAAGTTGAAAGTCGACAACAGCAAAGACCACATAGGACTGTACGGTCGATTAATGCAGCTTCAGAGCAAAGGCTTGAATCTGGAATCCAACGAGAGCCCCAACGAGAGCCCTTTTTCGGCCGAACGGAACTCCAGGACCCCAGCTCTGAAAAGATCTCGTCGACGTCAGAAGAAGCATGTCTCTTTTGTAAATGTACATACGGCAAGAAGCAAGTATTTGCAAGAAGTCAGAATGCTTTCTCCGCGGAATAGACGAGTGGGATCCAATGTTGTGTAGTCACTTGCAAAGCCAAAGCCTTGAAGAGAATGGACGAATTCGGTTCACATTTCTTGATCAAACCGGGTGTTTGTATTCCCCGGTTATTGTCTCAGATGTGTTCTCATCGATCTTCTCCAGCTCTTGCTTTGCCACGTCTGCGGAAAAAATCCATCACTTTTCTTGCTGCTCCGGAACTACCAGAATGGTGTGAGTGATCCCTCTCGTATTCATACGCATCCGCAAACTTTCGGTTATTCTTTTGAAGAACTCCCTGCTTCGGTCTTGAAAACTGACCAGATGGCCGTGACCTGTCGTAGCTGCCATTGTACTGCTGCCCTCGCTGAGGGTAGCCATAGAAGTCGTTGTTGTCAGACACTCCGTACTCTTGCAACTGCTGAGACTGCGCGTTGTCCTGATACGTTTGGTTGCTTTCGTGAAGTTGAGCAAATTGTCGATCAATGTGAGCCTCGTAGCCGGCGTCCTGCGGCCCAACAATTTCATCAGGATGAGACTCGGGAAAATTGCTCGCTCCAGCGGTCTCCCGCCCCGAGAATAAATCGGGGTTCGTAGCAGGGCGACTGGATTCAACATCGCGAGCATCACCCTCCGAATTTTGGTCGCTTCGTCCAGACGACAATCCTCTAATGGAGTTCATCAACGAGAATCGGCGCGGCCGCGATTCTGGGCGATTGGTATTAGAATTAGATCGTCGTGAGTCAAAAGACGTCCTGGAAGCATCTGCGGAATAAGGCTCCTTCATGCTCGTAGGTGGATACCTTTTGCTAAGCGTCGGACGAGATGTCGACTGACTGGATCGGCCACCGAAGAAGGACCCTGAGCGACCAAAAATTCTTTCTCCAATGCTGCTGACGGTGCTTGATCGTTTATGAGTCCGAACGGGCTCTTGTTGGGCCGGAGTTTGATTGAATTTGCTGGGTAGCTGCTGAGTACTAGGTCGCCCGATTGACTGATTTGGATCTTGGAGTATCGGCGGCGAGATATTATATGGTTTGCCGTTTTTAGGCTGCGCCAATCGGCCCTGAGCATTGGTTGCTGCTACTGTCGGTGCCACTGGTTGACCGTAAGAGCCACGTGAAGGAAGTCTTCCGGCGTTTAGAGACATGGCAGAATGTCCAGTGTTCGGCCGCATTGCCTGAGAGCTCTCGAAGGCTTGGCCTGTGGTTTCTGACATTGAACGAGACATGCCAGCAAAAGGCTGAGTTTCTTGAGCTGGCTGGGCATAAGCTGCCCGATGCGGCTGCTCCCCTAGCGGCTCGCTTGGCAGGGGTTTGTTCTGATCGACGACATTTCGAGAGCCTGTTCGTGTAGCTGCCGCTGTCGCTGTCGCCGAATGAGGTGATGAAGCATTTGCTGCGAGATCGCCACGTGTGGTCTGTGACTGAGGCGCGACGTATTCCACCTGGACAGTTCGTCTTTTCGCTTCTCGTGGAGTCTTGGTCTTGCTTCCGGTGTCCTCTTCTGGAGTAGCAACTTTTCCTTGCTGGTGAGTCAATCCGCCCAAAGGAGCAGTTGCAGCTTGGAAGCTCTTTGGCGGTTCGCGCACCGATGCACTACGAGTGAGAGTCGGGCCTTCTTGAGTCCCTTCTGTTTTGACATGGCTTGATTAGATTTGGTCTCACAAGATACATCGAGAGTAGTGAACTTACCAGCAGGGACAGTTGTGGTGGCGATGTCAGAAATATTAGTGGTACTGCTTGTAATGTGAGAAACGACATGTGAATATTCGCTGAGCCAGCTGTGGCGGGCGACTTCGAAAAGATCAGCGCGTTTGCGGGGATCCGGAACTAGAATGCGACGAAGGAGGTCCCGAGCATGAGGCGTTACATATTCGGGGAACGTAAGATGTGTGCTAACAATGTATTTGTACAAAAGATTAATGTTGTCACCTTCCGGGTTGGCTGGGTCGTCATCGAAGGGAAGATAACCGGCGAGCATGGCATACTAAATAAAAGACAGGAGTCAGTTGGGACGCTCGAGAGCTAGGTCATGTTTGACACCAGGATTTTCCTCACCAGAATAACACCACAGCTCCATACGTCAACTTTTCGACCGGTGTAGAGAGAATCGCTAACAACTAGCTCCGGAGCAGCGTAACATGGACTTCCGCAACTGGTTTGCATCAGATCACCGCGGCGCAGTCCAGCAGCATCAGTTTTGTCCAAATTCATCCTCTTGACGAATTCGCGGTTTGTGAGGTTGTATTCGATTTCCTCACCAAGCTCGTCGGCAGGATTAAAAGTGTTGGCAAAGCCGAAATCTGTGATGATTAAATTTCGGTTTCGGTCCAGTAACAAGTTCTCTAATTTTAAATCACGATGGACAATTCCTTTCTTGTGAAGATAGCCAACACCAGAGACCAGTTGTGCAAAGAGACGCCTGGCGGCATTGTCCTTCAAATAGCGGTTCTTTAGAATGTAGTCAAAGAGCTCTCCACCTGAGGCGTATTCCATGATAATACCAATATACCGATCGGTTTCGACCATCTCATGAAGACGCACGATGTTCGGATGTGATAGTTCTCGCAAAATTGCGATTTCTCGATATATTTTCGGTAATCTGCTCGGATTTGAGCCTAAGCTTTCACGGCGGATCAGTTTAATGGCAACTTGAACACTGCCGTCTCGCTTCCAACCAAGTTTGACTTTGGCAAATTCTCCTTCACCGAGGGTTTGACCTAATATGTATCTGCCAAACGTCGTCTCCTTGCGCTTTCCAGCAGAAGCACTCAGATCCTGTCGAGTTCGTGCATTGGTGCGGCTGGGGTCGTTCTCTCGTTCATCGCCAACCAGACCGAGGCCTGCGAGTGAGTCGGCAGCAGCTTCACCAGTTGAAGCCTGTGCCTCCAGGAGTCGCTCTTTCTCGCGAATAATATCCTCATCTGGATCACTAATCAAAGCTTGATTGAGAACGGTGTTCGATTCACTCGTGAGAGCAGCGCCAGGATCAGATGACACGGCCAGTGCCTGGTCTGAACGACTAGGATAGGCGGATGAAGGTTGTTGAGTCCGACTATCGGCATGCTCCGGTGTCTGCTGCCCTCTACGGCGAGAAGACTGGCCACCGTTCGCATCGTCAACCCTAGTTCTTGATTGACTAGAACCTTGATTTCTGCTAGAGCGTTGATTGGATGAGGTACGGGGAGGAATGTTTGGTGAAGAGCCGAGGACCTCCAATGCATTGGAGCGAGAGTTGACGTTCGTTGTCGAGCCCGAGGGTCCCGCACTGGGGGAATACTGCTGAGCTGTATGAGCCATTGTCGCGGTCGTTTGTGGAGATTGAAGCTGCTGCGAATTCAGTGCAGGACCGCCGTTTCCACCATTGGCACTCGGTTGCCGACTTGGTCGTTTCGATGACGGCGAGCTTCGAGCGGTCACGTCGGTCGGTTGAGGCGAGTAAGACGCATTCACAGTTCTTGGATGATAGGCATGCTGGGTATGGGGTGATGCGGCAGAAGTCGCTGAAGGATACAGAGTCGAAGCAGACGTTGTTGAAGTATGTGCTGCAGCTGTGTGCATTGCAGCAGATGACATTTCCTGCTCGCTGCACAATCTGGGGATGTCCTGTGCCGGCGGGTTGAGCACGAAACGCCGGCAGAGATAGGACCAGTCGAAGATAAAACGTCAGTCGCGCACTGTAATCACGCTGCAATCACGCCGTGTCAGGACAGCCGAGCTGAAGGTAGCAAGACAGCTCGAAGCGTCTCTGGTATTTACGGTGATTAAAGACGGTCGCCGTCGAAATAAGAAACAGCAATTCGAAGACACAAAGAATGATGAGGCGGATGGCTGAAATCGGCACCTCAGCAGGAATGTTAGTGGCAGTTTTTTTCACGTGGTGGATGAGGAATGTGGGTGTGGGGGAGAGGGCAAGATTGCAAGATAAGAACGAGAAAAGCAGGACATACAAATCAGAGCAAAGAGCGTGGTTGCGATGACAGTCGACAGCAATTAATAACAATTTGCACGACTGGGGGCAAAGACAGCTAGTCGATACGGAGGACAGCGCAGCGACCCACGCTGGATTGAAACGCGTGGCGCTTGGAGCAGCAAAGTCGGAGAACGCACGGCAATGTCAACAGTACTGTGGGCGGAATAATTACATATGGACCGTTGGACTCTCGAGACAAAACAGAATCGCTCCTCGCCAATTGTCACTGAAGAAGGCGATGACGTGAAATTGGCGCGCGGTGTTCCAGGGGGAAGACCGGTAGACAAACCAGACGGGCGGACGACCAGACCAGGTAGGCGACGCGGAGACCAAACAAGCTTGGAAGGACGCAACAAGCGATTCGAAGGAGCGCGCCAGAGGGAAAATATACGCGAATATTTGGGGGGAATAAACACCACTGGAAGATCCAATCCAATTGTGTAGGTGGCAGCAGAAGCAGAGCTGATAACTAATTGACGATCACGAAGGCAGACCAGACCCCATATGTAGCATTTGTCGATGAATCGCGAGAGCGCCGGCGATGGAGGATGAGGGGAGCGATAGCGACGGGGTTAAACGATGCGGTGTGTGATGTGTTATTTGTGGTGAGGTTTAGTTACTGCTCGGCGGGTAGCAGACGATTGGCAACGGCAATTGAGGAATCTCGGTTCGACCACAGACGTGAAGCCGGCGAAACCAGTCGCGAATTGACGCGAAAGGAGGACGGGAGAGGGAGAGGGAGAGAAAAAGAAGAGGTGAGGAAGAAGGGAGAAAGGAGAAAGGAGGAGAAGAGGAGAAGAAGAGGATGAGGAGACGAGAAGAGAAGAGAAGAGAAGATGAAGCAATGAAGATAGAGAGAAAGAGAGGAGAGAAAGAGGAGGAAAGAAGGGGATGGGGTTGGGGATGCAGGGAAGGAATTCAGGTACAAGAAAGGTACAGACAGGGACGAGAGAAGCTACTGCTACTTTACTACTTTACTGGGGGACCGCTTAGGACGGAAAGTACTTGCTCGTACCACGGTAGCGCGGCCAGCGGAGCATGTTTTGCAAGAGGAAACGGAGTACTTAGTTGATTAGTCACGCTAAGTACTCCTAACTAACTACTACTGTTAGTGAATTAATTTATTAGTTATTTAGTAGTCTTGTTCAATTGACTGACTGAATTCTGTTTACTCTTGAAGCTGAAATGACAGTCTTCGTCGCATGATTACACCAGCTCGTCTCGTACGTACATTGGCCAATTACCTAGGTGCAGTCATGGGCATTGGTTACAGGTTACACCCGGAAACAGCACCTTGAAAAATGGCGGCGGCGTGGGCATTAATTAGCTTGGCGAAATGACCAAGTAACCTTGAACTCAATAAAATTACTGCGTATTTTAACTAGTTGACTGATATTAAGTTAGATTAGGCAGTTCACTAGTTAACTAACGTTAACCGACTAGTCAAGCAAATAGTTAATTAATTGACGAGTTAATCAAGCCATTCAAGTGCCTCCGCTATGAAGATAATCGACGTCAAGGGCGTAATTAGCCAGTATGCATTGATCATGAGAGACTGAGTGAATCTGCCCTAAGTACCTAGGTATGCTCAATGCCCTTGGTGATCAGGAACGCTGCCAGATTGGAGACGGAAATGAAACCTGAGGCATCACAGCCGGCCACAATATATTCTCTCTATTCTGTCTATTCTCTCCATTGATTTATTGGGTATCCTTAACTAGGTTAATATTCTACAGATAAATTAATGGCAAGTATCCCTGGATCCCACCAGCGGAGTCCTTATTGACAGATTGACAGCTGCAGCTTACCACAAGCTAAATCTTGGCCAACTCTCCCAAAAATAAAACAATCATAAATAACAGATAAAAAATGACTCCGTCCAGACAGGATGCACTGCAGCTTCTGAAACAGCTGGGCAGGCCAATTTTGGCTGTTAATCTCGGCGCGGGATCGATCGATCCACCCGCGCTAACCCCCTTTTGGCTATAAGCCCCTTTCCCGTTTTCGGCTCATGGATTTCCCCCCTTGGGCAAGCTTCCTCTCTTCTTCTTTTCATCTCTCTACTTTTTCGTCCTTTTTTATCTTTGACTTTAAAGTAGGACAGAATAGACTGACTAGTCGATACGATACGGAGTACTCCATACACTTGAGATCCATTTCCGGACGCTAAATAGTTTGCGGTCGTTTCACGTCACTCTATCTGATTTACATGTGAGAGAGATCCAAACCTAACTAGTGCTGCGTTCCGTCGGCTGAACTTAGTCGGACGCAGTGAATCCACTCTTTGCGACATGAAAGAACTCTCTCCTTAGTAAGCAGAGAAGCACTGAGGTGACAACACTATATTGTGCTCTTTCTGGCATTGGTATTCTTTCGAAAGAGCAGAACAAAATTGATATACATATGAATACGCATGCCTTGAAGTGTGGTACAGCTAGACTCATCCAGGGTCCAGGGCTGTTTTGGTTCACTGGGTAAATGGTCCCAGATACCTATCTAGGTAGGTACAAATATCTTCATTTTGATAATTGTTCTCTCAGTATCTTATTTACTTTTATTCGCAGTCAATGGGAAAAATAGAGCCAATCGTAGATCATAGCGGATATTTGTCAACTTTCGAGAAACAAGCCGAAACCACATCCTCAAGGAATACATGGAATGAATCTGACCAATATACCACCGTATACTCCGTACAAGCATGAATCAATTCAAGGACCTATCCTATACTTCAAACTGGTGAACAGGACTCGAATTACTTCCTATCTACCCAGCAGCCCTGCATTTAATTACAGCTAGGTACCACTTTGTTTCCCGTATTTACTACCACCAGCATTTCCATCCCCGCCAGCGCATTAAATCTTGTGCTCCAGGGCTGTCTTTGGCTCTAAAAATAGTACATGTACCGGTAAGTTAAGACTAAGTTGGTCTTAGCGCGACCATGGACTACTCCATACTCCATACTGACTACCTAGTTACTGACTATATAGTACAGAGTACGGAGTAACTACATGGTTATCGATAACTCAGATGAATGGAGCGCATGAATTAACGGCATCCCTACTAGCTCAGATTAACCTCGACTGGTCTTATCTAGGTGTTCGCTGGGGAAGCATGTTTATCTCTGTTATGGCTATGGCTCTGATAGGACGGAACTGGGATGTGTCGTTTTCGACGTTGACCGCTCTACATTAATTCCGAGGTCGTCGATAGAATGTTCAATGCTCAATGATCGTCACTCGTTCTGGTTCAAAATTGAAACTCAAAAAAACAAATACCAAATCATAATATTCATTATAAAATCGTGTCTCGTTTCGTCAGCCAACAAGCCCAAAAAAAGTCGATGAAAATGTCCAAATAGATACTGAAATTTCCAAACATGAATCCCCACAGCGACTCGCACAGCAAATAAGAAAGGTCTCGTGATCAAAAAGTAGCAAGAAAGAAGAAGAAAAATTAATGCTTTCCTGGAGGGTTGGCACTACCCCCCGGTAACGAGTAGGTTCCCGCAGAACCGTAAGCCGGTGGCGGAGACGGAGTGCGTGTATGTCGTCTCGGAGGACCCGGTGGGCGATTTCGAAGATTACCGCTGCTGCTGCTGCTGCTACTAGCTTGTCCGGATCCATTGGGTCCACCACCGTAATAAGAATATTCGTGCTTGCCAGACGATCGATCTTGCGGAACTTGGCCGCCATCACCACCGCCGACAACCACTTGTTGTCCATTGTGCATGCGTCCAACAATCATGCCCCGCGCGACTGATTTAAGCACTGCCTTCCGACTCACCCCAGATGCGTCAATGTACACTAGACCGACGTTTCGGAATCCGCGCGTGATATCAGATGCAACGTTACCGGCTTCGGGGCCGTAGCGATGCTGAATCACGGACGTTGCTGCCGTAGATCCAGAATTCAATACCGTCCGTGCACCTTCTTCGATCCCGTCCATCAACGTACTGAACGCAATAAGGGATTTATTCAAGACGCCTGTCTTCACAGGCACCGGATTGCCGTTGCTGTCGTATCCCTGGTGAGTCGAGTCCTTGGGCGTCGCATCCTTTCGACGAGCCAGAGACGCGCCGAGATTCTGCGCGACGCGCCCAATCCCACTGACCGTGCGAGCAGAGATTCCCACTGCAGATTGAGATAAATTGTGCACTTTGCGAATCCGTTCTTGCGTTGCCGGCGAGAAATGTAGAGGTTCGGGGTTTGGCTTGGTCTTTTGCGCAAAACTATCAGCCCCCGTACTGAGTTTGTTGGCTAGAAAGGCCGAGCCCGTGACGATCAGACGCGATGCTCGAGCAGAAGTCTGCACAATGGTGGAGTTCTGGTAGGCTGGGTGTCGTGCCATGCGGAGATATTCCTCGGAGACATTGCTGACGCTGATCTGTTGGTTTTCTCCGGGAGACGGTAATTGAATCTCAACGGGATCTGTTAATGTGAGTTAGTTTGTTGGTCAAATACAATACACCAGTGAAATTTGATTGGAAACAAGAAAAAAAAGACGTACTCTTTGATCCCGGTTTGACATCAGGCTTCTCGACAACTTGATATCCCTCAGACAGCTCGCCCACTACACTGCCGTCTTCTTCGTCAACCAAGACTATCTGACCCAAGCCTTTGTTATCGCGATCTTTTTGGCTTTGCGACGAAATATAGCCTTCGCCCGGGGCGTATTGCGCCGGATTATAAGGAGCATGGCTAGAAGGAGGGGCAGCCCGCTCCAAAAAGGCCGTGCATTGGGCGAGAATGGTCTCAAAGGTATCGACATCTTCCTGAGTGACTTTGTTGGGACTCGACCCCACGCCGGGGAATTGCAAGCGTATAAACGCGCCTGCTTCAGGACCCAGTTCCCACCGAGGAATCAGATAGCTGTTGGGTGGTTGATGGTAAATCTGCGTTGTCGCGGGAAGAGGCATTTCCAGCTCGGGAGGAAGATAGAGGTGTAGATAAAAGTCTTCCTCAGAGGGCGCACCCTCAGGATCCTGTTGCTGCTGCGCCGGAGAGACAGTTGGCACCATCAGTAGCGAGAGCGTCTGCGGGCCGGACGGCGTGAGATCGGTTTCTTCGCCATCTTGCAGATGATAGGCGCGAATGTTGTTGATGCTGTACAGAACTCGGGCGTCGCCTTCCGTCGAAGCCATTTTGTATCAGCTGTAGCCTTTCTTGAAATTGTTGTTCTTTCCAAGTCGCCCAATTCCTGACTTCTTTAGCACCTGGCCACTTCAGAATCGTGTTGACAGGAAAACTGACAGCACCGGTGATCTAGTGTCTGTTGTCTGGTGCTGGTGGAAATGGAATAGAACCAGAAAGACTGGCAATAATACAATGACGTCGCGAATTTGTGCTGTGGATACAGTCACAAATCTCACCAAACCCCTCGTCTCACTTGCGAAACAGCCGATAGATTGTGATAGAATTGTGTGACAAGTAGGTAGAAATACTAGAAATATTGAACAAAGAAGACTGGAGAAAATTTAATGCCTTTTATTACTTTCTCGACTCCTTCGCCCCTCTTGTATTTATTTTGTTCCTCTCCTTTTCTGTCTTTAAGCGCTGCTCCCATGTGTTTGTTACTAAGTAAAAGCACGAAAATACGCCACCAGCGGCTCCCTGCTTTGTCATGCTGTCAGTGCGCAGGGCAGCTGACCAATGAGAGGCTGAGAATCAAGTCTTATCGTCTTATCGCATTATTGCCCAGAATGCACCGCCACAATCACGAGGGGAAATGAAAACGTATCACGTGATTGAACATGCGCCACAAGCCTGTGGCTGATGTCAGAATCACATGTCACCAGTCTTGTAGTAACATATGTCAACTCACAACGAACAAACTGATTGCTAAATTACGGATTAATTGAGCAGTTATTTTACCAGCAAATTCCAGCAAGGCCTGGGGTAAAAATCCTTCAGGCTTGTCTGCGTTCAATTCATGAGTGTCGTACACACTGTGTACAGACTTGTAGACGAAGGCTTCTCAAAGGCACAGAGAGTTATCCGCTCTACCGCGGCTAGCCTCGGCTTTGCGGATCGGCCACCCTCGCGATAGCAGCACCTGCTGTGTCGCTTCTCTCGCTCCGTCTTCAACTTCTTCTCTCCTCGGTGCGCCAGTCCACAAGTAAAGGAATTTTCTTTTCAACCTCAACACCTATTGCGATTCTCAAGTCAGCAAGAGTCAATTGTGATAATATTTGCTGCTACTTCCTCAACATGGCCACCCTCTCGCGAACATTGCGACCTTTGACTCGCACCGTTGCCACTGGACTCAAACCATCGAGATCAGTAACAGCACGATGCCTTCAAGGGTGTGTATAACTCACGTCCCGATTTCTCCGGAACCAAAAAGAAAGGGAAAGGAGGATAAAATCACTGTAGATACTGACAAGTGTTCAGAACTCCGCGGGCCTTTTCCACTACCCTTCGTCGCCGTGAAGCCGACTTGGCCGATTTGACTCCAACCCCCATCTCGCATCTTACTGAAACCGAATCACTCATGGCCGAGACCGTCTCTAAATTTGCACAGGAACAGATCGGCCCCAAAGTGCGGGAGATGGACGAAGCGGAAACCATGGACCCAGCCGTAGTCGAACAGCTATTCGAGCAAGGGTTGATGGGCATCGAAATTCCTGAAGAATTTGGCGGGTCCGGAATGAACTTTACATCGGCAATCATTGCCATTGAGGAATTGGCTCGCGTAGATCCCAGCGTCAGTGTCATGGCCGATGTGCACAACACGCTCGTCAACACTGCAGTGATGAAGTACGGCAATGCCGAAACACAACGCAAATGGCTGCCGCGTTTGGCCTCGGATACAGTGGGATCTTTCTGTCTTTCGGAACCGGCCTCGGGATCCGACGCATTTGCCCTACAGACCAAAGCCGAGAAGACGGCTAACGGATACAAAATCAAGGGCTCGAAGATGTGGATTACAAATTCCATGGAAGCCGGCTTCTTCATTGTCTTTGCCAACCTGGATCCCAGCAAAGGCTACAAGGGTATTACCGCTTTTATCGTAGAAAAGGATACACCTGGATTCAGCATTGCGAAGAAAGAGAAGAAACTCGGTATTCGTGCAAGCAGCACCTGCGTACTCAATTTCGACGATGTCGAAATTCCTGCTGGAAATCTTCTTGGCGAGGAAGGTAAGGGCTATAAGATTGCCATTGGGATCTTGAACGAAGGTCGTATTGGAATCGCTGCGCAAATGACCGGTTTGGCCCTTGGTGCCTGGGAAAATGCTGCCGGGTAAGTTTTGCTCCTGTCCCGCGCCAATACAGCGTATTTTTCTTTCTGAACGAGAGCTAATCGACACAGCTATGTCTGGAACGACCGCAAACAATTCGGCCAACTGATTGGCAGTTTCCAAGGCATGCAACATCAGCTCGCACAGGCATACACTGAAATTGCCGCGGCCCGAGCTCTCGTCTATAATGCAGCACGGAAAAAGGAGGCCGGACAAGACTTTGTCATGGATGCCGCCATGGCCAAGCTGTACGCCTCGCAAGTCGCAGGGAAAGTTGCTGGTTCGGCTGTAGAATGGATGGGTGGAATGGGTTTCGTGCGCGAGGGAATCGCCGAGAAGATGTTCCGCGACAGCAAGATCGGTGCCATCTACGAGGGTACCAGCAACATCCAGCTGACCACCATTGCCAAGCAGTTGCAGACTCAATACACAAAGTAGCCTGTTATTCGAGAAAATATTCTGGAGTTAGCAGGGACCGTTCTGCTTGTCTTGTTACATTAGCATTGGATAAATTTACGAAAATAGAATTTATTGACAGTCAACATTTCCAGCCGTAATGCCCATGGGTTCCAAGGTTGTAATGTAATGGTAGAATCTACTGGAAGCAAAGTGGCTTGACTCGTTACTTACGATGTTCCCTATTTAAGTCGGCATAGTAAAAAAATGACTAAGTGTCTGCTGGTGTGGTTGATGCATTTCCAGTATCAATCTCTACTATTCAAGGCCGTTGACAGTCACCCCGATCAACATGCAGAACCTGGTATTTTTGAAACAATTAATATACATGACATCTTGACAAAATCCGATTGATTGATCATTGCTGACTTGATCAAACATCAGAGGAAAGCCGGCAATTATGAATCTCCTAGCTAGTCATCAAATGCTTCCTGGGTTCATGTGACTAGTGTTCAAAACGTCGTATACTTTGAGTAATAAAATTTAAAGCCAAATCAAAGCAAACAACCAAATATACCGTGATCCTCATGCAATAATTCGCTATTAAAGAGCCTTCCATGAAAGAGAGAAGAAAGAAAGAAAAAAAGAAAAAACCTCCGCCCAGTTATCCTATCACCCGTAATCCATAAACATCAAGCAAATATCCGCCGATAAAATTGGTTGCATTAAAGTACTCCCATCATACCTCATTAAAGACGACCCAGTTTGAAAAAGCCAGGTCGGATCAGATTAGTTGCGAGAATCCCACTGGTATCCAATCTGCGTATGAGCAGGTGGAGAATGGATGATTTGGGAGGGATAAGTATGAGGTTGCTGAAGGCTTGGGATAGGCAGATGTGCAGCCTGAAGCGATGGGATATTGTGTTCGTACCCCATCGTGCCTACAGGAATGTGCTGCGGACGATGTGACTGCTGCTGCTGCTGTTGGACTGATGCTGCTCGTGAAGAAGGGTAGTTTAAGCCTCGACCGTAAGTGTCCGGATGACTACTAGAGTACTGCGGAGGGGGAGCGTTCTGAGCAAGACCGTACGATAATTCATGATGCGGTGGCTGGTTCATAGATGAGCCTGCAATAGAGTCCGAAGTCATGGAGTACGAAGGCTCGTGCGGCTGATCTGGTCCATTTGCAGGCACTGAGGTAGAAGACAGCGGTGCAGCAGAAGATGCTTGCACGTACGAAGGCCAGGGTCCCTGGGGTAAGGGCATTCGATGCGTAAGGGGTGGAATGGGAGGTCCTGGTGGGAGAGTCTCCGTTGATGGAGGACTGTTGAATGGTGAAGACATCACACTTGCGGGATTTGAGCTTGTTGACGATCTTCTCTCGTCTTCACCTGATTCAATATACAGTCAGTTTCAATTCAACTAAGTCAGGACGCACTCAAGCTGTTAGCGGTGGGGTGACATACTTTGATAAAGTTGCCTACTGCTCGTCATCATGGCTAATTGCTGCCTCAAGTGTGCAATCTCCGACTCCAAAGCAGCGTTTCGTTCCAGGACACGGTCAACCTGCTGGCCCTTTGCGCTCAGCTCGGCGACCTGATTTTCCAGATTCTCAATATGCTCCTTTGTGCGCGCACGAATGGTCCGCTGTGCCTCGCGGTCGTTTGCGCGCTTGCGTTCGAGTTGCTCGGCCGTCAAGGAAGTTACTTTGCGCATACCGGCTCTAGAGTCTCGTTTCTTGCTTCCACTCTGTTGAGGGTTTGACTCACTGCTTGTAGCTGATGGGGCTGTGTTGCTCGCAGTTGCACGCCGAGAAGTAGTCGATGTTGGCATTGCGGTTCCTCTATTTTCTGTCGTCATGAGCATGGAGTCGATTGCGACCCAAGCTATTCACAATTCTTCTTTTATTCGACTTGTGAATAGTGCAGACGACTCCGATAGACCCAAAGGATTTTCCTTTCTCCGGCCGGTGACCAGGTAGCGGTATGTCGAGATGAATCTGGGGCCGCTCCAAGATCGGAAGATCGGAAGATCCAAAAAGTAAAAAAAAAAAAAAAAAAAAAAATATCTATAAAATGAAATTCATGGGAACCACGTCTTAAAGGAAGAAACAGGACACTAATTTCTTTGTAACCGTAAGGCGTAAGAACGAGTCTCGGGGACTCGTCAAAGTAGGCGTACTTTTATGTGCCGAGTGCATAGAAGCTGACTGGAGATACCTTCAAAACGAGGAGGCGATGACGACTTCATTTATCTAATAAATTGCTTCCATCAACCCCCCCAGTTTGCTAGTCCGATTAGAGACTGCGATGGGGGATGAACTAAGCCTTCGGCACTAACCAAGCCATAGTCAAAATCAGCTGTCCACCGGGCTGGCTTAGAGTAAGGTTGTAAGGGTGTTAGTTAGTGTTATGTCCCAGGTCGAGAGAGACAATGAGACTACAATGGAACTATGGGTCTTCGGAATTAAAATGAGATTGGCATCCCACATTCCGACTGGGGTGGAGGGGAGCAGGGCTAGCGGTCAAGGTCCAACTAAGATTCTTTCTGGGCGCAAGCGTACATGCAGCCTGGTAAACTTGCTATGTATAACCTCCTCCTAACTAGTTAGTTTGATTCACTGGTTAGCCTGTAAGTTACCAAAGTCAGCACAAGGCTATTTGTTGGAAAAGGGGATTCGTCCATTCAGCTGAAAGCGGGACAGACAGCGCCGTCGGGCTTTTTAGTCTACGAGCAGCCTACCGTGCAGGATAGGACAGGACAATGCGTTCGGAGATAATTACGAACAGCCGCACTGGTGTTGAAAGCCTGAAACAACCCACGTAGGGAATGATCTTTCATTCTAGTCTACTCTATCTGAGTTACCATCCTGGTCTTCCCTCGAGAAATGGTGGCCTAAACGCTAGACTGCCCAGAGCGTTGGTTACAAGCCCCTCGAGTTGGTTGTTGTTGTTGCTGTCTTTCTTTCTGGTTCGGATTCGGACCACTCGCTGTGTATATTTGATTTGTCGATGCGTTTACACTCTGATGGGTCCCTTTGATGGCTTGCTTTCCTGAAACTTACCGAGCATGAAGGATATACGAAGTAGCAAGTCAAGGTGAGTTCCAAGACTGCTACTAATAGAATAATAGACTAATTATCGAGCTAAAAAGTCTCCTTGCTGACTGATTCCCTAGCCGCTGGGAAGGTCTAATCGATTTTATTGACCCGCCTGCGAAGGGAGAGAGGGCGAAAGACCGTGATTTTGATTCTACGGAGCAGCGATAAAGTTCCATATACTGTACGTACGTTGGTGCGTTTTTAGTTACATGGTTAACTCGGCTCCTTACGCTGCTTCTAAGGGCCGCTAATCACGTTTGCCATGTGTTGCAATTGTGGCTCCGTTGCCATCTTTAGTAATTAGTGGCTTCCTGGCTAGCTGTGCCAACAGGCGCTAAGTAATACTAGTCGTACTAGCTGCAATCTAGGTAATCCTGGTGCTTTGCATTGGCTAATCAATTAATCGCCGTGCAGTTGGTGGCCCTTCAGCTAATAAGAGTGGAAGCAAGGTGCAGTTGACTGACTGACAGGGCTTTCCATGTACGAATAAGATTGATTACCACCCACACAAACTAAGCCGTCATATTGTCATATAAGTGCTGTTATAACTATGTACTACATAGTATATACGTGGTAAATATTTCGGAAATACCACCTTGGTCAGCTTCTAGAAATGTAGGGGAAAAAAACGCATGGCGATATAAGTTATCCTCGCGCGTATAACTACGGAATGACGGGCCGGTTCTTCTTGGCGCCCAAAAATCGTCCGAGAAATCATTATTTCCTTCTTAAGCCAGCCAGATGAACGCCAGGAAATGTGTGGTTCTGAAAATCCAAACTGGTTCCAAGGCCAGCGAGCGGGCAGTAGCATCCATAGCAGCTTGCAGCTTGTTATCCGGGTTCTTTGTGTGTCTTCCTACCTAGGTATTTCTCCGAAGTCAACTCTACCATACTGTGCCGGACAATGTCCGCTCCGCACTGGACTTGATGTAATGCAGTAAAGGATATCTGAGGCTGGATCGGCGAGAAGGTGCTTCTGCTTGAGCACGTATCTGTAATACCATTACAACAAATGGCAATCAATGAGCACACAATGCACAAGAAATTCTCGCTCTAAGCTCAAAATATTTTTTTGGCGGGCCAACAACCGTCCGAGCCCGCCGAGGGAGCCTCGTACAGAAGCCTGTAGCGTCGGTTAGTGCGTAGCCTACTTTGGTTGTCGCCAGTGGAATTCGCCCTTTTGGCGCGACATCTTTCTACTTACGTAGTTGACTAGTCCCAGGCAAGTAAGAGGCGGAGTCTCTTGGACAAAGGTTGCCAGAGGCTAAAGAGGCGATGGATACCCCACAATGAGCATGCATCTTTCGAGATCCTCGTTGTGTCATGGCCCATTCTAGATGATGTATTCTGATCAATCGCGAGCCGATGTTCACCGACAGTCTGAGTCCGTGTCCATGGAAGAAGAGAGGAAAGGTCTGGGAACCCGTAAATCAAAATCGTCCTCGGAATCGCAAATGCTGACACCAAATCAAGGCTTCCGGCTCATCCTAACTTTTTTACTCTTGTCTTTTTCTATGATCATCGTTCGCGGATTCGATCATATTATTAAAGCTGCGACACAGCATGCCAGCGTCCCGAAGCACTCATGGATCTGTTCCAAAACTTGATCCACCGCAACCTGGCCGGATATATTTCCAAATTATTTAACTTGCATTAAGCCCAAATGCGAATCTGCACTAACCGAAAAAGAAATTTTTAAAATGATAAAAAAGTTATGCATCGATACGTCCTGTAGAGCCACATGCGAGACTCTCAACTTCTAGAGTTAGACTTTGACTTAACCGCCAGAACTTGGACCAGCTTAGAGCTGTTAGGAGCCTAAGAAATTAGGAATTTTTGGGCGTCGAAGTCCCCGCAAGTTGCTAAATTCGTATTGGCGAAAGAAGAAAAACGACGGACGCAATGTCCAACCTTGCTTTTTCCGCATCAGGTTAAAAGGATACCTCGATGACTCGATAGCAGCGGGTGCGGGATGCATCGACGCCAGCGCACATGGCTCATCCATACCTGGCGTGCGCTCCCAGGCGCTTAAACAAAGCCTCACAACCGTCGGTAAACAAATACACGACTCATGGTCGTCTCCGAGAACGTACTTTATTTTAAATCTGATCTTCTTTTAGTGGACCAAGATCCATTGCACCCTTTAAATGGCAGTGCATTCGTTTCTTCCAAAACGAATCACACCCGCGTTACGGCAACTTACAGTATGCTAACAGTTCAAGTGACTAGCGCCTGTCCACTCCTGCGTGGCTTAGTATCAGCTTCCAGGTCTTAACCAAGAGACGCTGGACTCAAAGTCTATCTCGAAATCGCTATCCGACCCAAAAGGAACGTGCCCTATGTCCATGGTACATGTTGTCCTCGGGAGTCGGCTTTGAATTTGCTTTCACCATTCGAATATGCCGTTGCTAAAATATTCTCCGATAATGCTTGTCTTGGACTGGAAACCGGTGAAGATAGGTATCGGGAAATTTTCATGCAACGATGTGAACAAAGAACGTGTCGGTTGCATTCTTATTGAGAACGAGTACGCTTAATTTGCTCAGCGATAGAAATATGGTGATTCATATTCAGGCATTGTCTTTCTTCGTGCCATTATCTAGCGAGGCTCATTCATTACCGCGGCGATCGGAATAATGATTTGCTTCAGATATGCCTTGCAGTCCTCCGAAAGGGTCCGAAACCAATGCCTGAAGACTCGAGTGCATTTTCAGGGGCCATTCTAACGCAAGAGACAATCTTTTGAACCGCCACTCACTTGTTTCCGCTATCTTGAGCTGAGGGAAATAGAAATGGAGGGCTACGCAGACCAACTAGCGTTGAACATGTCATTGCATACCTAACCTTTATTTCAGGCAATATTTCCTCCTTTAACTTTGAAGGTTGACCCCGGGTACCGTGCCGCACACACTCAAAACGCCACGCTGGCCACCCATCTTCAGCTGGTTCGTTTAGAATATAATTCAAGCTTGAGCAAACCCCCAAGGATGACTTCTATGGACAGCTGATCAACTCCCATTTGTTGGACTTGACTCGTGCCGTGCCGCGCACCCGCCTCTATTAGCCCCCAAAGCTGTCGTTATTCTTAGATGGAAAATGGACCCTTTTCAGGATTTTTCCCAAAGAAAATATGAACGAGATAATGATGATTCGCCAATTATGGGAGCGAGTGATATTCGAAATTGCCTTTATGCCCAAGAGGTTGACTCGTACCAAGTATGGTACCTTTCCACTCATAGTGTGTTTCAGTCTCTTTGTTGTGGATTCCTTTTGTCTGGGAAGTAGGGGCGCAAAAAAGACACGTAAATGATGGGAAGAATATCATGCCAAACTAAGAAGTTACCACAAAGTTGTAAGTATTGTCCAGTAGAGAAGAGATGATCATTCTCAGGGAAAATCAAAGCGTTATCATTTTTGGTAGTATGAAAGTCTTACTAGTACACACATGTACGTAGAGCTTTATGTTAGCAAAGAAAGCCTCGATTTCCAGGGCAAATATTTGAGGGTGTTTGTCCAGTAGGCGCAAATGACTCCTGGTCATAAAGTCTGTGGAAATAGAGCGAATGTGAGAAAAAAGCCATCATGATACCTTTACTTGAGCGCGAATCTCCATGAATTCCTTCTGGATTTAGTCGGAAACGTCTTATATTTTTTTCAGAGAAAAGCGCTCTTGCGAATTACCAATTCGAATTGAGGAAAAATCATGATCACAAGGTGGAAAGCTGTCTATAAATGCTCAAGATCAATCCATAACTTTGTAGCCTTCTATGTTGCGTCAGCATTGCTTGCCGAAGACCTTTCTCAGTATTACAGATAGGGGTGGTTCCTTAGTTTATAGTACTACCCCCTTGCGCTGTTTACATTGTCAGTAGTTATTGGGCTAATAATTTTGTCAAATTGATCATATACCTTGAAGCTTTGTATATTGCGTCTTTCGCTACAGAGTAATCGCGGATTCCTTCACCTACTTTCGTTACTGCCGCTGCTGTTTGCTAAAGATAAGAGCCTTGTTCAGACACCAGTCACGGTGGGAAGAGCAGAGACGTTTTAGTAAGACTACCTACTGTAGAATAGGCAGGAACTCGATATAGACATGAAAAATAATAGTCAGACTCGTCTCAGCCCACAACTCTAAACAGCTTTGCCGTCTTGAGGGCTTACCAACTTACCCCGGAAGTTCAACTCGAAGCCGCTGATACATTCATGCATATTTATGCCATTGTTGTATTTCAATCTTGAAGGATCAAAGCTTTCTAAAGTTCAGTCACTGCCAATACTGATTTGCGGCAATGCAAGAACTGTCAACCCCCCGTCACTTGGTATTGTCACGCATCAAGCCGTCTTGCGGTGCTGCCTTCCCTGGAATTTCACCAACTTCTTTTCGGAGCCTCTTTGAAGATTGGGCACTCTTATATTTGAAGAGATTTGATCGGAGAAGACGGCTTACCCAGTTTCGAAACTGAGGTTGTGTTCAAGCTTTTTTGATGCCATTGACAGTTACATGGATTTAGTACTCGGTAGTCAAACAAAATCTGTCCCCTGAGCATATCTGATAACCACTCGTAATCAGGAAACAGAATTAGGTAGAATTTACTCAAGTCAATTGCTGTTAATCCAATTCCAAGCTTCGGAAGATGTTGAAGATATGTGGTCTTCGACGTTCGAGAGGTCTGAACGTCGAATAAGAATTTCAACGATCTGGATCCATGGATATCAAGGAATCACTCCACGATTTTAAGTATGTTTCGACCACACCGCAGCTGGTCTCAGCTTAAAGTTTCTTTGATATATAATACCCATATAAGACAGAGGATGAGATCACACGACATCAAAACAGAACAGTGTGGGTCACGTGGTACTATGAACCCTACTTGATATTTGCGAACAGGCACATCACTCTGATTATTAGGTTTCCGTTGCATCTAATTTTTAGTTTACAGCATCTCATCGAGGACTGCATTACTTAGATTCACAATGGACGGTGCTTCTGGGCTAAAGGTGTAAACTGCAGTTGTGACAGGCCCGTACCGCGAGAAGGAGTAATGCCAGCGAGTCAGGATAGAATATAGACATTTTGCTTTGCTACAAACTGGAGTTCTTGAGAAATACACAATATAAAGATCGACATGGAGATTCATAAGTGCTTCAAAGGGTCCCGTTGAAGTGCTTTGAATTATGGATGGAAAGTTAGATGCTCACCTTCATCATTGAAGAGGCGCAGTGAGCTCAAAACTGCATATATAAATTGACATTTCTTGAGCGCAAGCAAGCAGAGGACTAATTAAGTTGAGCTATTCTAAGGGAGGCTATCTAGTCAATTTGAAAGCTGTCAAGCTTGGGAAAATCGACGGGGCTGCGCAAACTGGGCTGTCAATAACAGAGCAAGGAGACGGACATCAAGTGATCGGTGACATATTAAAAATCGTGTCTGCTCTCTACAAGTATACGACTATCCACCTTGGTGGGAGAAGTAGTAAGGGCATGCAATTCCTTCCAGAATCTCTGGAGTAGAGGCTTTTGCTCTCATAAAGTATATTTGGAAGACTACGAATATACAACTAAGTTTCTGTTTCTTTTAAACAGCTTCATGTAAAGAAAGATCTACTTAATCCTCGAATATGACTTGCTTTGATATTGAAAAATTCCTTGCATTTGCTTCGTAACGTCAACGGTACCTATCCACGTGGTAACTTCTACTGGCCGAATAATTCTGGCTCTTTCGATTTCATAAATTCTCTGATGACTCTTAACATAAGTTCCAAATTCGAATCAAAGCTAAAGGATCCAACGGGCTAAAGTATGTTAAAGTTTGTGTTTAGAGCCTAGGGTAGCTGAAAGGTAGTGGCCTTCATGCTGCTAGAGTTGGGCGAAGTATCGAAGACCAACTGTAGTCCCGGCACGACTTTGGTCTGATTGTACGAGAACAGTAAAAACTCTGGAATCGCGCGTGTCAGTCAAAAACCGAAATAAATACACAAGAACAATATGAAAAAGACTGACTTTTGTCCCCTTGGAGTCCAACCGTGCCTTGTTTTCCTTTGTCTTCGACATCGTAATACTTAAAGGTGACAACGCTCGGTCGTGCTTCCTCGAGAATAACTAGGAAGTGGAAGTAATATTCCTGCATGGTATAGCGTGTGACGTAGTACTCAATTGTGACTTTGCGATTGGGAGCCTCGCCTTCAAACTCGTAATAGATTCCGTGCGGTTTCCCCTTCCTGATCATCAAATCGGTCCACAAGGGGAACAATGCGTACGGAGGGACACCATCAGTGTAAGGCAGGGACTGGCCTTCTCTCTTTTCGCGAACATTGCTGGGCGCTTGGTCCAGACAGATCATACCGTTGTCGTTTACGGATAACACTGAGCTCGAATGACCAAAGACTGAGATGGCGAATGGCAGAGTCAGCTTAAAGGCTTTATCGTCTATCTCCTCCGGAGCACCCGTAAGTGCTCCCGCTAGTGCAATTGGGTTTCTGAGAGTCTGTAGAGTGTCAAGGTTATTCACAGCACCGAGAAATTTGAAAGAGAATTTCATATGCATACCACTTTATTGGGCAAAACTGCTTTTGGAGGTTCTACCGGGGGTGCTGGCGCCGGGGGAGTTGCTCGAAGGCGAATCTGTCCCAGCAACTTTTTATAAGTCTCTACTATAACCTGTGAATGAACGTTGACAGTCACGTCATGAGCTTTCTTTTCCGAGGCAAGAAGCTCGGCTTCAAGGTCAACCAGAACTTTCAATTGTGCTGCCAATGACTCCAGCAACACGGCTGCTTCTGGTTGTTCTCCGTGTGTGGCAAGTAGTTTTGCTTTGGCGCTTGTCCAGGTGATGCCTTCAAATACTTCCAGAGCCTTGAATAGATTTTGAGATGAAGTAGTTGCAAGACTACTAATTTGCGTCGCAGCAGATGCTACTGCGCTCACGTTTTGTGTGAGAATCGTTTCGGCATCGGGGACACGGGCAAGAAGCTCAACATTATATGCGCTCGCGTTATTGCAGGCCGAGTTGATGATGTTGAGGGTAGAGTTCTCACTGCCCGAGATTTTTTCAACATGCGTGCGGGCTTTATCCACCAACAGTTTGGCTTGATAGGAAGCCTGATCACCTTGCGCCGTGATCAGTCGAATCCCAAAGTGGTATGTGACAAGAATATATTGCCATGCCACAAGCAGCACCGCCAAAGTAGACAGGAAAGGGATAGGTGATATGACAGATATCAACAGTGTCAGAGTAATGGCACTTCCGCCCAAGAATTTCTCGAATGTAGAGCGTAGAGATGTCCATCGGAGCCAGGCGAATCGAACTTGCCATGAGAAGTGAGAATTTTCATGAAAAGCTGCCACGCCTAGAACGAGCACTAGCACCAACTCATAGTATCTGCTTGACGATACAATCGAAGACGACTGCACATCCGCAAGGATACTCCATCGGCCGAGTGCAGGGTAAATGAGAGCAAGAAGAACGAGGCTTGAAACTAAAGTAGCGTCAATAACATTGATTTCGAAATATTTTTCATCGAATGTGCGGCTAATTCGTACCTTTGTGGCGGTCCACATATCCAAGTAACTGTTGCAAACTATTGAGAAGCTCTGTTGGGGTTACGTCAAGATCAGTTTTCGTGATCTGAGGAGGAGAGGTTTCAGTTGCCATGATGATCGAGGTGATTTTGAATCAAGGAGATTTTCAAGAAATAGATAGGCTAACAGAGTTGATTCTTGATTGAATCTGCTCTTGGAAAGGAGAGAATTCTCACTCACCAGAAAAGTTCAGCAGTCCCTATTTATCTTGAACAATGACAAAAGATCTGCCATTCTACCAAAGGCTGAAAGCTGTCTTACCGAAATCCGCGTGTACAGATGTACTTGAGAGTAGGTAGGCTGGCTAAATTTTCCTCTCTAGAACTTCGATGAAAGCTGTTTACCCCTCCGTAAAATGAGGCAAAGATCCGAGTCTTGACTAATTTCGGAGCGGGGATTACATTCCACAGACACCATTATTTGAGAGACGACTGGATAAATTCGTATTGTATGATTGCTGTTCTGTTTGAGCTGCAGTTGGAAGTAGTTTGAATGGGAGAAAGTTTAAGGTCGAGGCCACCGAGTACCTAGGTAGCTACGCCAGCCACACTCGGAAAATGTGCGGGCATGCAACACAATTCACGGATGCTGCAGGCCACGTCAGAAAGTGATCAGTTCATGCGCAAGTTTCAGCTGATTGTAGAAATATGTTGTGGAATTTAGGTAGGTCTTTCTACTATAGTGGCTTTTATAGACTAATAAAAGTGGTAGATCGCCAATTCTTAGGAACTGTCCATGCTTTAGTTTCAGACAGCCATTGCAAAACCAGGCCCGATCTGGGTATGTAGTCATTGGCTCATGTGTGTTGAAAGGAAAGCACGAACCATAAGCACAAATTATAGACCGAACGGAGTTAAGAGACATGCACCTTTTTCTGAGTACGCAAGCCTTCTCCTCCTGGAGCAGGGTGGTGAATAATTACTGTCGACAGATGACTGGCGCCAAACCAACCATCATGCTTGGGGCTTTGGCGATGATCATCTGTGTACTCGGACCCCATATTCCACGGGCTGATGCTCGAAGAATAGGTGGGAGACATGTAGTTCAGACCAAATGTCTAGAAGGAGAATCTGATGTCGAAGTATGGATTCAGACGCACCTGGTTTGTCCATGTAGACGCAAAGCATCCAATCATCATAACCTGGTCGTTAGGACGCGTGTGCAACTTATAATAGGTCTTCCCGGGCCTAGTTAGCTGGTCTAACGTTCTGTGCTGTAATTGTTCAACGGATAATGCTAACTGCAGGAATGAGGCCGAAAAGCGAGCTTCGTCGATCGGCAGCGTCGCATCTGCATACAAAAGATGCTAACCGTATCCACCGATTGGTCATGAATATGCACTTCGCCACTGTGTAGAAGAACACTGGACCGACCTCACAAGTCATTCTTGTGCTACAGTCATTGGCAGCCGTCTTTCATCATGATGGCAAGAGAGAGTGTGCACTGTTGCGGTTTGAATTAAAGGAATGGGATGTCACATTTCCAATGACGAGACTGCCGAGGAAAAAGGAAATGAGAGATTTCGTGTCATAGCAAGGCCATATTTAAGAATTGGCTATAGTCATGTCATCTCACATCTGCAATTGACAAAAAAGCCTTGGGAGCTTGGGATTGAGGAGATTCGGCGGTGTTCGACAACCGGATTGGAGAGTTTGGATGCCAAACACCAGTCAGATCAAAGAAGGTAGTATGGGCAATGAACTATTAACTTGGCCTTGTATTCGGAAGAAATATGATCGCAAAGCTCCCAACAACGTGATGAGGAAGCTGACGAGGTTGAAAGTCCATTGTGAAATCCAAACTGAAGCTGCGGATCTTGATGATTTGTCAGAAAGAGCGAGAGCCAACCAGCGTGGCGATAGGAACCGTAACTTTACTGTAGCTTCCAAATTTCCGCGACAACACAACCAATTTTTCCCTGGATTTTTCTGTACAACACAATCTGCAATACCGCCCATCAAATCAGACACATGGATTGCTCATCGGAATAACTCATCCAGCTGAGCATTGTCCGGATACTCCCAGACTAGAAAATATGACCAGGTAACCTCGGTAATACAATGGATCAGAACTACAAAGCTCGCAAAGAAGCTTTCGTGTCGAACCTCTCTGGAGGCGACATCAACGAGATCAACACAGTTGCACTCGTGGCATCGGTAGGTTGACAATACCTATCATTTGACCGAGGACCTCTCTACGAACTGTGCTAAATATTGACGTTTGCTCAGGTGTCAGCGCTGCTGTGGTCGACGTTGCAATCACGTTTGTCTTTCTTTTCGCCTTACACGCCTGCTGCGCTTGTCGTGGACTTCCTCCTCAATGTCGCTGCCATCCTCTTTTCAACCACGATATACTCGAACTCTCCTCTTCTCCTCAATCTCCTCCTTCTTACCCCGGCCATTTTCATCTTTTTGACATCAACGCCGACGCGATCGCGGCAGAGACCGGCTAAACCGACGCCGCCTAATCAACAACCGTCAAAATCAACCCAGACCACTGTCGAATCGTCCCGCATACAAACCGGCAATGACGTCTCGCCGGTGCATCCATTCATTACCACGTATAGAGCTGCGATGATGATAGTCACTTGCAGCTCTATACTTGCAGTAGATTTTCCAATTTTCCCACGCCGGTTCGCCAAAGTCGAAAATTGGGGCACTTCGTTAATGGATCTAGGAGTGGGATCATTCGTCTTCTCTGCCGGCGTCGTATCTGCCCGGTCTATTCTGAATACAAAATCGTCTGCGTCGTCTCAAGGATCAAACCTGCTCCGGAGGTTGGCGACATCGATTCGCCATTCCATACCTCTATTCCTCCTTGGCCTAATACGCCTGTACAGTGTCAAGGGTCTTGAGTATGCCGAGCATGTAACTGAGTACGGTGTACACTGGAATTTCTTCTTCACTTTGGGACTCTTGCCTCCATTCGTGGAGATTTTCCATTCGATGTATTCAATCCTTCCGTCGTACGAGGTCTTGGCCTTGTTGACAATCACGGCGTATCAAGTCACGCTCGAGTCGACAGACCTCAAGGCCTACATTCTAGTCTCGCCGCGTGGACCCGACCTCCTTTCCAAAAATCGCGAAGGCGTGTTCTCATTTATCGGCTATCTTGCCATTTTTCTTGCAGGTCGCGCGACTGGATTGCGAGTTATGCCTCATATTTCATATGGAATTAAGCCTTCCTCGGCGCAAAAATCCAGAAGAAATGTGCTGCTATCGCTGGCTGGTATGGCTGCAGCCTGGACGATATTTTTTATCTTCAACTCCACTCATGCCTGGGGATACGGGGCTCGGATTCCAGTTTCCCGCCGTCTCGCGAACATGCCCTATGTTCTTTGGGTCGCCGCATTCAACAATGTCCAAATCTTACTGTTCGGTTTGATAGAGACATTGCTATTTCCCTCGGTGCACACAGCACCCGATGTAAAGACGCAGGTTGAGAGAAGTACCTTTGCGACAAGCCGGATCATGGCAGCCTTTAACAGGAACGGCCTGGCTATATTTTTGATTGCCAATCTGCTCACCGGATTGGTGAATCTCACATTCAATACTCTGGATGCCAATGCATGGCAATCTTTGACTATCATGATTGTATATATGGCCGTCGTTACTGGGTTTGCGCTAGGGTTGCATGCATACGGGCTAAAACTGAAAATATGACGATCGGTTTTTTGTCTATAATTCCATCAAAGACGACTATCAAGTGGCATTCGAGTTTTTGATTTTTTTTGTAAAATAGTACGAATGTTCTATTCCTAGATGATGTCAAGTAAAAGCTCAGATGGTACCCTATTTAGTCAGCTAAGTAAAGTTTCGTGCTCACCTGCCGAATCGAGTAGCAAGCCCACCGGCTGACATGTGATTGCTTCTCCTCTTTAAATGTTCGAATTCTATTTCAACGTCTCATCTGAGCTTTCTTTTTTTTTTCCAGCTCTTCTTTTCTAAATTTGATATGCACTTCAAACCCACAAAATGAGCCGCCCTCGTTTTCATAATTATCCAGCAGCCCGGAAGGGTCCTGAGGAACCATACGTAAAGGAAGAAATTGCCCTACCGGTTCTTCGAGGACCTTCCCTGAGCATTGGAGCAACTGTGTACGTCTTATTTTGCTCTTTCGCTCTTCTACAATTCGAATAAAAAAGTGGCCCACTGATGAACTTCAGGATACATTATTTGGAGTTTTTGCAAAATCATCTATGGCGCACCAGCGGGTTGACCAGCTTTCGCAATCTCGAAGAGGTCTTGAATACTTATGCGCCCATATTCGACCCGTCTGTACGACCGATTATCGTCAGCGACGAGCCAGAAAGGTCGTCTTCATTATCACTTCCCATCCCTGAAGAAAACCGTGGATCGGCAACTTCGGGATATTGGACCTCGGTAGATTACCGTCAGAGGTATTTATCCGGTGAATTGACGCCCACCGTTGTGATTGAAACGTTGCTTCCGATGATCCAGAAAGATCGACAGTCGCAAGGAGAATTTTCCATCGGCTTTGTAGAAAGTAAAGCCGATTTGATTCGACAGGCAGCAGCCGCATCGACCAAGCGTTATAGACTTGGAAAATCCTTGGGTGCTCTAGATGGCGTACCTGTTGCGGTTAAAGATGAGGTTCATTTGAAAGGCTACCGCCGGAACCTTGGTAGCAAGCTTGATTTTTCGCATGATCTTGACGTAACTTCATGGTGCGTCGAGAAGTGGGAGGAAGCCGGGGCGATTATAATTGGGAAGACGACAATGCACGAGATTGGAATTGGTGAGTTTCTTTCCCCTCTTCCTTTCGATGTTCTCCCTGCTATTCAACACAGACAGTCGAAAGCTAAGAGAACTTGGAAAAAGATACTACAAACAATAATCCTAATACGGGAACTCCTCGTAACCCATTCAATCGCAATTTCTACTGTGGCGGATCTTCGGGAGGCTCTGGATATGCCCTGGCTGCGGGTCTTGTCCCCATAGCATTGGGTGCCGACGGGGGAGGTTCGATTCGCGTTCCTTCATCGTATTGCGGCGTCTACGGCCTCAAACCCACTCACGGCCGTATATCCGGTGCTCCCACGCCGTCACTTGCGCCTAGTGTAGGAGTGTACGGCCCTATGGCGTCGAGTGTTGACGATTTGGCCCTCGCGTATCGAGTCATGGCAGTTCCACCTCCTGTGAATGCCGATTCTATTGCTTCGGAATTTCCTCATCCACTTCTTGAAATCTCTACAGCCAAGGCACCCGCCAAAACCATCGGGATATTCAAAGCATGGATTGACCGTTCCGAGCCCGCCGTGCGCAAAGTATTTGATCAGGCCGTTGAGCATCTCCAAGTAACCAAAGGGTACAAAGTAATCGATATCGACATCCCCTACCTACCACAGGGCCAACAAGCGCATGCACTCACAATTCTCGCCGAGCTCGCTACCGGCGTTCCTTCCTCTGGCGTCGCTTCTTTACTTCCTCATACCAAAATCCTGGTCAGCGTCAGCGGCAGCCGGTCGACGGGGACAGACTACATCTCCGCCCAGAAGCTACGTAGTGTTTTAATGTCTCATTTATCGTATCTTTTCACTACTTGTCCGGGCTTACTGATTCTGACCCCAACGGTGCCGATTCCTGGCTGCGAAATTAAGGGTGGCGAAAGGGACTTGTCTCACGGCATCATGGATGCGATGACTTCAACGAGAAGTATGGAATACGTTTGGCTGGCTAATTTTAGTGGTTGTCCTGCAATTACTTTCCCTGCGGGATACGACGTTGATAGCGGAATACCGATTGGGGTCATGGCAATGGGCGAATGGGGTAGTGAGGAAAGTCTGTTGGCGTTTGCGAAGGAAGCGACAGATGTGCCTGGACTGGAAGGAGGACAGCTGCGCACGCCTGAAGTTGACCAGAGCAAATTTGACGCCAGGAATCCGACGTGGGCTGATGTTATTGGCGAAGCAAGAGAAAAGATGACGGCTCCAAGTTCTAGCAAGCTTTAAGATAACACACAACGGTACACGCAAGGAGTCTGGGCCGTGCAAAGAAAGAGAGAATGATGTATTCAAATGTCGCCTAGTTATGAGAAACGCCCTGAATAACCGTCTCATTCTCTTGTCCCACGAGTTTTTTCAGAAACTAAGTAGGCTCATCTTTACTCAACCAGTGAAACTTGAATACATTTCTTAATTCATGATGTCGCAGCGTAATCAGGAAATAGCAGATAACCCTCTATGATCAATGACATAACCGCCTTAAGCCTTCACCAACTCCACCCGTTTAAAGCATGAACAGTAGAAAAAAGCAGCAATGCTCCCCTCGCCAAAGATAGCCTGCTCCATTAAAAATACAAAGGTCATATGAAAATACCCTCACCCTGGTGAGGAACGTGAAACTCACAGCCCAACCCGGCCTCACTTGCCTGGGCGCGCAACTCTTCTAGTATACGCACGCCAGGATGCGGTCCGTCAGTCAGAGTGTCCTTGACATGGATAATGAAGACCTTGAATCCTGCCAGGAGCTGCTGATTTGTTCCCGAGTCACCTAACTGGACCCCAGAACGTGAAAGACGTGGTTGATCGGTGTTGCCAACCTCACCCTCTTGATTATCGTCGGCTTCAACAGCTTCGTCATCGACTTGGATTTGTGGGCCTTGTTCCACAGGAGTAGTGTTGAACTGTTGAGTTCCTCTGTCTATCATGCTGACTGTTGAAGGAGTCTGGTTATCGGTGATTAGCGGGTCAGTGCGCATATCTCCAGATTGGCCTGATTTCGCGGTGTTACGAGTAACCTGACGCGTGGAGCGAGGACTCACAGGCTGATCGCGCTGCTGATACGTCACGGTTTCAGAATTCTTCCTCTTGCGTTTACTCGATCTACCTCGTCGTTTATCTCGTTGATCCCCGTCCGGTTTCAATTCCTCGACTTTACTAGCAAGAACTTTAAGTTCTGCAATCAGGTGTCGCGGACATAAATGACCATAAAGAGTTTCATCGTCAACTGCGTCGCTATACGAACATTCAATAAAGATGGCTCGTAACAAACCACTTGCAATCTTTGGTGCAGCAATTTCCCAGACAATCTTGTTTCGAGGTTCAAGAGAGACCGAGTCCGGCTCAATGTCGCCAAATATGATGATTTCTTTGCCAGTGTAATCGTCTTGGATGAAAAATGCAGAACTCTCGACGGTTCCCCAAAGTGCAGCATCCCGGGACGGTGTTGCTCCATAATTAGATCCAATACGCGGAGACCGCGCAGGCGAATATATTCTAGAAATTGGTTTAAATCAGCCACGCTGCTGTGATAAATGGTCGATGCGAGAAACCATTTACTTACGCTCCATCAGATTGATCCATTGAAAGAGTACGGCCATTAGGCATCACCATTTGATCAGGTCCAAAGACAGCACTACCTATCCGATGATGTCGTCCACTCTCCGGGTCGTAGCGTTGCTTGCATCGACCGTGACTGACACTGAGACATTTGGTGACAAGACCTTCGCCTGCCCGCACATATCCACGACTTTCACCACGTCCGAATCTGGGATTCCCGCCCTCGACCAGTCTCTGATAAGTGATTAAGCCGGCACCTCCGTCCTCGTCAGACAGATTCGGCCAGATAATATCGTTGAACATGTGATGCTTCATAGCTGAAATGGCAGATGGTAGACCGGCGACTGTCTTTGGGCCGTGACTAGCCTCAACAATGGGGGTGTTGATTGCAAGTCCTGAGAGATGATCCAAGTGCGGGTGTGTGATAAGGACCGAAGCAATCACTTCGCGAAATATGTAAGCCGCGTTTGCATGCGACGTTCTATGGGGTGGCTGCAGTCCGAAAAAGGGTCCTTCATTGATCGTGGGATTCCCATGTTCATCGATAGTGAGCGTCTGGTCGAGGATGCGGACAATACCAGAGAGCAAAGTACCAGCATCTACAGCTACAAGAGAGCTTTTGGACCAATTTGTCGATGTAGATCGGACCAGCAGCCCTGTGACTGCATCTTCTTTCGGCCCTCCAGTCGGACCCTATATATTCTCATTAATTTCCCAGACCTCCGATTGTTGAGGGTTTGTGACGAAAAATGAAACTTACCAGGACAATTACTTGGAAAGCTGAAGACTCCATTCCTATTACGTCTGGTCCTTTTGATTCTTTTTTAGACCGAAAGAGACGGGCAGGTGCGTAGCAAAAAGGAGGGCACAAGCATTGAATCATCCGAGAAAGGCAGGACCACTGGTTGCCTTCTCGGCTTGGAGGCTTTTTTCTCTAGCTGCTTTCTGCAAGATCCGCTCCTCTGCAAGATAGGGCGAATTGAATGCTGTAGGATAATAGCGGGCTCAACAGGTACCAGAGAAAGAGTAGGCAGTACCTAGGTGACCTCTGTATCAAGTCAAAGTGCAGTTATCCTTATGCGCCGGCAGGATCCATGCTCGTCTCTTTGCATACATGGAACGGAACGAGAGGATAGTGATGATGGCGATGATGATGTTCAGTCCAGATAAGTGGTAGAGTCGGATTTAAATATTTGCCGATAGGGTCAGAAAAAGTTTTTGAAAGACTTTAAACTTTTGCGTGATAGATATTGTAGCCCGAGACGCGATCCAATCCACCTTATGCTCAGAGTGACATGATCGAGAGGATCTCGGGATACGAGAAGGATTTGGACAGAAAAAGAAAAGAGCAAACAGCTGTGGAAAAGGCGAGAAGCGGATTGGCAGAATCAGTAAATCTCAATGCAGAATTTCCAACTTTAATTGCACGCTTTTTTCTCTTGTGACATCGTTGGAGTCCGTTCAGATAGATATTATTATCCTGGTGGTCAGATACCGAGCAAGGCGTAACAACGCTAAACCGAAGACAACGACAAGTAGATCCACGGCTCGGATACCTGCAGACAATCTCGGTGGCCTAAGAAAGCAGATGTCTGTTCTTGTATGCGCAGAATCAATATGAGCATCAGAATAGAGATGAAAGATCAATTAATGCGAGTCAGTCAAGGACGGGGATTTGTTTCAAAAGGATTGAAAAGTAAAGAAGAGAAAGAGAAGAAGAAGAAGTGGCGGGTTTGGGGGAAAGAAAGAAGGCGGTTGAGGCTATGCTGCGTTAGGAAATATTCTAGAAGGCCCAGAGAAGGCGACCAGCGTGACTAGCAGAAATCTAAAAAAACACTAAGTAGATTAAGGAATAAAGCATTCACTAGACAGATATACCCTTGTACTCGGATTAATTACTTCTCTTAGTGAATTGAAATGGATCTGAATTTTGAGTCTTGAGCTCTAGACCCCAGACTGCAATGTCATAGTGGACATCGAATATGCACTAAAATCCCGTACGGGGAATGGAGTGCGACTCTGGAGTACTGGTGGTCCCCCGTATGGAGCTGGGAGAATGGAGAAATGGAGAATGGCATCCAACACGAGACTAGCTAGTCAAAACAGCCAATAAATTCACAGCTGATAATCTCAGATTTATGTCTAGCGCATTACAGCTTAGTCGGTATTCTGTACAGTGGGAAGTGGAACTGAAGTACATGTATTTAAGCGATACTGTGGGTGTGAGCAATGAATCATTCATAGTATAGACAACGAATATACGCCAGACGTATCGGGAAAAAAGCAGTGCAGCATGCATGTGAGAGAGGACGATTCGTTCCCCGATAGACTCGCCAAGTCAACATGAATACCGTTCTAAAATCGTGCAAAGGAGAATGGCAGCAGAAGGCCAGAAGACGAGACAAATATACTGCCTCATATGGTAATCAGGTTCAAGGGGGGGTATGTAAAAACACATGGGAAGAGATACCGTAAATCCAAGCTCCGTACACAAACCAAACAGGCCAATCCAGGCAGGAACCAAATAAACAACGATGACGCCGGCAATGACCGCTAATTTGGAATCCTGATAATGAACGAGAGTAGAAGTGGGAAAATACGAATAAGGCGGGGAAAAAAAAGAAAGAAAAAACCAGAGACACAATCGCTCGTCAAAGAGATGCCCTAAACTGAAAACGTAGCTAAATTGGGTCATCGTGGTTCATTGTGATCTATATTGTCTTGATGCTCGTCCTGGGCCGCTACCGCAGTATAACCAGGTGGATGAATATCGCCGTGGCCATCATGATCATCATCCGAGCTGACGCTGTTATTTCGGCTCGAATCCGGACTTGAATAATCCGGGGGCGGGCTACTCGCCCCAATGTATAATCCGTCCTCTGCCGTATTCGTATTGGCTCGGCTGGACCCTTCTCCAAAATCTTCGTGAGAAGGTATATGCGCTAGCTGGGCGAGGGAAATGTCGGTTGGCGATCGACTGGGGCCGGGACTTGTTGGAGCAGCACCGTGTCGGGCGGCTCGATATCCAGCATCGAGATAGCCTCGAGAAATGGGAGCCGTAGTCTCTCGACCAGATTCAAGAAGGATACTGCCTTGCTCGCTTCCGTACGGAGGAGGTGGTGCTAGCGAGCCTGTCATGGGAGCGAGACCCCATTTCTTGACGTTACCCTCGATAAACACGAATCCCATCTGCCCGAAATTCACATGCACCGTGCAGGGACCGTTGGCGCCGACGGTGGGGAAAAAGTTGGGGGACTTGAGACCGTGGACGACGTCGTCCAGTTTTTTCCCGTTTCGTGTGAAAAAGATCGTGCCTGATCGCGGACGATAACCAACCCCAATGACATCACCCTGGGTGTATTCCGGTCCGTAGTTGGGAGCCTTGAATGGTTGATTATATCTACGCTGGCCGCTTGACAAATACGCAACTGAAGTCTTGTGAAATCCTAGACAATGCGACACATCAGTAAAAAATAGATTTATCGGGATGAACAGAGCGTAGATATTTACGTACCAGGTAACCGGAACAATGGATAAGGCTTTGTAGTCATTCCGATACTGATCAAAGTTGACTCCGGTTTGTCGTAGATCTTCGCCTCCCAGTAATACACCTCGTTCTGCTTGGGCACCGGTAAATTGGTCTGCACGCTGCACTCCGAGTCAAAGAATTCGATTTCCGTTCGTGCTTCTACAAAGCAGTTGGCAATCTCCAGCTCTGGCTCGAATTCCCACGCCGACACGCCTTTTTCTTGTATTGCAAGAAATTGCGACAACGATATATCAGTTTGCATGGTTTCTGGCGGGTTCGCTTGGATGAAAGCTATAGAAAGCAAGATGTTAGACCAATCGTTCACAATAAAAAATGGGATTTGATTAAATAATGGTTCAAGGATAGGAGATGCTACTGACCTTTGGCTCGCAGGTATTCTGTCCGTGACAGATCGTCCATCGACTCTAGGGCATCTGCCTCCTCCCGAGCAAATGCTTCTTCGTCGTCAAACTCGCCCGGTCTTCCTATCCGATCGAGCAAAATGCGTCCTCGACGAGTATATTTGAAAAAGACAATAATAGTCAGCACGACGATGGCAACGCCGGCCGAACCCAGGGCAGCCAGAAGGCCGATCAGGATGCCTCTACTGGTAGGCCCCGACAAGGAAGCGACTTCGGCCATTGCATCCGAGCTTAATTCAGACGGTGAATCAATCGAATTCGGTTGCTGATTGAGATGCGCCATGCGAGGCTCTGCGAAAGGCAATGCAGAAAGTGATGTAGTGAAGCCGATCGGTGACGCCACGGCCGGTGTCAACAGGACCGGGTCGGGCGGGGGCATATTAATGGCTCATCAAGAGCGGAAGCGCTGGAGTCTGGGCGAAGCGGCGGATCCGGGACGATCAAGCGAACTAAGTTACAGAAAGGATGACCTCGAGAAGATGTTGGATGGTGTATTTTTTGAGGAAGAGTAGGAGTTTGATGAGTAGAATGATGAAGAATAGCTGGGATGGATTGTGAGGGACTGACGAGAATGGCACAGGCAGAAGGCAAATCGAACAGCGAATAGCTAACAAGGACTGGTTAACTAGTTCGTTCCCGTCCTAGCTGCAGTCAGTGCTCCTCACAGAAGATGGTGTTGGGTATGCGGCAGTCAGAGACCAAACTAGTTGATACTATTCCTGTCGGACTGGTCTCGTCTCAGATTACCAGTCTCTCCGTGTCTTTCTGTCCCTGTCGACTACAAGGAATTTATTAAGAAGTAACTATACATCTGCTCTCCTCGTCTCGCCGCTTTCGTCAACCTCCACGTGATGTGGCTCATTCGTCTGCACCCGCCACTTGCTTACATAATGACATCTAGGGTTGATTACTAACTAACATAATTAGGGTAACTTAGTCAACTAGCCCAATTACTACATTCGGAAATTCTGCGTCAACAACAATAAACCCCTTTTTCAAGTACATCTTCCTTACAAAAATCATACGAAGACATTCAATTTTATTTTTAAATAACCCACAAAGGAATTACTTATCTCATACACATGTCTTCCTTCGCATCATTGCCATCTGCTCTGATATAATTCCAGGACTGCAACCCACTTAGAGAGTCAGTAAGAATTGAGATTATTTTTTTATCTATAGAATTAGAAGCATTTCATTGTCAATTGCTTTAGCCAATCGGCGTATATTGCATTCGGTAGTTCATTTATATTAGTATTGTCATGTAGGTAGTTAAATCACGGAGTAAAAGTCAACCTTTTCAAACATCTGTGTCACCTCAACTTGTAGCTTATTCTCCGTACAATGTCTATCCCCCTAACCGGACTCTATTTTGGCTCGGTTAGTTATTCTTTCCGGTTGGAAATGTTCACAAGTTGTCATGGATTAATATAGCACGGCATGCTGTCGCTTACGTTTAATTCTTGAGTTCCTGCGACTCGCATTGCTCCTCGCGCAACTTCCACCTGGGTTATCGATGGGTGAGAGCACGACCGACTCACTTCCTAATGGCCGCACCAGTCGCCGAACAAGTGCAGTTGCAACTTAGAGGAAGCTCTTGATTTTCGAAGGAAGAACCTTGGATCATACACTTTAATCAGAAACACCTGGATAGCAGGAATAACTGCAGATTTCTGTACCAACGACACCCTCAGTCTTGGCAGTAGTGGACGACTGCGCAGGGAGTTTGAGGAGGAATTGGCCCGCAATCCGGGGGCACAGCTTGGGGCGGGCGGTTCTCGCCTGATGGATGGCAACTATGACTACATCGAGACGGTGGAGCAGGAGATTGCGGACTATCATGGCGTGGAGGCTGCCCTCATCGTAGGTTCGGGTTGTAACGCCAATTGTGCGGTCTTTGAGGCGATCCCACCATCAGGCGATGCAATTATCTATGATGAGCTTGTCCACGCCAGCATTATGGACGGCATGGCCCGCTCACTTGCTAGTACGAAAATGCCGTTTGCTCACAACGATATCGATGCGTTTCGCAACGCTTTAATCTCCGTGTGGGATTCGCAGCCGCTCATCAAGAAGGGAAAGAAATGCGTTCTCATTGTTGTCGAGAGCTTTTACAGCATGGATGGCGATATGGCACCCTTGAAAGAGTTCGTGCAGATAGCCCGAGAGATATTCCCCGGCGGCAATGCTCAATTCATTGTTGACGAGGCGCACAGCATGGGCGTGGTGGGGAGTAAAGGGCTGGGGTTTGTTCATGCCTTGGGGCTGGATGCTGACATCGCCATCAAAACGCACACTTTCAGCAAAGCGTTCGGATCGACAGGAGGTAGGTGAGAGCCATCGTATGCCCGTGCTCGCCACATGCTGATCCATTGTCTCAGGGGTAATTCTCGGCAACCAGTCCATCAAGAGTGCGCTGCTGAACTTCTCGCGTTCGACCGCATTTATGGCTGCGCTAGGTTTTCACCTGATCGCGGCGATCCGCGCGGGATACAACCTAATGCCGCAACCGGAGACTGAAGCGGTAAGTTTTCGTCGTAAAGAACTGTTCTGGCCTATATAACTAAAGAATTCGCTAGGGTCGTGAGAACATTCAGCGTCTAGTGAGACACTTCTTCACGAAGATAACGGCACATCCAATCTGGGAACAAGCCAACGATCTTGGTATTATCTCAATCCCCGTGTCGGAGGACTGGGAGGAGCGTGACCTCCAGACGCAGATCGTGATGCTATGGACTCGTGAGTGCTATGGTCAGTGGCTGTCGTTCCATCTGGACGCCCGAAAGTACACTGTCTTCCCTGTCACTTTCCCCGTTGTTCCAAAAGGGAGCGCGCGGTTACGGGTTGTTATCCATGCGAATCACACTGAACAGCAGATTGATGGCTTTGTTGCTGCGATCTGCGCGTGGGCCGCGGAGATGGTGCAAATTGAGACCGGAAACGGGGGCCAGGGGAAGTTGCCCAAGGTTGCACAGCAGGTGTATTCTTTGACCGAAGAGGTGGAGGATGTCACACATCCACATCAATAGGGCTGGTGATGCAATGAAATACTGCATTTGCTAGCCATAGATGCGCCCCCCAGGCTTCCAGTACCGCTTTGTAGGCTATTCTTTGGGATATTCGCCGAAACCCTGCCAGATGTCCCGTGCTTGAGTGCATGCACTGTAGTCACTGCTTGGCCTATAACCGGCGCATAGAAGAAATTTCGCAACACGAGTTCGAATCATTGCAGCTCTTCCATGCCTCCAACCCTCGGCAAAGATAGTCGCAACACAAGCTTGTATTGCAGTACTCCTGCCTAGGCATCTCTTACATGTATATGTCTTTCAGTGCGTTTTAGACATTGTGGATATATGCATACTACCTTATGGATGGATAGCCACCAATATACAAACGAGCCATATTGGGTGCCAGCCTTGCTTCAGATAAAGGTCCTGGCGGCCAGAAATGTTCGAACTCGTCCATGGAACTCTTCCAGCAATACGGAGTACCGTTATCCCCTTGATGTCGTTTTACATGACCATGTTGCTGATCGAACCACGGATGGACCATCTGTGTTTCTGTAGGAAACCGGCGTGATAAGTAGGTATATTGGGTATATTTTGCAGGTGGTTGATCTACGCTGCCTAGGCACGGTGGTTGATAGCTTCGCTGCCACGGGCCGGATCAACGATGACCCCGACACCGACTTTCCTTTCTCCCAACTTCCAAAGTTGCTTCCTACACATATTCATAGAAACACTTTAGCTTCAATATTACCTAGGATTTTTTCACCTGGCATTTGGGCGATGGTATCGTGGATGGCCGTTCCAAATGGATGCAAAGCCACGTAGCGAATAGGATATCAGATCCTTCCAAGTTTGCTCCGCGTAGCTAAACCGACATTTATATCTACCTACCTAGGTAGGTAATAAAAACCCCTTCTCCAGATGAAGCAAAAGCTACCTAAGTTACCCGTGGACGGATATGCTCAGTGTGCCTAGGTACATTTGACTCCATCTTACCCATGGATGTATAGTCCACAACATTGGAAATCAATCATCCCTACCTGGTCAGGTAAAGGGAAGACAATTACATCGGCTTGATGAAGATGATTTATTCACAAGCTTTCTTCAGTTCTTCTAAAAGACTGCGTATGTCATTCCAGTCGAGCACTCATTACTCGTGTGCAGCAAAACCATCGAGATCAGTACTGGTGCGAACTGTGATGCCTTCACTTCGATCGTTTTCTCAGCCTCGAGTCTTTCTGAGCTCTGGGTTTCAAGTTATAAACCCAGGTTCTCTGATAGAAGAAGAAACGATACCAAACTATAAAGCTCAACGATACTACCCAGCGGTTATCGGTGAAAAGTTGGACACAAGATATCAAATTGTTGGTAAACTGGGTTACGGCTCTAGTTCTACAGTTTGGCTTTGTCGGGACTTGAGGTATGCTACACCGTCGGAAAAATCGCCTAGGTAAAACAATTACTAAATCGCTTTTAGTGGCGAACAGTATGTTGCTTTGAAGATATACGTCAACAGCTCTGCGAGACATCGAGAGCTACCAATATTTGACCGTATCAATCAGATGCAGTCAAATCACCCTGGTCGCAAATGCATTAGAATGTTACTGGATTCATTCGAAATTACTGGGCCACATGGTCGACACCGCTGCCTAGTCCATGAGCCATTAGGTATGAGCCTTTATGATTTGCAGAGTCGCTCTCGCAATCAAGTTTTTAGCAAGGATGTTCTGCGAACATCTATCCGCCAGCTTCTTGCGGCACTCGACTTTCTTCATACTCAGGCCAATATAATACATACTGGTAAGCGTTCCATCTTTCGGGTTTTCTTTTGTCTTTTTTTTCTTTCTTTATGTTTATGAATCTAGACTAATCAAACATATAGACCTACAACCAAGCAATCTTCTTATGGGGATCGATGACATCTCAATTTTAGCAGAATATGAACAAGATGAAATAGATCATCCCGTACCTCGAAAGACCATGGAAGATCGTACAATTTATCTATCGCGCCCGCTTCCTCTTACTTTCGGGCCTCCAATTCTCTGCGATCTCGGCGAGGCACGATTCGGCGACGAGGAGAACAGAGGAGACATCATGCCAGATGTATACAGAGCGCCTGAGGTCATCTTGGGCATGTCATGGAGCTACAGTGTTGATATATGGAATGTAGCCATGGTGGTATGTTTTACACCTTAGTATCACCAGAAGATTCAGCATATTGTTTACCACGTACGTAGTCATTCTCTTTCAGAAACAGCTAACTCTTCTATAGGTCTGGGATCTTTTCGAGAAAGACCACCTCTTTGGGGCCCGGAACGCTAATAGAGAATACGACGAAGTATATCATATTGCGGAAATGGTAGCTATACTGGGACCTCCTCCTCTGCACTTTCTCCAACGAAGCGAGCGCTCTTTTCGGTACTGGGATGAAAATGGTTAGTAGCAGCCAGAATCTCTCTATAAAGCTAGTATTAATCGCTTTTAGGGAACTGGCGAGGCTTAGTTCCAATTCCTGATATAACTCTGGAACAAAATGAACAGAGGCTTGATGGTGAAGATAAGAAAAGGTTTCTACAATTCATAAGGAGGAAGCTATGCTGGATACCAGAGGAGCGGCCTACAGCAAGCGAAGTCATATTTGATCCTTGGTTGATGGAAGGACTGTTTGATGGATAGGTAGTCAGTCTATGGAGAAATGGAATACTTCCTTCTCTGTAGGGAGCCTGTTGAGGATAAAAGACGTAATGGACCGTCGTACTGAATATTGAGCATAGAAATTCAATATGATTGACACTTTGATGCAATCCCCATAACTTTTTATATAGGAACAGGTTCCCTGGTATGTTTGTAAGTCTTTAACGATCACTGTGCGAGGCTATGGATTAGGGTTAGGGTCCTCACTAGCATCTCCACTATCTGCGCTTCCCGAGGTCTGTTATCTTCCCACCTGGTCCAAAACAATCCGACTACATACCTAGGTACATCGAATCTCAACCTCAACTGCGACTCAAGATGAGCCCCTCGGGAGCTGCACCCTTCACAGTCAAAGCGACCGATCCAGTCAGTTCGGAACGTCTGCACATTCAGCTGTCAGTTGGATCACCTGTCAACAAATACCCCGGTAAGTCTGTTATCGCCAGAAAGATACGCTGATAGATACGGAGTCTGTGAGTTCAATCGAACTGCTGTAGCTGACAATCCACTAGCAAAGCAGCATGCCCGTAGAGTGGTGTACCATCTTGGTCTCAGCAAAGGACTGATCTACCTAGTTGGAAAACCCACTGTGCTTTTCGACGACTCCGACCAAGCTATAGCCTTTCGCCAGAGACGATACTTCTACTACCTGAGCGGCGTCGACGAGCCGGACTGTCACCTTACGTACGACATTGCTAAGGACTACTTGACTTTATATGTGCCGGATTTCGACTTGCGACAGACAGTATGGATGGGTCCGACCCTCTCTATTGGAGAAGCGCTGGAAAGGTAAGTCGTATAAACGTGCAGGCAGGAAATAGAAAGGCAGTAGAATTAATTGTTGTGTTACATGTTTGAAGATACGATATCGACGAGGCCCGATTTGCAGGATCATTGAAAGCCGACGTCGATGGCTGGCTTCGTCATCGACGTGATGATGACTCACAGATTCTGCTTTTACATCCCTCTCATCGACCGCCCGTCAAATGCCATGAAGACATCTTCGAATCCGAAGGCCTGGTGCCTGCGATGAACGCCGCTCGCGGAGTCAAGGATGCCCACGAGATCGAGCTGATTCGCCGCGCCAATGTGATATCGGGGCTAGCGCATCGAGCCGTGCTCGAAGAAATCGGACAAATGACCAACGAATCCGATATTGCGGGCCTCTTTCTTGAGACGTGTATGACTCACGGCGCACCCAACCAATCGTACGGAATCATTGCGGCGTCCGGCGAGAATGGAGCCACGTTGCATTACATGAAAAACAACGAGGATTTCGGCAAGCGTCTCACCGTCTGTTTGGATGCTGGGGCAGAATATCAATGCTACGCATCAGACGTCACTCGTACCTTTCCCATCAGCGCGACAGGCCAGTGGCCCACGACAGAAGCGCGCGATGTCTATGCCGCTGTCGAAAGGATGCAGGAGGAATGTATCCGAATGATCAAACCTGGTGTACGATTCCGCGACGTGCACCAGCACGCGGCTCGGGTGGCAGCGGAGGAACTATTGAAGCTTGGGGTGCTCAAGAAGCACGGCTCTGTAGACGAGATCCTCGATTCGGGAGCGGTCTCTATATTTTTCCCGCACGGCCTGGGTCATCACGTCGGACTCGAAGTGCACGATGTCTCGAAGGATTCGATTATGGCCAGCACCGAGTCGGCGGTAGTGAGGAAGCGGACCGCCACGTTTCTGATGCAGCCTGCCAGTTCGAGCATGGCCAGCATGTCCGCAACGCCTTTAGAAGAAAATATGATAGTCACCATCGAGCCAGGAATCTACTTCAATCGTCTGGCACTGCAAAACGCTCGAACGTTACCTCTTTCCCGATTCATAGACTTTGACGTCGTCGAGAGATTTTACGCGATTGGCGGCGTGCGCATCGAGGACGATATTCTCGTGACCGCCGAAGGGCACGAAAATCTCACCACGGCTCCCAAGGGTGAAGAGGCGTTGCGTATTATTCGAGAAAGCTCGCTGAAACATTTGAGTTGACGTGCTTTAATTTATTACTGTTTTGCATATTGATATTTAGCCTTGTGTATATTCGTCTATATTCGCTGAGATTGATGCCAGCTTTTTCGGACCTAGGGAGTATCACTGTTGAGGATACTCATAACTCGTACCAATCAGAGATATTTTCAGATTTACATAAATTGCACAAGACAGGCTAGAAAAATCGCCATGACTACCAGTAATTTAGATCCGTGCCCAGGTGATCATATGGTGTCATCTGCATCACGCAACAACCGGGAATGCTTAGCAGGTAAGGCCATGTATCATGCTATTTCGGAGTCTTACGGGGCCGATCTGATCTCGGGACCAGTAGAGTAGCTGGAGAGACAGCTTCAGGGTTCCCGAGAGCTCAGAGCTCCACAGCAAAAAAGAAAATTCTTCTCGGCATGAGGCACTTTTTAGGCAGATGGCGATATCTTTTCCCTTACTTTTCAAGATCGGATTGCGTGAGAACGCGTGATTACGGAGTACAAGGAGTTTGGAAGTATTTGATTAATGAATAGGTAGACTAATATGATCGTGCAAGTACATACTGTACATACTGCCAGTTATTATTGACTGTTAAGTAGTGAGGATAACGATAAGGCTGGGCGGAGTTGCGTGATGTCTCGGTGGGGCGGAGTAGTCCCACGCTTCCGGAATGACTCACTACGGCTGACTCACTGCATATGGTGCACCACCAAGATAACTACTTAGTTAGTTAGCACTATAAGATCTCGTCTATCCCTCCACCAGTTCTGCTATAAAATTCCTCGATGGTCCAGGTCTACCTCCTCTCATTCATCATGATGATTGGGGGTTGATCCGGTTGATCGCCGTCCAGACCTTCGTTCACAGTTCCTCTACTAAAAAGTCTCTACTCTGCTCTATCAAACAGTCGTCACAAAAAAATTAAATAAGAAGAGAAAAGAAAACCATGGGCCAAAGACACAACAGACGTCGGACTCGACCCCGGTCCCGCCCTCGAGCGGCAAGTTTCGATTCTGTCAGCTCTACCTCCAACGCCAGTCGATACTCTGTGCACGACTCTCCGGAGCCCGTCGTTCTGACGCCCATCGCCCACACCCGGCAAAACTTGGTGAAGGAATGGCAGAGCTCCGGATTCGTCAACGAGTCCGTGAACCCAGACCAGCTTGAACCACAGACGCGATATCGATTTTTCGGCGGCGAACCGGGAGACGACGATGTTCTTTGTCTCGATATGCTTGACTTTTTTGGCCGGCTCGATTATATTGATCCTTGATTCCGGGATTCTTCTTTTCAGACCAACACATTCATACACATACACAGACGCAAAAATATCAGATCAGCCACGGCGATTCCAACACGGCAAATTCCGATTCGGTCGAGAACCCTCAAAGTGCTGCCGCCTTCGAGGCCTCTTGTGCTTGAGCTGTCTCTCGATCCCATCGTGACAGTCCGACGCTCCGCTCCAGCGTCACCGCAAGTCGACGAACCTCGAGACTAGACGCTCGAGAAAACCGACTTCATCTCTCGCCTTCGTCTCAGCCATGTTCAAATGCACACTTCGGACCCATCTTGACTTGTAGCAATGAAGCGTCTAGGTCATGTGCCGAGTCGCAGAATACCTATTCGTGGATTGGTCTTTTCCCGGCTCCTCAGTGTAGTGCCACTAGAACATCGCAATCAGAAGGCGAATCGACGATATATATGCCGGAATAATGTCCACATTGTTTCTCTCAACGACCCGACGACCAGACTCCAGATTGTGTCCTGACTGCAGATGGAGTTCGCATGTCGTTCATGCTTGAGCTCCTTGAGTGGTCAGTCGACTGCTGAAGGCTGAACGTCTGGGCTATATGTTGTATATCGAGAAAGGGCGTGGATTCACCAATATCATGTACATATAAGTCTGCATCATATCAAGGATCATCGAATAAAAATTGAAATTATCATCCATACACAAAGCCGATCAGTTGTAGGGAAAGAGAATCTGTAGCCTCTCCGCTAACTAACCGTATCCGCTTAGTCTATTGACTATACAAGCTAGTCCCCAAAAAGAAGGCGGTCTGCGGGCTGCGAATAATCAATTCGTGTCCTTAACTCTTTAACTCTACACTTAACAAACACTTTCGCAGCATTTCCTTCTTGATGAAGCACTAACTGCGCCCTTCATTATTCTTGTTCTCTCCTAATCCCTGGAGCATCTGCGTCTTCATCTTCTTCGTTCCTCTACCTCGTCATCATACTGGATGGGAGTACACCGCTTTCCTTTAGCACTGGCAGTCTCCAATTTGTAGAACCGTGTGCTTAACGCAACGGTTGTTATCTCGTCTCTCGCCTATCTGTGCCCAGGATGTCTTCCACAGATTACAATTACGACGAGCAGGTGTGTGCTATGTGCTATGATTATGGAGATAGACAGGAATCATCTCAAGCTGACACTTTACTAGGGCCAATTCTTCCCTTACTTTATTCTCACCCTCACTGGCCTCGTCACGCTTCCTCTCACTTACAGTCTTCTGAGTCCTCCAAAAAGTGAATAGCTCTTGCACTGATCACATGCATGATCATCAATTACAGACATGAAACTGACATTTCCCTTGTCTACTGGCAGAACCTGAAAATACCGCTCCTCGAATAAACTCGTCGTTCAAACCCAAAAATGAGGATCTCATTCAAGCTCAGAAACGGAAGCGCTTGCGCAAAGAGCGACGAGTCAAGCGCTTCGTCGCTGTGCTAGTTGGCTGGGCTATTATCGGTTGGATGATCTATCTGATCATAGTCACCGCCCGCACAATCCCAAAACTATACGATCCCTACGAAATCCTCGGCGTGTCCAGGGTAAGCATGATGTTCGCAGCAGTATGTGCGGTAGGAATGATCGATCTAATTATCTACTGTAGAGCGCAGATGAAAAGGCTATTTCTCGTCATTACAAACGAATGTCTCTCATTTACCATCCGGACAAAATTCGGCCGGACCCCGCCAAGAACGAGACGATCGAGGATCTCAACGAACGCTTCGTGGAGTTGACCAAGGCCTACAAGGCGTTAACAGACGAAGAGATCCGGAATAATTACTTGCAATATGGACATCCGGACGGCAAGCAGAGTTACAGTATCGGGATTGCCTTACCAAAATTGATCATCACTGAGGGCATGGGCAAATATGTGCTCTTGGTCTATGGCGGTCTTTTGGGTGTCCTGCTGCCGTATATCGTCGGGAAATGGTGGTATGGATCGCAGCTCTATACAAGAGAAAAGGTCCTCATTGCCAGCGCCGGCAATATGTTTAGAGAATACAAGGAAGATATGATCGGTGGCCGCGTCATCAGCGTTCTATCCGCGGGAGAAGAGTACAAGGAGTTATTGAAGGGTTCTCGCGCAGAAGATGGGCTGTCCAAAGTCGAGAAGAAAGTAATGGCCATCGACGAGAAAATCCTCCCGGCCAAAGATCGTGAATTCCTCCAAAAGTTAGACGATACCACCAGGAGAAAAGCTCTTTCGTTACTATGGGCCTATCTCAACCGAATTGACCTAGAAGACAGCACATTAGAACAAGGTAAGCTCGTTTTTTATGTGAAGATTTGACATGGAGATCTGCTGGCTAACTTGATCGGCATGCAGAAAAATACGAAGCTGGCGCAATTGCTCTTGCTCTCAACGAGTCCTTTACCGCAATTTCGTTGGCATTTGGAAACCTTCTGCCTGTCATCGGGGCGTACCGCGCCTCTCAAAATATCATCCAAGCGATTGCTCCTGGCTCGTCTCCGCTTCTTCAATTACCGCATTTCACCCCAGATATCGCCAAGGCGGTGGAAGGTAGCGATGCCAAGACTCATTTGAGCGTACAAAAATACATGGAGATGCCGGAAGCCAAAAGACGCTCTTTGACGGTGGGAGCGGGTCTGCTATCGGAAGAACAATACAAGACTGCGATCAACGTGGCGAAACAATTACCTCATTTCGTTATTTCGAAGGCCTTCTTCAAAGTCACCGGCGAGCGATTCATCACGCCAAGCAGTTTGGTCCAGCTTGTGATCAAAGGGCGAATCATCCCCCCCGGATACACATCTTCGATTCCTGAAGTCAACGAGCTCGATCTAGAAGACATCGATCCCGAAGAGGGCGACTTGGACGCCTTGCACAACCGCAACGCCGGGAAAACGAGAAAAGTCAAGCGAGCAGACGGCTCAGTCGTGGAAGAAAAGCAAGAAGTCATTCAACCTCATCTTGCTTACGCGCCTTATCTCCCTCGCGACCACTCCCCCAGATGGCATGCGTTCTTGGCGGATTCTAAATCTGGAAAGATTGCGGTCCCGCCGTTCACGTTCAACACCTTTGACAAGCCCATCTTTGACGACGCAGGGAAACCTACGTTTAACGTGCAGACTTTGAAGATGCAATTCCAAGCTCCCCCACAAGTTGTAGACATTACTTTTGCTCTGCATCTGATTTCCGATAGTTACATGGGCTTCGACATTAAGCAAGAAATCACTCTCCATATCGACGACCCAGCGAAGGCCGCGGCGGTGGAAGAAGAGGACGACATCAGCGAGCCAGACGAGGGTAAGTCCTACTAGACATCCCTAACCACTCGGTTGGAGTAACAATGACTAATTCTGTTGTCGCAGATTCTATTGCTGGACAAATGCAGGCGCTCAAGACTGGTGTTCCGCCGCCAGCCAGGAAAAAGGCGAAGAAGCCGGTTACCGAAGACTCGGATGAAGAAGAAAGCGATACAGACGGCGATGTGGATGATACCAGTGAGACGGACACCGAAACCGATACGGATGGCGAGTGAGGATAGCCATTTGTGTTTTTCTGTGTTTAGGTCGTAGTGAATTAATCAATCGCGGATTGTATCGTTCCGTTTCAAGTAGATGCATTCTAGGTTGGGCTTTTCTGTTCCGTTCCTGTTTCTGTAATACTATTCTATTGTATGAGTTGTGCAATCTTGTCAGTAGAATTAACTAGTTGGATCTTTAATTTCTTCAGTCTAGACCCTAACCCTATGCCGTACACGTGACCTCCCTAGTCATCGTCGCGCTTTCTTACTTCAACTCTTCATTTCCTTCTCTCTCCAACACCATTTCTGTTCGACACAGCTACAACTACGGAGAATCTGAACTGCTCGTTTCATGCTGCAGGGGCTACGTTGAGCTCATTTCAGTAATTCCGGATGTGTTGATGTTCCTGTCCATAATTCAAAGCCACACAAATCACAATGCTTACAATGACTCGTGCTGGTAGTGCTGGTAAGTGTAGGATTAAACGAAGCTAACCATCACAAGCTTCTAGTTCTAGTTTCAGGAACAAAAGAGGATTAAATGAGCGTTGCCCCTCTTTGAATCCGACACTGGATTCTTCCCGTCAATGTGTCGTGTCTCGTCGAATCATGCGCAATCTCTAGCACAAAACGACATTCCCACCGTTCCATCCGGAAACCGTCCCTCCGTCTGTCTGTCATTCTGTCTGTCCATCTGTCTGTAGACTCGGTTCTCGTATGCGATTCATGCTGCTTTCGGTCAATCTACCGCTGCCCACCACATCGATTCTCTTCGTCCTCTGGTTCCATACCGTACGACCGATTCCGCTCCGGCCCCACTGCATCTCCAAATGATACCTTTGCGATCGAGTGATCCGACTAACTTAACTGCCGTGAATCTGACTAACTAGTATAGCAGTATGGTAGTATCGAATATCGCCTGTTGCCTGGCCTTTCTTCGGTCTCTCAAAACGGGCGCCCCGATCGGCTTACATTTACGGCCGTCTGTTTAAAGGCTAGCTCTCAGAGCCAGAGTCCAGGCGAGAGAGGCGATTCGGTACGATTGCATGATACAAAAATAAGTCATAACCTGGCCACTTCCAGCCAGGCGAGTCCCTTGGCGCTGTCAGTCTGATCAGACAAACCGACAAAAAGTGAGCCCCTCGAAACGTAAATAAACCTAATCGCGAGGCGTTCCGAACAAGAGAAAGGAGAAGAAAAAATTCAACACTTAATTTAATATGATTATTAAGAAATCTCTCCCTCTATTATTGTCGGTACATCATTAACCAAAGTTACCTTAACTTAAGTTGACTATTCCGTTGCTTAAGTATACTTCTCTTCTTGTCTCTTCTTTCCTTTCTCCCTTTTTTATTCTCTACCACTATCTCGACACGCCTATCTGGAACAGTCGATTCTCAGAACCCTCTAGCCATCATGCGTGGAAACTGACCTTGACGTTCTTCCTTTTGTTTCGACTTTTTTTCTTTTCTTTTTCTTCCCTTTTTTTATATGGTGAAGCTCCCGCTCGCTGTCCCGTGATGTCGACCGACCCCGCCGTCGCTCGAGAGCTCTCCCGGCTTGACCCGGCCGTCCCTTTTCGCGCAACCACGAAGCATTTGCATTTCACTTGGGCGAAGACGTACTTCTCACGACCGGAGCTGTATATCCAACCCGAGAGCGTCGAGGAGATTCAGAAAGTCATCACGCTAGCGCGTCGATGTCGAAGGCGCCTGGTCACTGTTGGCAGCGGCCATTCGCCGTCCGATTTGACCTGTACCTCTGCATGGCTGGTCAATCTCGATAATTTCAACCGCGTGCTGAACGTCTCGGAAGACACCCAGCTCGTGACGGTAGAGGCCGGCATCCGACTGCGCGACTTGAATCGGGAACTTCATAAACATGGACTCTCGTTGCCTAATCTCGGTAGCATCGACAGCCAGTCCATTGCTGGAGTCATTGCGACCGGTACCCACGGTAGCTCGTCGCGTCACGGGCTACTATCTGAATGCATTCGTGCCTTGTCTGTGACGCTCGCCAACGGCCAAACCATACGGTGCACTGCGACGAGTAATCCCGAGCTGTTTCGTGCCGCGCTGGTGTCGCTCGGCGCGCTCGGCATTGTCACCGAAGTCACACTCCAGGTCGTCCCTGATTTTCGTATTGCATGGGAGCAGTCGCTTCACCCTCTTTCAGAGCTACTGGAGCGATGGAACGGCGATCTGTGGACGTCGCACGAGTTCGTCCGCGCGTGGTGGCTGCCGTACATGGACCGGTCGATCATTTGGCGCGCATCCAAGACAGATTCACCAGTTCAAGATCCGCCAAAATCGTGGTATGGGGGATGGCTAGGATTCCACGTCTACCACAATTTACTCGCTCTGTCAAATTGGTTCCCGCGAATTCTACCCTGGGTCGAATGGTTCGTCTTTGGAATGCAATACGGCTTCAAACCCGGTGCTGTTGTTACTAGCGCCGTTGAACCAGGTCGCTCAGGCCTGCTGATGGATTGTCTGTATTCACAATTCGTCAACGAGTGGGCGATTCCTCTTGAAAAGGGCCCGGAGGCCATCACGCGCTTATCCGCTTGGATTCATGGTGACGAGAAGACCGCGCGTATCCCGTTTAGTTCCAAGGGTGTTTGGGTTCATTGTCCCGTGGAAGTGAGAGTTTCCGATACCACTCTATCGTCCACGCCACGACCCTATCTGGACCCAACCTGTCGTACAGGGCCTACGCTGTATCTCAACGCGACCCTCTACCGCCCTTATCTGCGCGATCCGCCTTGCAGAGAACGGTATTACGAGGCATTCGAATGGCTTATGCGGGATTTAGGCGGTCGTCCTCACTGGGCTAAAAACTTCACCACATTATCCTCTGCGCAAGACCTGCGAGACATGTACGGAGAAGAGATGGCTCAATGGCTCAAAGTGCGACAAGAAGTCGATCCCGATGGACTGTTTGTTGGAGAATGGCACCGACGAAATCTGCTTGAATCGCGCGATCAGTCGCTCCTCGAAGACGATACCGGTACTCCTAACCTCTCAATCGGAGAGCGACAGGGAAGTGTGCGCAGATTCGGCGGTCCCGGAACCGGGGACGGTCTGGAGTGGATCGGGGATCGTCGTTGGAAGCAAATGGCTACTACTACTACTACTCCTTCGGTATCGAAGGAGGCTGTCGCTAATGAATCGCCGAGCCCACCGACTACGTCCGTCAGCGAAGAGAGCTTTGATCTCATGGCATTGGGGGAAGCTAGTATTCTTCTTTCAGAAAAACAGCACTAGTCTTGTTTTCTGTTTTTCTCTGTTCGGCTTAGATAGGAAAAGTATATGCTTGCAGATGCCTTCAGATGCCTTGATAATGAATTTTCTTTCTCCTCCCAACAGATGATTCGAGCGCAAGTAATCGTATCCAAATACCCCCCCCCCTCTATTGACAAAAACGCCAGCGTGCCCCATTTTCCAGTTACTGCTCTCGCTTCAGTGCATGCAATCGGTGAACAAGTCTCGAATAGTGTGCATAATCACGCTGGACAATCTCGATTTTCAAGGCATGTAACTTATTCACCGCTGGAAATCTTCGGCTTGACTAGGTATCCCGATCATAGATACAACGCTCCTACTCGGCTTTTATGACAATCAAGCGGTAGACCTATCAATAGATAGATCTTTGTAGAATCGAATTTTGTCCTCGATGCTCTTTTCTGGACTACCTACCTAGGTGCCTAGATACTGTACCTACATAGCTGCCTGATTCCCGGGATCGGTACTCATAGTTTCGGCGATATCTCGCAATCATATTCAACACCCTCACCGCTACCCACCTACCTATCTACCTGCGATCGGTCGAATCTTACGTATGCGCGTGATGTGCTGGAATCCTATCCATGTATCTAAGTACTCGCTTGAAATTACTCGATAAGGAGCTTCGAGATTCGAGGTTATAAATTTAGGGTTTGTGTGTATTTCCCACGCGCGTGGTGACAGGCGGTTCGGGCCGAAAGAATAAATAAATAGTTACCTACCTAGGTAGGTACTTAGTTACAGAACTGCCTACCTACCAGGAAAATCATCGTCATAATTTTCTAGTGGGTCAAAGTCAAGGATCAAGGGCTGAATGGGCACATAGGTAAATTCACAAAATTCAATTCTATTCAAGGATCTTAGATTGTCGTCGCCGAGTCGCCGACCTATGCACTAAAGTCAGAATTCACACGCCATATCTATGTATAGTTAGTAAGTTTCCTATGACACAGGCATGAAAAGTGCCCAGCGGTTCCGCTTGCATTGCTCAGTCCTCTCTCCCCCCTCTTGTGCTTTGCAGATCCAGTAAGCCTAAGGGCAGGCTACTAGGAGACTACCTGCACAATACTTATTCTTTTCCCTATTCACTCGAGGGAAGGGTCGTCTCAAGTTCGAGACAAACGCCGACGTGATCCAGTTTGAGCGCTAGAGAGAAACTATTTCTGCGACATCTTTAGCGTAAGCCGCATCCAAATTGACAAATCAGGTAAGAATAGATGAAGATTCCGGTTCTTCTTTTTTTGTGGATTTAGTCTTTCTCCTTGATATACCGGTATAGGTACGGAGTGAATGTCCAGTCGCTTATGCCTGACCCTTCAACCTTGGAGGCATCCAAGGTTCGTGGCGCCAATCTAACCAGGGAGTATATTGGTTGTCTTCGTATGGAAAATAACTCCTTTATGTTGTTTTCCAAGGTTCGTCCTATATACTTGATCAAGGCGGCTAAATTCATTTTGTCCAGAGTCCAGACACTGGGCACCTGAATACCTATTTTTGCCGATCACATACATAGTCATACCCTGGTATCACACCTCAGACTCAAACGCCAGAGCAAACGCAACACAAACCCTGGTCTCAGAGATCAGTCGTGTGCTCGCAATACAGGGATGGAGATGGTGGTCTCCGGATATAAGTCTTGTTTTTTACCCCAAGTCTACCCCGACACGAGTCATGCGGAGACTCAGTAGATACCTAGGTAGGTACAAACTAGAACCAGCTGGCACAAACTATCTAGAGGTTAAGGTCTTGATCGAGATCCATTTCTTGATCAAACCTTGGAAGTATACTCGAGTATGCTCGAGTATTATGAGCTCAATAAGCATATTGAGGCAACCATTCTAAGCTCACCGTTTATAATCTGGTCGACTCAGCATTTAAGTACAGTCCCTGGTCAAATTTAGATTCCGTCGAAAACGCCAGCTCTTCTAGTTGACAGCAGCTGGAAAAGTAGCTAGTCTTGCATCGTACATGCAAAATCAGAGATTGATTGCCTATCTAGGCATTTATTATTTTCGTTTCAAATTTTACACTTCCTATCCTGGTGCGCATGTATCGCAGTGCAAGCTTACTTGGCCGGCGACTTCCAAGATTGTTTCGATTATAGACGGCTTTTGTGACGAAGAAGTAGCGAGATGAAGTGTATCTAGTAAGACATGATTTGGTCGCGTCTTATCAGCCAAATACAGCCCTGAACACAAGAGGAAGACGAATCTGTAACCCAGCAAGTCAGGTTCTGAATTTACCCATAAAGTACCTGAGTAGGTAGTAAATCTTCTCCCCGGGATATACAACCATTCAACAAACCTCGAAGCTGATTTCTTTTATTTCTTAATTTTTAAAGAGAAAAGGACAGAAATTCATTGGCCGTGTTCTGGTCTAGTCTCTCTGAGTACTTGTAGTTATCGGTTATGCTCCCGGGATATAGTAGCATTGGCGACGCAACCCCTGCCGTCACATTCTTATAGTTCTCATGCTTTATGCATCGAGTCTTCCTATTAGATATGCAGAAGCAGGGATCCATGGATTATTGTGGTGTTCCAAGTGACCTCGGAGTCGCTAGGCTACATGGACAATTCAAGTTCTACCTCTCTGAGTAGTCAGTCAGAGATACCTAGGTATGCCTTCAGATGAATCTTTTTCATGCGTGTAGACCTGATGTCAGTATAGCGAAGCTCATTTCTAGGACAGATTGTCCCGTTGAGTAGTAATTGCAGCTTCTGGGGATATATCCGACTACTAGGTCGATCTCCTAGGTACCCAGGTCGGATACCTGGGTGTCGGCAGAGGAAGAAATATATTAGACCGATTGGACAAAAATGTTGCGCAAATCATCACGGAGTAACCTCTCTTGTCCAAATACGAACGAAGAGAATGTGACAATGGGATATCACAGAAAGTATCTACGTACTCAGATAGGTACCGGGAATATCTCCAACTTGATTCGATCCGGCTGAAAACTCCAGCTCCGGGTCGCGTAATACATATTGAACTTTTCATCACTGCCTAGACGCTCCAGGCCCCCCCTCCTTATCCTCAGTATCAGGGGACCTCGGGACCAATGGTATCTAACTAATGTGTTGGAAGTGTTCTTCCGTGATGCACGGATGGGCACAGTATGACATGCAGAGTGCATACATGGTTCGCGCATTTCAGATTCGTTCTCATTCGACGAAGAACCCACTCGGCTGTCTGACAGAAATTATTGCCAATCCTTCAATGAACCAGGCTTGGCTGATTGTTCTATTGATTGAGAAGACCATCTTTGGTACGGACTACTTTCAGCCCCTTTTCTTCCGAGTACTTTAATACGGTAGTTATGCTCGGATCGCCCTTCTTCGTGCTTTCATAAGTAAGATCTGAAATAGGATATAATGAGACGAAATCATCACGAGGTAGCTACTACCAGTCTGGTGTCAACAGAATTTATCCACTGATTCATCAAATGTACCATCACGACAGGATGTAACAATGGGCAGAAGCCCGAACGGGACAAAACGGGGAATCCCAAGTTAGGCGCGATAGTCGACAGATTTGCAAAAACAAATATCGAATCGAGCAAGTAAACAAACGACGTTGGGTCGCATATAGGTAGTGCCTGGGTAGAAGAATTTGGTGCGATAGCGACATCAGGTATCAGTTTATTTCCGTCTCCATGTTCATAGGTTTATCAGGCTGTAGGAAGGAAGTCGACAAGACGCCAGCAAATACATACATACGTAGACTCAATCAAATCAGATTTGCAGCCGGTTGTTATGATCTACCTCGCGATTTGCTTCAATTCACTGCTTAAGCTTTGTGGAAAAGTCCGAATGGGTAAGCGAGGTTGGTTGATGCCACACCGTGCATCTTGTGCAAATGGTAAATGCACATCAACCTGTAGCGGAGTGACAAGCTTTCCATTGAAAACAACCGTGAGAGTGAAGCAAAAGGACACAGAGTCTAGTCATGCATCATGTATGCCTCTTCCGTGCAGGGTATACCTCCTACAGGCGCAAACCGAAGCTATCAGGCAAGCCGACTATTTTAATGAGAAAAAAACTTCCTCTGCATGTCATAAGCCAAACGATCGATAGTGGCCTTTAGATTCTGCATTGGTGCGCGCGCCACTTTCGGATATGGACCACTCAAGTCTGATTGTAAGTATATCCCTGTCCTAACAATTGCAGGATTTCGACCGTAATCAAGAACACGACAAACAAGATGTGTCAAGAATAAGAGGACTACTCCACGTCAGCAGTATCATAATGCGGCAGTTTGTTATTGGTTACTTCCAGGTTCAAGATGGGTACTGACACCAGCAAGACTATTTCTCGCACCAGGATGTAACGACTGCTCTCCCGACTTGTAGATTGATTTAAGGTCGGCATATCAGCCGTGAACGTTTCTCAATTCCGTGTCCCATTCTCTGTTCCGTTCGTACAAGGATATTGTTTGATTTTTTCCTCCCCAGAGCGCCCCGCGACTTGTGCTCAGCCCCCTACAAAGCAGAGTGCTATCCGCATGCGATTCGCGAAACTCAGCCCCCCCGGTCGTACCTAGGTATCTTCTGGGACCGTTCCACAAGAAGAATACTAGAGATACTTGAGATACCAGCAGATGTCTCATCAACAGAAAGCTATTTTTCCCAAATTCGACTCTGGCGTTTCCGGTCTTCAATATTTAGGATCTTATCACCTTCTCGATAGACAAGACAGCAGTAAATTGCCGCATCGGGTCTTGCGGACCAAACGCAAACATGTGCAAAGGGCTTGCGAGAGATGTCGGGTCAAAAAGGCCAAAGTACGTCTGACAAGTACAGTATACCAAAATCAGAGCCTTGGAACATTTCAGCCCTAATCTCGGTGCAGTGCGACGGTAGACAGCCGTGTGGCAGATGTGTGACATACAATCAGGCATGCATCTTCCGTGACAGAAAGACAACCCAAGAAAAAGTATACTCGCGCGGGTAAGTTCGTCTTATGAGAATGAGTCAAGAAGAAGAAGGAAGAAGGAGAAAAGTCAGAGGCGGAGTGGAGGAGATTACGACTTGGCAAAGACTGACAAGTTTGAGTCTCAGCTTCGTGGAGATGCTCCTTTCCCAACATGCGGTTCACGTCAAAGCCCTTCGAGATCTGTACAGACGCTGCGTGCGTCGAGAAGGATTTCCAGGTTCTCCACTTCAAGAATCAATTCAAGGGTATCCCGGCACACACGCAATTCTCGATCGGTTGGGTCTAATCAAACACGCCGAAGAAGCCATCGAAGATCCACAGAAAGTTTTGGCAGATATAATCGAATACATCAAGTGTTTGGAGTCGGCTTCTGATTGTTGTCTGGACACCGTCGAGTCTACCACAGATACAAGCGACACAATTATTCCGGACGACTTATCGGCTTCCCCTGACAGTCTTAGAGCATCCTCCGAGTCGGCTACTCCCCTTGCTTTTGCGTCGGGGTGCGCTCACCCGAGTGAAACACAACATTCGCAACACATGTCGGCTACCTATAGGCCGGCGGACTCGCAACATCCAGAAAGTGCGGCACTGGATGGCGCAGTAGCTTATGTGGACGAAGCATCCTGGGGATATTCACCGTATGAATCTCGGAATACAAGTGCTACCACTGTCGTCACGTCAAACGTAACTCCTCATGAGACCTATGAGATGCCGAACTTTCATGCTTCACCAATTCCCTCCTGGACAGGGATGCCAGATCAACCATACCATCCGACATTTGCGGCGTCAATGAGTTCTTCTGATGAGGCGAGTGTTCCACCAGGTTTGGAAACACATCATTCGCAACAATACGGCTTCTTCGATCAATTCGGCAATGCACAGACAGAAGACCATGCGAGGGTGTTCTACCAGCGTTATAACCACACCGTACGACAATCGGCAGGATACGATGTTTCGAATTTTGGGACTAGTTATATTTGCTCCTAGCAATGACTCGTGACGATAGTGACTTTCAGATACCTTTTGCACTTACTTGTTGCTTGTACCTTGGAAGGGTGTGTCAATGACCACTGGATTCGAAGGGGAGTCCAATAGACAGGACGACATATTCCTTGACGAACATCCGGACCCTTCGGGGCTTGAGCGTGGTTTTGAAGCAGTTTCAATTTTTTTCTGAGCATGGATGTCGGTGTCCTATTCTATTCTGACAACAGAAGATTAACTTGTGCGTCTTTTGCCAAAACAAACGCTCATACACAAGCAGCCGTAGGCCACCCAGGTTGAAGGATCATACCTAGGCAAATGAAGACATGTCTTCCCACTGAGATGATCTTTGTCAGTGTTACCTAGGTAGTGTAGACACTCATTGTAGGTCGCTCGTCCGATGAGTATGGGATTTGGAATATACCGTACATTAATCATGTAAAGCTAAGACCTTGTTATCTTATTCGCGCAACAGCTATCGAGGAGCTTCCAAGGTTACCGTAGAAATTTAGCAGCCAGCGAAACTCATTACTGCAATCCGCTTATCACGCTTAATATGGTACGCGAAGGTACATCAAGGGTGACGGCACCTCGAAGCAGACGAGCTTCGCCGAATAACCCACCGGAAGGCTGCCCAGGACTTTTCAAAAAGTGCGGCTGTCCTGTTTCTTCCAGTGATGGCACAGATCCGACGCCTAGGCATAAGCAACATTAAGCAGAAATGACTAGACAGTGATGCGCCGTATGTCGCCAGAGATTGAATTGACACCCTTCAATGATTGTTATAATACAAAACAGATATCGACAGAAATGTATGAATCGAAACCCCAACCCATGCACGAAATTCAGTAATATCACCACCGCACTCCCCCACATATGTGGTAACTGCAGCTACAAAATAGATCATGACCAACGCCAATATGCAACAGCAACAATGTCGATAACAATCAGCAGCGGATAGCTTCTATGGCAGCATTCAGTGGCAAAACATAGTTAGTTGTCGGCCATAACTTAGAATCCCACTTTCGAAAAGCCACGGTACAAGCTGCAGGGAGACCCCCTATTGAGACGTATCCCACGGGAATAAATGGTCTGTCCTGAAGTGAAGCAGCTAGCACTCCGTATTCGTGTGCAAAGACCAAAGCAGATGCGAATTCAGCAGCCCTGGACTTGGCATCACTCCCAACGATGCTGCACAGATAATCCAATCAGCTTGAATGAAATACAGAAAGAGGCAGAAATATGTTACTTACACGTATATCTCGAAGAAAGTATCAAGGATATAGATACCTTGAGGAAGCAGATCTTTCTGAGCATACGGCTCAATCTCCTGAATAGTATCGTTTGGTCGAGTGACCGGGGAGGAAGAACCCCGGCGATTCCAAAACCCTCCTTTTTGGCCAAGGACATGATCAATTCGAAGCAATCTGTGTCTATGTTTTTCGTGTCTAGGTTTCAAATGCCAATAATCCAACGTCGCAGGCACTTCCCCGGATTGGAACTGCGGGAAAACATCCCAAAAGCTGTCTTGCTCTGAACCTTCGCAAATTTCTTCCATTTCACCGGTCAAACCAATATCCATGCCTACCAATCGCGCACTGCCAAGTTCGTCTGCTCCGCTACCTTTGCCCTTCCATAGGTAAAGTTTACCAAATTTTGCAGAAATCACGTACGTGAAACCTGAGCAGAGACTCCAGCGATCAAAGTGGACCTCATCAAACGCAATTTGGCCCAAGTGCCGCCGACCGCACAGCATATACAGCGCAGACGAATTAGATCTGGAGCTTGATCCGCGCCGCGTGATAATGATTCCTCCAAGAGCTTCGATGAATTTCGCAGGTTCCTTGCCCTGTCTCACTATCTCAAGTTTGGTTCCATTTTCTCTCGCGACTCGCCTTGCGAACAATTGCGCATCTTGCATTGCTGCTTCAGATACCTCGTCGCCCAGCCACAGGTAGCACTCAGTCTCGTTTCGTGCCTCACATTCGAAATGATGAACACAGACATACATACTGCCCTCAAACAAAATATAATCTTGATGCTTGGGAAGGTCTTGTTTTTTACCATCTCCGGTTATCTCCCAGATTTGCTTCCGTAGAGTTCTAATCTTCAAGCTGTCTTCCTCCGCGTTGAGGATCAGCTGAGGATCAATTACTACCCGGTCATTAGACTTGGGACGAACATCGAAGAATTCCGTGATGACTCCAATGGATTCAGTTGTTCTTGGAATGGGTGATGTGAGCGATGGCTTTTGAGTCTCGTTGGTGATGTTTGCAGAGATGCTCAAGTTTTTCTTGGGGGGAATAGGGGGCGTTGCTGGCTTAATAGTCTGTGAGGGAACCCGACTGGTCTCAAGTGGTGAACTTGGTCGAGGTTGGAAGAAAGAACTGCCCAAGCCCAACCCGAACTTTGCCTGGATTGGTGACATGCTCGTTGAGTTGGTGAATGTTTCCTTCAGCCTGGACGCAAATGATGGGGATGGAGATGGCGACGAGTTTCCAGAGGAGGGACCCAAGGGTGATGCCAGAGGCTTGGGCGGCGGAGTTGGTCGGTTATCGCTCAAAGAAGAACTCTTGTCAATGTGCACACTACCTACACGACTGGAAATCGTCTTGGCAGGAACCGCAGGAGAGTTTGCACGACTAACGTGGGGACTTTTCACTTCTCCCGGCGTGGCCTTTGCTGTAGATGTCTCTCTCATTGTTGTATTCGCGGGTGGCTTCCGTACTGACGCTAATTTTGATGGGACTGGAGGCTTAGACATCTCGCTGATCGACTTGTTGGAGACTGTATCTGTAGAAACCGTCTGAGGGTCTTCTCCGACAGCGCCCGCTTCCTCCGCAACAGTCTCCACGGGAGCAGGAGCTTTCACCGACGATCTCAGGGCATCTGGCGGTTTGACAGGTATCAGTGGCTTGTGGCGTTCGATCACTGGTTCAGGTCCTTGCACTATCTTCTTTGCGGGCACGGATGGCGAACGTACATTTTTAGCAGAAGCTTCTCGCTCCTCCACCTCAGAATCCACCTTAGCTTGGTCTGTTGATGATGTCGGGCTCATCTCCTTCTCGGCGGGTTTTGATTCCGTAGAAGTGGACGCAGGGAGTCTTCGTTTGGGCCCTCGCGCGCGAGATTTGGTCATATGGGTCAACGGGGCGGCTGAAGATGGTTGAACAGCTTCCGCCGGTACTTGCGGAGAATTGAAAGAAGTCTTTTCGGTAGATTCTCCATGGCGCGGTGGACCACGAGCCAAGATGCCGGCCAACCCGGGGTTCAGTCGACCTGCTATTGTCCCCTTTGCAGAGAGCTCGTTAGATTCAGAAGTAGTTCTCCCGGCAGCTCTTGATAACAAGGGACTAACCGATGAATCATTGGAGAGCTTTTCATCTTTAGGACTGAATTTCGTAGGCAAGACTTTGCTATCAAGCGTTTTGTTCTCGCTAGATGATTTGACGTCCAATTTTTGACCAACGTTATTACTCAGACTAGCACGGGATTCGGCTGTGGGCATTTTTGTGGTAGATTGAAGCGGCGGCGAAACGGAGTCGGGCTTGGAGTCTGATCCCCTAGGTCCGCTTAGGGGCCGCTGCATATCGACTCTATCAATAGAGCGGGTCGGAGACGAAGCAGTCAAGATGCTGGAGTTTGTTCGAGAACTGTCTGAACGAACGAGGTTGTTGCGCTTGGCGAGTGCTTCAGGTATCGACGCTCGGGGCTTTGGTGGGTTTCGATCTTCTTCGGTTGTGCGTCGGATAGAACCTCCCCCAGCTTTCATAGCGTCCTTTTGCTTCAAAATGCTCTCTTTGAATTCGTCCACACGTTCTGTCTTCTTGGGACCTCCAGTGACATTAAGTGCCGCTTTCCCTCGGGTGATGTTATCCTTCAAGACATCGGGTGCTTTGTACGTTGACTTTTCCGTTTTTCTAAGTTTGCCAAAGACGTTCTTGAACTCAGGTTCGTCGTTCGTTGTTTTGTCACTGGCGGCTTCGCGACGACGTAAATTCGCCCTGAAGTCTGTGGAGCTCGGCGAATCTGAGGTAGTATTCAGAGTCGAGACCGTCTTGGGTTTATTCGGGGGCACCGGCGGAGAGACCCTTGATTCAGGGGCACCGGAGGTGACCTTAGCGTCTTCATCTTTTACTGTATCCGGCTTCGGGATGGGCAACGTGTCAACACTGGTATTGACATTAACCGTAGCCGGGCGATCGGTAGCTTCTTTGGGTGAGCTCGGTTGCTTTTCTGGGAAAAGAGAAGGGACAGTTTTGACCGGAGACGTGCTAGAACTTCGACTATGGCCACCAAAAGCAGGCGAGCGTATGGCGTTGGCAGCAGGACTCTCCTGGTTTGCTGATGGTCTGCCCAGATCCACACTTGCTCTAGACTGACGTGCTTTAGAGAGGTCTCTCATCCAACTAGGTTGCTGTTGGGTAACGACTGTTGGTTTTGCTCGAGGCGATTCTGGACGGTTTAATGCACTTTCTAGCCAGCTCGATTTGGTAGGGCTCCACCGCTTCTGGTCAAACGATTTGGAAGGGCTGCGCGGTGTTTGCGGCTCATCAACGGATTTAGTCTCGTCAAGTCCGGAATTACTCGTAAAACTTGAACGTGAGTGAATAGGTAGCGAGGGCTTGACGAAGGGAGACTCCAATGAGGACTTCTCCTGAACGATTTCCTTCTCTCCTTGGCTTTTCGAAGACTGGACGATGGTCGCTTCACTGTGGCTTGAACTGGGCCGTGAGAGTGATAGAGGCGAGCTCTCCCGTAGTGGTTTTGGCTCTGCGGGACTGGCAAGTAGATCGCCGCCAAAAGAAGCAAGGCCAGCGCCACCGCGATTACTCAATATAGAATTGCTTCGACTCAGGTTCGCAGGAGACTGCACACTCCATCGCTTTGAAATGCTGTCACTGCGCTTCAGCATTGCACTTTGTACGAAGCCGCCCAGCCCTTTTGTAGGCGAGTTAGAGCGTTCGGGGGAAGCACGACCTGGTGAGACGGGCGTACGGTCCTCGGAAAAGGCCTGTGACTCTGATTTGCGCGCGTCAAGGCGCGGGGCAGATAATGGAATCGGAGAACCGAGGCCACTTGTGGACACTGAGGAGATACTTGAATAGCGATTGCCGCCTGCGCTAGCAGGGGTCGAAGCAAATGAGGCGCTCGTTCGAGATGGAGAATGCGTTCGATCACTGGTAACCCAGTCGCGAGACTTCACTGGCTCTGATGACGACGGCTCCGATGACTGTCGGTCCATGCCTGGTAACTTGAAGGTCGCATCAGACGACGACAACTCCGGTGTGGTGTTTTCAGAAGACTTGCGTAGTGCCAATGAGCTTCTCTCACGATCTGCTGTTTGCCGAAACCAGGTGGGATCTTTGGACGAGAGCATTTGCGAGATTTGAGACCGTGAAGGACTGCTGGCATCTTCAGCCGACGACGGGTCGCCATTGATGTGACGTAGCGTGCCCGTTGGCCTCAATGGCCGAGATCCAACTCTATCTAGTGTGCCTTGGTGTTCAAGCATGTCTTCTGTTTCTTCTGTTTGTTCTCTAGGCGATGGCGAGGATGGCTCGTCTTGGTTGACTGCGGGGGTCGCGGGCAACGCAGGATCTTCGGGACGGTGGTCAAACTCGCTGTTTGGATCCTTGGCAGAATCAAGACTTGAGCTGGTAGGCCGAAGAACAGCGGGCGGTAACTGTGAGATAGATTTATGATCTTTAGGCAGACTCGAGATTGAGGCGGTGGGAGAAGATGAAGAAGGAGGAAAGTCTTTGGTGGGAGAAATTGAGCGGGCTCGTTCTGGACAGAAGAGAAAGAGCGAGGTCAGCCAGAGTCACAGCCAATCAGCAAGTAGCCGAAACGTAGTATGCATTAAAAAGGAGGAGAAGGAGGAGAAAATAAACGGGGGTAAGATCATGTAGCATGCAGACTGATATACAGCAATTTTATGGTGATCGTTGAGATGTGGAGACTGTTGAGGATAGGAAATTTGGTGGGCAGGGAGAAAAAATATCAAACAAACAAACAGACACAAACGACCGCATCGATTAAAAAACTCTTCAACTCCTTTTAATCTTCTCTTCTTCATCTCTCTGTCTCTTGTTTACATCCTGCGGACAATTCGTAGGAAATCCAAGGTTGATTCTGGCTTACCTGCTCTCCGGGCTTGTCTCTCTGCGCGACCCTGCAGAATCTCTTCTTCCAGCTTCCGAGCTCGATCTTCGTCTTCCTTCAATCTCTTATCGCCCAATTCTCGAATCCGGAGTAAGAACTCATTGACATCGGCCGAACTGTCTTCCATTGTGATGTGAGCAGCGAGACCGTGACCGTGACGCGGGCAGGGCTATCTTAGTCGGCAACGAGATCGGAGGGAGGACGCTAGCTTGGTATAGTTACAACTGACTATGCTGACTGAGCCATGCGGGGAGTTGGCGATTCCACTATAATAGCATTGACGATAAAGTTGGTTGACCGTTTGGATAACCAGCTTGGTATTATACTGAATGTGATGGAGCAGAGCTGAAATAAACAGAGTTCCAAGGAGGAGTTGCTCAGGAAGATATTTGAGAGTGAGTGAGTCTGTGGGCAATCCCGGTGCTTCTTCCGGCTCCACCACAGTCAGCCGCTCAGTATTATTTATTTACTCTTTATTTACACTTAACAGGCCCTGGAGAGAGAAGATGCCGACAGATTTTACAATATAGAGAGCATGTCGCAATGCATCACCAAAAATTACTTGATCCCAGCTATTTACCTATGAGATGAAGTTATCCTTCAAGATATGTCAGACGGCACCTATATATACACATTGCCGAAAGAGATTTCTTCCGGATTGAACTCTGTTTGTTGTGATTCTCGAACAAAATAAGTCTTGATGAATGTCTCTTTAGTTCTGTACGTTTTCATGATTCCGTGATGAGATCCGGTTTATTTGTTGTGAGATTGCGCTTTGTGGCGGCGTGAACCTAGGTACGGTCCCGGATGGGTCAAGGATTGTTTGGTTGACCACAGAGATGAGGGGACGAGTTCCTCCTCGGTTTTCGAGTTTTCTGGATTTCAGGTTTTCTTGAGACACGCGCGGGACCGGTGAAATAGCAGAGTCGACGTATCCGACTCAGTACAGGAACAGCCTGTCTTTTGCGTCCTGGACCACCCAGTCGAGACCCTCGTGGAGATTTCGACCCGTCATCGCACTACAAGGAAAGATTGACCATTTGTGCGTTTTGATGGCGTCTAATTGGAGGCCCTGTAGAGAAGAACGGTCAATAAGCAGGTCAAGATGGCCTCAATGAATCGCGGTGCTAAAAAGAAAATTGTTCAAAGAGAGGGATGAAGGAGAGATCGAACCTCGCGTATATCAGTCTCCGTCATGCAACCGCTGACATCTGTCTTATTAAGGAATATAAGCAAGCTCGCCCCCGTCAATCGCTGCAAGAAATTAGCCAGTAATCTATCTAGCGCGTCTGCTCGCATGGAATCAAATATTGTAGACTAAAGAAGCAGAAGAGAATCACCATGGCCAGGAGATTATGATTAGCATACCTCTTCCAGTAACAATCCACCCAATTCCGTCCGACAATCGTCAATCCGGAGACGGTCGGTGGCATCGACAACCCAGATCAAAGCATCGGTCTTCTCAAAGTAATTTCTCCAGTACGAGCGAAGTGTTTTCTGGCCGCCAACATCCCCTGAAAAAAGACAGAGTCAGTGATACATTCTGCTGTGCTGAAAAGAATCGCCGCGAAAGCGATGGAAAGACCGCGGCCATACAGATATTCAGTTTGTATCTATGCACTCGACTTAGCAAATACAACTCCAGCACTCTAGACTCTCACGATCATCCTCAAGTAGAATTTACACACCCTTGAAAATCAATAGTCTTGATAATAAATCCCAAAGTTGGACTGACAGTGGTCACATCTTCGTTCATAATTCGCTTGACAATGGTCGTTTTGCCCGCATTGTCTAATCCACTTGATACCGATCTTCAACATCAATTTCATGGCAACGCCTCCGATTGTTTGGATTGAGTAGACGCACAGCATGAGTATTCTCATTTCTTTGTCTTTTAGTCTTGCTTTTCGCAGAATTGACAGCATCTTGGCTGCGTGGGTGTATCATCAGCTGCCAAACTGGTTGGTGCCGGATTTGGTGAAGGGAAGAAAGAAAACGGAGGTCGGCATTGGATTTATGCGATGCCGTCCGTCTGCACATAAACCATCTATACAACAAACCCTCTATGAATCTCAACTTTGAACTCGAAAGTATTGATCAATTATTTACTAATTCCGAGAATAGTTATCTTCTTCGAAAAGAATTGTCTTTGTTGACCTTACTTTCAGGTCTAAGAAATTATCTACTTTATCGAACTTTTGTTCTTTGATTGCTTTGCTTGACATCCAATTTTAGCCCACAAACGAGACCTACAAACACATTTTCGCCTGATATATCTCTCACTTACACACTCATCCCGTTTGTAAATTTCTCTTCCTGATGATCAGATTACTGCTAGTCCTCGGTGCTTATTCCGCTGGTCTGGCTGACTTCAAGCAGCAGAAAGGATATAATCTGGGTACTTTGTAAGAGAACTGACTTCTTGCCATGGCTGCGTGTATGTCAGTTCTTGATGAAAATTTCTTTACATGCTACAATCTGACCATGACAACTTTACAGCGTTGGAGAGAAAAATCAAAACCCGCAGGTCTGAAATTGCTGCTCGCATTCGCGAGAATTTCGCAATATGGCGTTGTCCCGTCATCAAGCCATCGAAAACAAAATCAGTTGACACAGATATTCCCACTGACGATATCAACGATGAGAAGGATGACGAGGAGGAGGATGACGAGGAATCGGCAATACTCGAGATGATAGAAAAACTGTCCAAGGACATCTCGCCTTCACAATCTTCTGACGACACGGCAAGGGACAAAGCAGTGCTTCCGCTCTCGACAGCAAATCTCCTGAAAGCCACCGAAGACGAAGAACAACGCTTGCTCTCAGGATTAACCAAGTCTTATAGTCTGACCGAAATGGAAATTCGAGAAGCTCTTCAAACCAAAAGAATGAAGAAATGGATCGCTCGGGCTAACCCCGAGGGACGCCTTGAAGACACAGCCTCCGCAAGCTACCGGAGTGGGAACCCTCGTATTGACAGAAGTACAAGGACCTCCCTAAAAGATATCCTCCAGCAGCATACAGACGACACAAGTTCGAATCCTTATCTTTCAGACCGCAACGAACGCGTCGACGCGGCCAAAGAAAGGATTACTGTACTGCAGAGTCAGACAGACGGTATTCAGCCCGAGGTTTTCATATCCCTTCGCCATGCCATGTCGATAGATGCTGAAGGATTGGCGGGAATTTACAATTCGTACGTTCGAAGCTCGGGCTATACGCTCGACACAAAACCAATCACTGCCGATAAGGTATGCAAATACATCGACGAATCACGGCAACAAGAGCTTCCGTTTATTGTCGCAATCAAGCAAGATCCAGACAAGGAGTTTGAAAATCGGCATCCTTGGGGATTTATTTTAGGATTTGTTCGGCTCTGCAAGTTCCTAACTGGTGATGCGGCCGTGGCGAATGCCGCACAGCTCGAAATCATGGTGTCTCGAACAGCGCAGGGTCGCAGCGTTGGTCGTTGCTTGATGGATGCCATGATGACAATTGCCGATCCGCACTATTCGCCGCAAGGCGGATACATGTTTCATAGCGATGTCCCCAACGATACCATGATAAACTGCGCCTCATGGAGCTGTCGACCACTCTCGCGTATTGTCATCTTGATGAGCTACATCAGCCAAGAAGCGGACAGATGTCAGCGCGTGAAGAGATGGCTTGTTAAAGAACATGGTTTCTGCGAACAGGGCTATCTGCCATCAATCGGACAAAAGATGTGTCAAAGGTGAGTCGACTCAGTGCTTGAAAATATCGAATCAGTCCTTAGTGCTAACTTGTGACTTGATAAAACAGTCTCAGCATTAGCATTCTTGTTCGCGAGGTTTGACGCTTGGTTAGACGATGGATCACTGATTAGGCATGACTCGATTTCACGAAATAAAAAGTCACAGAGGATTGTTCTCTGTATATTTCACCTGCTACATTGCGTAGTCAGTGGAATTCAATGTAAAGGAGTCATAGACAGACTCGCTAGTTCACCAAGTTAATTTCGTCTAGTTAAATAAAAGATTAAGTTGGATTTTTGACAGCCGAAGAAGTTATCGTATTAGTAATTGACGGATACTTAGGTAACTAACTATCAGGTGATTTTCCAATAAAAAGATCGCTCTAATTCGCTTCTTTATTACGAGGATTATCAATTTAATCAGAGCTCACCATCTTATATGCCAGCTAAAATAATGAATGGACATTTCGTATCGGCAGTGAGCTCGCAGACCTCGATTCCTGCAACCGCGAGACTAGAAACAAAATGACCACGAGCAACGGCGACTTACCCGCCGGTCTTCCCCAGGGCCATATGCGCCAGAGATCGCGATACGCATGTGGACCGTGTCGCCATCGCAAGAGGAAATGCGATGGGAAATTTCCCTGTTCGACATGTTTCGGCTATGGATATGAATGCTCCTACGGCACTTTTACTGGAGGTGGAGAGGCTGGATCTGCTACTGCTGCGACGAGATCGCAATCCCGGCCGGCGGCCTTTCAAAAAAGAAAGGCTTCAACTGGTGTAGACGATATTGGATTATCTTCTACTCCTACGACTTCTCGGAAGCGCAAATCAGCGTCTGGATCTCGTGTTTCTGCAAATGAGGGTACTCCATCTACCAACAGCGAGCATCTTAATCCATCATCTTCACTGTCATTTTCAGTATCACCGAAATCGCATACAACAACAACAGCAGCAACATCATCGTCATCACCATCATCATCATCAGCTCCGACCAAAACAAACGGCTTGATGATACCTTCCAAATGTAGATACATTGGACGACACTCTTCAGTCGCATTTCCGCAATGGGTTGGACAACGAGTACAATCCGGGCGTCCTCCCCGAGTGCATTCCTTTGCGTATAACGCAGGCATTCGGCGAGAACACCCGTTTTCCGTCTCGTTCCACATCCAGGACTACATCAGCTCATTCGAAGTACTTGATGCACTCAACATCTACGCGTCTGTGATTGATCCTGTCTTTGGATTTGTGAATTTGAAGCTATTACGCTCTCAAACCCACGATCATTGGAGCGGGAAGGACCAAGGATCGTACTTTGAGGCGTTGATCAGCGGCATCATCGGCGTAGCGTCGCTATTCTCCGGCGTGCTTTCTGAAACGCGAGAATTAAGAGTGATGCAACACGTCAAGGATATTCTGGACGATCCTCTCACGGCGAGATTGCCGCGGTTGGAGACTATCCAAGCTTGGATTCTTCGGGTGATTTATATCCGGTCTACAAGTCGGCCGGGAACTGCCTGGTTGTACAGTTGCGTAATGATGCATCTGTTCGAAGCGACTGGCATTCACAAAGGGCCTGATCCATGTGACGGCCAGGTTGAAGATCGATACACTCTACCAGAGCTAAGAGACATCTGCGCAAGAGTGCTCGTGGTGGCGCGTTGCTTGCATATCCTGATTTCCTACGAGCACGGCCGATCAGTCGTCAACGTAGGTCCCGTGCTAGAGCACCATATCATCCGGCGCGACGGAGCTGAAGATTTGACTCTCCAACTACACGCCCTGATAAGCACGATTCCGCCTGATGACAACGATAATAATCCAAGCCAAGACCATCCTACACGACGAAACGTACTCACTTCATCCCTGACTGCTCTCATGGCCATTCCTACCAGCCACGAATTCTTCGACCTGATCAAAGCCGATCTCTCCTTCTGCATATACCGGCGTCTCCGTCTTCTCGATTTGGGTATTCAGCAGATCTACTTGCAAGAAATCATTCAAGCCGGGAAAAGAGCATTACCTTCCTCCCGAATCTTATCGTTGAGAAATCATCCTTGGTGGAACATCATCGGTACTGTGTTTCAATTCGTTTGCGTTCTTTTGGCTATAGATTGTAGTGAAAGTCTGGCCACCATTCCAGAGACAATGGAGACTTTGGCTTCTGTAGCAAAACATTTGAGGACGCATCTCGCCGACGAAGCGCTGGCAACAGCAAGACTTCTGGTTCGATCGATGTCGGAGAAGAAGAGGAGAGAAATGGCCGTTCTAGAGCAGACGTCTACCCCAGAAAAAGTCCCGGCCGGGTTGGATTTAGATCAAGTTTCGGGCCATACGCACCATGATGCTGGTCGTGATGGAGAAGCCGTATCTAACCCAGCGACAGTCGCATCGAATGCAATTGCCGCCCAGGGAATTTCGGGTTCGATAGAACATCAAGACCTGAATAATGAATTTTTGGATTTCACGGATCCGCTATGGGATTGGGATTCGTTTTTTGAATCTTCCCTTTTGACCATGTAACATCCTACGATTCGCTGCTGCGGTCAGTCTTGAAACGCGAGATGGTCGTCATTGGAGTGCAATATAGCTTTGTTATTAATGAATTTCTATGAATCATAGCACTTCCTTAGTTACGCGTTACTCATGATTACAAAATGCTGCCATGCACTCTATACCATTCTGATGATCATTCGCAAAAAGCTAGTATACGTGGTTCCGGTGAAATCCAGAAGCAAAAAGAGATAGTTCATTCTCAACATGAGAAAGAGAGTAAAAAGCTCCTAGTAGCAATCAAAAGCAGTCGTTCTTGGTTTGAGTCAAATCGCGTAGTCAAAAAAAAAAGAAGATAGAAAAACGCCCAGCACCCGCCTTAAGTATACATCTTGACGGAAGAAAACGAAAGAAGACGAGAAATCGAAATAAACACCAAAACCTAGAATGCAAGCAAAACTCACGGCATGAACTACCATTCGAATTCACCTTGTCCCTTGTGAAATACGTATCTAGAGAATACAAAGTTAGTCGTGCAAAAAATTATAGCAATCGTAGGCAAGAAACAAAACGTACTCTTTCCCGCCCGTCGAGAGAATGCCGTCTTTCAAAGTACACTTCCACTTATTCTTCACTCTTTGAACCTTATCGTAAGTGCAAAGCATCACTTCGCCCACGCCATCGTCAGACTCGGTGTTTTCCTCGGCCAACTCGTCCGGATCGTCGAGGTCAGAATTGATAGCGTCTTCATCTTCTTCGTCGTCAGCAGGACCGTCAGTTTGTCTAGAGGAATCTGTCGGTTGTGTGTCTGGTCTGCCGCTAGGAAACGATTGAGCATTCAGAGGCCGCATCAGGCCACCACCTTCGAGACGGAGAGCATCCATTCGTAATTGCGCCAAGAGCATCCGGTCAGATTCACCGTTGTTCTGTTTGGCTAGTTCGCGTCGACGAGCCACCTCGGTTTTCCAATCGGCCAGTGCATGAATATTGTCGCTGGTACCGTCGGTCTGGGGCGGATTGTACGAGACACCTTGTGGAGGCGGTATACCGGGGTACGGTTGCTGCAGCGGCTTAATGTCTTGTGCAATGTCGCCATTTTGCGGACGCTGGCCTGGTAACGAGAGGGCAGCTTGACTCTGAGCCTGCAGCTGGCTCACTGAATTGGCTGCTGCAGCACCGTACTTTGAATTCAGATTGCTCATTGCACGTTCCCGCGCAAGGGCTTGTGCATCCAGTGGTCCTCCATTGGCAGATAGTCCGACGTGCTGTCCATTAATCCCGGGCTCTGTTTTGATGACAGGACTCGAGATGTTGGCACTTTCTTCCGCTGCGGCTTGCGGCGGCAGCGCACTGGCTGGCTGAGCAGGCGGAGGGGTTGGCCGTGGCGCATTTGATGGCACAGTCGCTGGTGGAGGAGGGATTGATTGGTTTGGAGTCTGACCTGGTGGAGGGCTCTGCTTCAAGGGAGGTTCCCACGGGAAGTGGGCGACATTCAATTGTGACAATTTGTATTGCCAATTCTGCAAAGGCGTTAGTCAATCAATGAACTCGGCACATTGCCACCCGATACAAGAGGATAAATTTTCATGAAGAATAGAAGGGCTTGTGAAATGGGGAAATTGCAGATGTGACGGTAGTGAGATAATGTATTTTCTGCAATCAAAATTGCTAGACATCTCAGATGATGGTGATTTGAAGCTGAAATTGATCTGATAATATAGCGGGGGGGAAGCGAAGTGCATGATTGGGCCCGACGGTGAATGTTGCAGCTGGGCTGGACTTAGCGGGCGGCCGGGGGGATTTTCGGCCGGGTATAAAATGACTCAAGAAGCGGCAGTCTCCCAGCCAGAGACCGTCCGTCTCGTTCTCAACCAGTTCGAAAACCCCGCTTTTGCCACACCAGGACTAACTGACCAGACAGACAGGCTGATTGACTGACTGCGTGAAATGATTGAAAAGTGGCATTTCGAAGCAAGTTTGGGAAAATACATGAAATCGTGATGATAATGAAGATGGACTTACCTGACGCATTTCTTCCAGTGTCTGCTGGTCGACACCGCCTTCTTCAAAGTCGACTCGCGACGCCTCGCAAACCTCCTGGATGACACGATCGTAAACCGTGCCCTGTTCATCACAAGAGTGAGCGCATGTCATAATTATCGACACCAGATACAGACTGCGCAGAGAGAGAGAGAGCAGGGAAAGTGATAATAATCATGAATGGATGATCTCGCGACCACATCACGGTCGGCTCTGGCAGCCTCAACCGCCCTCACCCAACTTGGAGATGCTTACCACCTGGTGATTGGCCATGGCTGTTTCAGATTTCAGCTCACGGTATGTATGGGATGAAGAGTTGCGATTTTGTGTAGATGGAGGAATTTGCGATCGATTAGAAGTGAGTTCTGCGTGCAGTGGCGGCCAGTGTGAGAGGCTCTTCAGGTCATGAAGACTTGAAAGGTGAGGCCAAATCCTACGTCGAAGCAGCTCCGGTGCGCGGATTGCTCTCCAACTTCCTTGTAAGATTACCAATCGGTGTACTTCAGTCTCTCGTTCAAAAGTTGTAAACTATTCAACGGAGTCAAGCAGATTTGAAGAGTTCGCATAGGGTGAGCAACTCTTGGCTGTCTGGTGCTGATGGATGGTTGAGTGAGGCAAGTTCGGTATGTCTGGGAAATTCCAGTGATAACCGCCGGATTAGTCATCCTTCTTCCGCCTTTGGCAATAAAGTGGTCAATCTTATTGACGTCCCAGCCTGACTTGACGAACAATAGAAAGACGATCATATTCTTACGCCTTTTTGGTATTTGGAGTTGTTTGCGTAGCTTGAGTTTCTATATTGAATAGATTTCTATTGAATAGAGATGCAATTCTATTGAATCTACTCAGAAGATACTACGTTCGCATCACAATTGATACCACAAAATCCATTAAAGGCACTATCGGATAACTTCGCAACCACACTTCTCCCAATAACCTATAGGCCAAAAACTCGAACCCAAATGAAAAAAAATTTATGCTCAGGTATGTACTGAAAGAAAGCAAAATGAACAAAACGCCGTAATAAACCCCTTGAAAACAAAAATGCAATGCCGAAGCCATACAACCTCATCGAATGGTCATAGACTTGGCCATGGTAGCTTTGCTACCGACTCCTCCCTCACGAGCAGCTGCAGCACTGGTGCCAGGCTTGCGCTCAAAGATCTTCCAAAACTTCAGACTTTCGTCTGCGGCAGCCGTGGCAAGCATTTGACCGTCGGGACTCAAGCAGCTGTGCAAAACACGTGTCTCGTGTGCCGGGATTTCGACGTTACGCACCAACGTCGGATAGCTCCAGATGCTCAGCGAATTGTCGGGGAATCCACTAGAACTGACGATCTCTCGGTAATGATTGCTCCACCGAAGACTGGTGACTTGCGATCCAGTGTCGATGCTGTTGGTTCGCGCACCCGTTGTGGTATTCCAGAAGTGGATGTTGCGGTCATACGATCCTCCACCAGTGGCGAGCAGATTCAGTTGCCAGGGGCACCAGCTCAATGCTTTCACGGCGGCGCGGTGGTTAGACTTGGTGAACTTGGGAGCACTCAGCGAACGAGCATCCCAGATGTTGACGAGGTTGTCGTTACCGCCTGTGGCCAATTGCGCCCCGTCTGAACGCCATTCCAAGCCGCAGACCTCGGAAGTATGAGAAACGAGCTCTGCTACTTTATGTTGAGCAATACGGACATCATGGTTGAAAACCAGTCCGCTACGAGCACCCGTGGACAACGTGTGCTTAGACCAGCCCATCACACCGACTCGGGTGTCGTGTCCGTACATACTACGCAGCTTGGTTCCCTCTTCAACGTCCCAGATTTGAACTTCACCTGTTCCAAGGCCAACGCCAACGTAGGCTCCGTCGCCACTCCATTTGACGCTGCTGATGTAGGTATCGGCGGATGATTCCAGAAGACAATTCACTGTGCCGCTGTCGGCCGACCAGACGTAAACATTGCGCTCCAAGCCAATGGCCACCTGGTTGCCAGAACTCCAGTCCAGAAGATTAAGATAGTAGTCATCCAAGAGTCCCGGTGCGTCGAGAACACGCTCTGGAGCGGTCTGAACACGACGACGGAATTGGGCTGATTGAGCCGAGCTCGGCTTGAGAGGACGGTTATACTGAGCACGCAAATCAATAGGCTTGGACGACTCTGGTGGAGGAGGCTTGTATGCTAGAATGCGTGTGTTCAGATTCACGCCGCAGGCATTGGCGAGCGAAGATTCGTAGGCCACCGCATCCGGTGCTGGTCGAGAATGTACCGTCGACGGCTCGGCGTCGTTCAATCCCAAGTTTTCAAGAGCAGCGGTGATGTCGTCGTCGAAGCCCCGACTGCTGATATCAAAGGCGCTGGCAGCGCTAGCAAGGACTGCTGAGCCGTCACTTGTCTTGGGTCGCTGACCTTCCTCTGGCTTCGCAGCCCCCGCTGTGGCCAGGCCCTCGCTTGCCGATCGATTGGGGATGAATCGATCACCGGCGTTGTGGGGGATACGAATAGTTGTCTTGGAAGTGGCAGTCGGCTTCTTGGTGATACGAGTCCGATTCTGCTCTTTGCGGGCCCGCTCCTTGGCTGGAGTATGTGCCGGACCTGTACCGGTCAAGGACCAGTCCGAGACTCCCAATTCGAGATGCTTGGGGGATCTGCGTGCACGAGCAATGTTTGATTTGGGCGATTCGCGGTAGGTTCTTGTCTTAGATAGTGATTTGCCAAAATGAGAGGCTAGGTTCCCTCCATAAACAGAGCCATGAGCGCCCGAATTGGCATCAGACCCGTCACGGCCTGGAGTAAATGGGGAGGAAGTTATCGAGGCATTGCTTGTTGTGCGGGTGCGAGGCGAAGGGGTCAGAGGCAATCGACCGCCAGCGGTCTTGGTTGAAAAGATTGCTCTATGAGTCTTTAGAGGCGTGGAGACCTCGACGGTGGCCATTCTCTTGATGGGAGTGTTCCCTGTGAGGAGTTTCTCAAATGCAGTGTGATGAGGAGCAAATCAATTCAGAAATCTCGAGAGTAGAGTATGATGAATGCGCTAACAGTGAACGATACAGATACAGCGATACAGCAGAGTATCTGATGCGGGAATATGAAATTGAATGAGTTTTTTTAATCTTTTAATGCAGATGAAGGATGCAATGAAATCAGAATGTAGGAAGGAGTAAGAAGGAGTAATGTGGTTGAAGATGAGGAAGAGAATAAGAGAGAAGAAGAAGAAGAAGAGAAGAAGAGAAGAAGAAGATGAAAAAGAGAGAATGAGGGAAGAAGTAAACAATGCCGAGAAAGGAAGGTACCCATAGCAACCGCTCAGAATATCCCACTAATCCGAATACGGCTAGCTCGCTGACTGTCTTCCGGCTTGGCATATAATCCAAATCGGGACTAGTGGCCAAGTCCACGCTTGCCTTGTTCCGTTCTGCCGTACCATATTCTGTGAGCCTCAGGAACCAACTCTGGAAAGGGAAAGAAGGAAGAAAAATTGTTTCGCCTTCTTCATTCTCCTTTTATCTTCTCTCTTTGTATTTACTCTCATCATCTAAGAATACTCTCTCTGTCTCTCCCTATCGAAAAAAATCCTCAATTTATCACTGTCTCCTCGTATTGATGTCTTTGTCCCCGCACATTCTCGACAAATAGTCCATCCCCATCTCATCCCACTGAGGACCCGCTCTCGATGGCGCGGCAACCACCGTCTACGCCCAGCAACGCTTCGCTCAATTCAACATCCGGCTTCCCTTACGTCCAGCCGAGTGGGTCAACGTCCATCTGGGATCCAGTTGCTGCTACGACATCCCAACGACGTTCTCTACAGTCTACACCCCCTTCAATGGCTGCTCGGGGCTCGCATAACACATACTTGATGCCGGCCAGTCCAGCCAAGGGCCGTAGAGCCAGTGTCGACTATCGTCCGTCCATTAAGAAGGCCCTCGGGAATGTCCCGGCATGCCTGGTGAACGCTTCCGTCACTTATTGCGGCAATGACCAGATCTATGCCTTTGGAGGCTTCGACCAGTTCACGGACGAAGGTTAGCTCACTTTCTCCTTTCCTCACGTCCTCCAAGGAACATGTGTATAATATCATGTATCCGCTTCCTCGTGTGACACTCGTGCGCCGTCCCGCGTGGAAGGGACACACCTAGCATGCCTAAATTATAGTGCAGCGCTAACTTCCGAGCCATTGACGTAGTGTATAACCATGTCCTGCGATTAAACCTCAACACACTGAGCTGGGATCTCGTCGACAACTATGGAGACATACCTGGTGTTCGCATGGGTATGAATTGTTCCTTCTCAAAAATTTCAGCACGTTCTAGTAGACTGACAATATCTCCTGTGAACAGGGCACACCGCCTCCCTCTGGCAGGGAACTAAATTACTCGTCTTCGGAGGCGAAAATGAACATCGTGAATATCTGTCGGATATAGTCATTCTTGATATACCAACTTCCACTTGGACACAGCCAGATGTTCGCGGATCCGTACCCCGTGGACGGGCTCGCCACGCATCGGTCATATACGAGGACAAGATGTTCGTGATTGGGGGGATCACAGGAGAGAGCAATGCTCCCTTGGATGACCTCTGCTATCTGGACCTCAAGACGTGGACCTGGTCGCGCACATGGAGCTTTATCCCCCGCTTCGATCATACTGCCTGGGTGTGGGGTGGCAGGCTGTGGGTATTTGGAGGACTTGGTCCAGAAATGGATCGCTCGACCGATCTCTGGTGGCTTGATCTTAAAGGTAGTCCTTCGCTGGACTTGCCTTTATCCCAAGACGTCGACGATTCTCAGGGATCGTTGAACCGTGTCATGACGCCTAGTCCTGGAGGCATCGTGACATTTCCACCGCAACTTTCCAGTCGCTCCGGTGGTTACGCGGCAAATTCAGCAAGCGTTCAAATCCGCTCTCTGGCCCGAAGAAAGCCCACCGCCCCGGGAGCCATCTCGTCACTCAGTTTTCATTCGGGGCCCCACGTTCCATCCTTACTATCTGGCACCCACTTCCATGTATATTCTTCGGGGGTACTTCTGGATCTGATCACGCCATCCGAAACAGTGCGGCCGTACGACTGCAACCTCTCATCGCTTGAGCTGGACTCTTTGAGATGGCAGAGGCTCGCGGATGGTCAAGAGGTCTTCCGGCCTGGGTACCGATGGCACTACTGCACAATAAATGAAGATGGCACGAAGGTGTGGTTACTTGGTTCGAACATTGAGAACGCCACTACTGCCGGGGATGACAATCAACTGAATGAAGTCATGTGCCTCGACCTGGAAAAATACGGACTTCTTGGGAATAACTTCTTCCCCGAATCGTCAGAACAGAATCGCATTCTTGCTTCTGAACGGCAGGGATCACCGCAACATGGAGGTCTCGGCGCTGATCTGCTAGCGGTGTTTGACCAACCACCGGAAACGGGCAGTGGCACAGATTTTACAATCACGGCAGAATGCGACGATATGAATATAGAAGACGACATGAGTCAAACTAATTCACCCACTCCATTGGCGCCGAATCGACTTGATTCGGCGTTTCTGTCCCCTACTGCCAAGACGTCGACACCTATACACGTGCATCGCATAATATTACAAGCCAGATGGCCTCATTTTAAACGTCTCTATTCGGCACAGATGGCGGAGTTCCATACCAAGCGGATGCATATACCAGAACCGTATTCGGTTGTGCGAGCATTTCTTTACTATCTGTACAGCGACAGCATTCAGGATCATCCGGATTACTGTGCAAGCATTTTTGACGTTGCCGGGATGCTTGTTATGGCGAATCTCTACGATATGCCCAAACTACGGCTGCTCTGCGTTCACCGATTGAGTCGCGAACTGGACGTGGAAAATGCGGCTATCATCTGGGAAAGAGCAGGACGCACCAACGAAGAATGGTTGCGGCGGCGGGCTGCACAGTTCTGTCTCTCGAACTGGGGACGAATTGTCCGGACGGCTGGATTTAAATCACTTAACCGCCAGAGCCTGATTGACCTCTGCGAAGTTGTCGACACAGAAGCCCGGATTATCGCGGGGCCAGAGCTAGAAATTGTCGGGGCTCTTGGCTCCGGGTCATTGGCATCGTCATCTAAGCAACGACGGTTGAATAGGCATTCGCTAGCGGAGGACATGGACGATATTGAGGGGGAAGAAGAAGACGGCATGGAGCTATAAGAGTGATGCAGGATGCTCATGGATCATCCTTGCGGACTCTCGTCATCAGGATAGGGTGCCACAGTTGTTCACGAGATCACTTGATTGTATTAGCGAGCATGAGTTAGTCCGAAGGCGTTATCGTCGGGTAAATGGAGATTCGATTTATTTCTTTTTCTCCTTCATCTCTGTAGTAGTCTGTTTCCTGCCTTTTGTTTTATGATTCTGTTTCTGTTTTATGATTCTGTTCCTTCTTGTTTCGTATATAAGTGACTCACGTCAGTCCTTCCATTAGAGGAGTCCAGTCCAGCCCCGTCTGCCAGAGCTATAGCTCCCCTAGCTCGATAGCTTAATGAAATGACGATCAGATCGGACAAATTCGACATGAGACGGGCGGCGTTTGTAATAGAGTAAATGCCGGTCTACCTTGTCAGCGGACAGACTGTATATATGTAAAAATCGGCAACTCGAATGCCATGGCTGCCGAATTCTGCTCAGCTGAACGGGCGCAAAATCCGCATTCCGTGTCGAATTGGGAAATGATAACAAATTAGTTAGTGAGTTTTCCGACAGAGACGAGACGAGAAGACACATCTAGTCCTGTTCTGGAGACCGCGTGGTTCTCAGCTTGATGAAATTGAATCAGTTTTAATCGCGGGTCTCTTGCTTCACAGATCGCAATAGGATTAGTGCACGCCAGGCGCGAAAGCTCGGTTCCAAAGGCAGGTTAGCCCGATATACCCCTTCCGCCGAGTCAGGGATCTCTACCTAGGTAGCCTTTTTCAAGCGAGAGCAAAGACAGCAACCAACGCGGAGAGCGGGGTGGGATATACTTAGTAGACTGTAGTGGTCGCTGTACGATAGATACTACGGAATAACTTAGTTAGAAAGTGGAGAGAGAAAAGTTGACCCCTGAGGCGCCAACTCCGCTTGTCTCCTCCGGCTTCTCTTTCCACGCGCGGAGTATCGCCATTGCTCCAACCATCACGACTTCATCCACTCACATTCACAATCTCATCCTTTCATCCCCCCCACCCCGCTCACTCCGCTCATCTCTATCCAATATGCAACTACTCTCTAGAGTCTCTACCAACTCGTACCCATTTCAGCGCATCTACTACTAATTTCCTACCAATTGAGCCCATCTCCTACCGCGTTCCGGCTCTAATTAGTGCCAAGGGCGCTGCTGAGCTTTCCCCGATCTTGCATTTTTTAGCACTATGGCCTATGCCAATCGCAACGAACCGCGGTCTTCCGACCGTTGAGATCATTTCTTCCTTGGATGTTTATGTTTGAAACACATCTCCGTCCCCCGGTCTATCGCGCATCGTGTTATCGCGTGGTGCTGCAACCGTTAGCTATTATTCCTCCGCATTGGATTGGAGGGGGGAGGGTCCCCCATACAAGGTCCCACCGAGGCGACACTTCAAAAAGGTGGGCTGCTGCTTGAGAGTCTTTTTTTTGGCACTAGCTACTAGCTAGGTAGCTACTCAGGATCGATGGTATGGCCTGGTGAGGCACAGGGTTTTGGTATTTAAGTATTTCGCTTTTCATCTCATCTGCCAATTTTATCCGAGAGTGAAGAGCTGAGAGATCATCAGATTAAATATATATATATATACATATATATACCTATATATTATTAAATATTTGCCATTTCGTTGGTTCTCTTGCTCAGATCTCTCGTCTCTCATCTATATCTTTCAACGGGCAGATATTTTATAGAAACAACAGAGTCAACGTCCCCGCACGGAATCCGCTATAAGTTCCACGTATATCAGCATGGCAACTAACGGGACCAACGGTGTCAACGGTGTCAACGGCGTCAACGGCGAGACACGTGTCTCCAAGCTGCCGTCTGACTTTATCTGGGGGTTCGCTACTGCCAGGTGAGTTGTAGCTTGTGCTGTCCCAACCTGACCACTAGGGATAGCATGTCGGAACATTTACTGATACACATTTACTGATACATCTTGACACGTCTTAGTTATCAAATTGAAGGAGCTCACGACGCAGACGGCCGATTACCTTCTATTTGGGATACCTTCAGCAAAACTCCCGGCAAAGTCGAGGATGGCACCAACGGTGACGTCGCTTGCGACTCCTACAACCGCACACACGAGGATATCGCCATTCTGAAACAATATGGCGCCAAGCTATATCGTTTCTCTTTGTCCTGGTATGATCACCCTCAACGACAACCCTTCTGAACACTATTGCGTAAAAAATATATATAGCTGACAATCGGTTAACAATCAAGGCCCCGAATAATCCCCCTGGGTGGCCGAAACGATCCCGTCAACCAGAAAGGTATAGACTTCTACTCCAAGTTCATCGATGATCTCATTGCTGCCGGAATCGAGCCTTGCGTTACCTTGTATCACTGGGATCTTCCCGATGAGCTCTTCAAGAGATATGGGGGTCCGCTCAACAAGGACGAGTTCGTGGCCGATTATGCCAACTATGCCCGCATCGCTTTCAAAAGCTTTGGAGACAGGGTCAAGCTGTGGGTCACTTTTAACGAACCTTGGTGCTCGTCCGTCCTCGGCTTCGCTGTTGGAAAGCATGCTCCAGGAAGGACTAGCGATCGCAAGAAGAACCCTGTGGGTGATGGCGCACGAGAGCCCTGGATTGTTGGCCACTCGTTGTTGGTAGCTCACGGCACAGCGGTTGACATCTACCGGAAAGAGTTTAAGCCTACACAAGGAGGAGAAATTGGCATCACATTAAACGGTTAGACTCTTTTCTCTTTCGACCATCTCTGGATTCGCTTGCTGACAAATCTTGGTAAAGGTGATTGGGCTGAACCTTGGGATCCTGAAGATCCCGCCGATATTGAAGCATGCACTCGTAAACTCGAATTCGCGATCTCGTGGTTCGCAGATCCCATCTACCTCGGAAAGTATCCGGACAGCGTGGTCAAACAGATTGGTGACCGTCTGCCACCTTTGACTCCCGAAGAGGTTGCCCTGATCAAGGGTAGCAACGATTTCTACGGCATGAACCATTATTGCGCAAACTACATTCGCCATCGCGAAGGTGCACCGAGACCCGACGACACCGATGGAAATCTCGATCATCTCTTTGAGGATAAGTTCGGTAACTCCATCGGCCCCGAGACAAATTGTGAATGGCTGCGGCCCCATCCTTTGGGTTTCAGGAAACTCCTGAAATGGCTCTCTGAGCGGTATGGTTACCCCAAGATCTATGTCACAGAAAACGGCACAAGTATCAAGGGCGAAAACGACTTGCCTCTGGACCAGCTCCTCAACGATGAGTTCCGAGCCAAATATTACAGCGATTACGTTGGTGCTATGGCTGATGCCTCTGCTCTTGACGGCGTCAATGTCAAGAGATACATGGCCTGGAGTTTGATGGAGTAAGTTGATTCAATCCTGTCTCTTTCTACTCGACTTTGAGCAGCTGACAAACATTCCTTAAAACAGTAACTTCGAATGGTCAGAAGGCTACCAATCCAGATTTGGCGTTACATTCGTCGATTATAAGAACAATCAGAAACGAATCCCCAAGAAAAGTGGTCTTACTCTTGCTGCATTGTTCGAGAAGCACATTGCCAAAGAGTAAATCGCATTTTTTTTCTTTTTCTTAGTTTCGGCTTTATATCATATACACTATATAGTTCTATAGTGGGTTGTCAATGAGAATTTCCTTTTCGTTTATCTGGCTTTACCGACTTTCCTTATTCTGTCCTCGCTATCTACCTAGGTACTCTGCGTGCTGCAGATATGGTTTCTTTTCAAATGAACTTTCGAGTGAGTTTATTCGCTTTTCCATCGCTTTTCCATCGCTTTTCTGCAAGGTCGAACCCGATGATGTCCGGCTCGATATTCAAACTTTTCAGCATCATCTCCATGGTAAATGCCTGGCAGGGGCTCACGTTAAGTATCATAATCGAATTTAGAGCAATAAGAAAGAAACTTACACGCACCTCTTCTTCATCATCTTCATTCTGCTCGTCCGCATTAGAGTCGACGCGGTCATGATCAATATCATCCTCATACTGCCGTCGATGCAGCGCATAGGCAGAAAGTGCATCCTCTTTTGTGTCACGACCTTCTACTCTAGCAGTTCCTGCTCCTCCATCACCGTCATAAAAATCATCGTCTTCCCACATCTGCGCCCTCTTAGTTCTCTGACGCTCGTTCTCTCTCCACACTCTGACTCCCCCCATCTTCTCAACTTTGTCGCGAGCCGCTTCAAGTAACTCCTCTGCAGCTTTCTGACTAATACGACGCCATTTCCCCCTGAGGACTCTGAGCTCTTCGTCTCTTGTACTAGACTCGATGCGTAGTGCCTGTTGGACAGTCTCCAGCTCAGAGCGGAGGAGTTTGAGTTTTGATTGGAGAGCGAGTCTTTTTTTGCGAACCTCTGCAGTCGCCGTATCTGATGATGGTGGCGACAAGGAGGAGGTTGGTTGTATGGCGGCGTCGGTACAGGTGACTGTATCTTTTAATGGCTTTTGCGGCGTAGATTTACTATTCTCTAGCGAAGATTGTGGTGATTGAAGATCGCTTTTGACCTCATTGAAAGCGCTGGCTGTTTTTGGTAAGGGTGATTTGAATGGTCGCAACAAAGTAGATTTGCTCTGAAGACGACGACGTTTTGCTTCGGGTAGAGAGGATTCTGTCATTTTTAGTACGATCGCTTTATGAAATTCAGGTAGGTGTTTGAAGTTTTGTGCCCAGGTGGGTGTAGGAATGGAAAAATCTTGGATTGGAGGTTCTGGAGAGAAGAGCCTGGAAGACAAATAGAGAAAAGAGACTCGATTCTTCCGCACCTGAAAGGGTCCATGACAAACACTCCGACAAACTTCCAAGATTACCTACTGAGATATGTTTTATAAATCTAACCCTGCAATCTTGAACGTTGAAATACAGAGGATAGCTCAATATTCAGCCAGCGCTTAAAAATAAGTCAAGAACTATGCCACAGTCTATGCTACTATTCACCAACATCATATCACATAAATCAATGGCCTACTCCGCCTGCAACCCATTGCGCAAACTCAGGCTGATCGGGCCGAGGAAATAGTCCCCTATCGTTGCCGTTGCCATTGCCATTGCCATTGCCATTTCCATTTCCATTCGCATTAACACCAGGCTGTTGCTGAGGCTGATTCCCATCACCAGCATTTGCGCCGGTCTCTCTTTGGCGGTTCCGCTGTTGTCGGATATATACCAAAATTAAAAGTGTCGCCGCAAGCGCAACAATGACTAGCGCTTCCAGTACGCTCTCGTCTATATCAAGTTCGAGCTCGTCGTAGTACCCCGTGTCGTCATTCTCGGCGTGACGATGATGAGACCCTATGAATTCTGCTTCTTGTTCGCGCTCACGGAGGAGTTGCGCGTATTGTTGGGCTTCTTCCTCGTCGTTCTCTAGGAATGCAACAACCCACTCCTTAAAAGTCCGAGGCGCTTTTGACTCTATCACGAGAGGGTATGTTAGTAAGAGAGTAGCAAAATAGGTGGAAACAAGAAGATCTATTTACCTTGCTCATCCCGAATTGGGTTGATGTTGCCATTGGTGATGCGGTTCCACAAATGACGAATTCGGAGCTTGATGAGACTGAGCTTGACGGGGAAGTAAGCCTCTTGGTTAGTAGCCAGGGCCAGATCGTAGTATCGTTTGGCCATGTGGAAATCTTGCTCTACTGCAACTCCATTTTCATGCATCCATCCAAGATTCCAGAACGCCTGTGCGCTGTGATGGCCTTCGGCTGCAGTATGGTAGCATGTAGATGCCTTCTCAGGGTCGGCAGGGATCCCGAGGCCTCCCAGATAATAATCTCCCATCTTCAGCAACGAGTCTATATTTGACTGTCGTGCGGATCGGGTCCAGTAGACCAGTGCCAGAGCGGCATTACGGAGAAGTGATGGTCGGGATTTCTTTGGCTTCCAAGGCAGAATTTTGTCCAAAGAGAAGACAGCTCGTTGTTCATCCAGTAGATAGGCAACGTTGGCTTGTGCATTTTCGTAACCCTGTTCAGCAGCCATCATGGCTGCAATCAATGCCGTCTCGCGGTCACCGTTCTCGTATGCTTGGTTTGCCTCGGCGAACGATGAATGAATTTCTTCTGCTCTTTCTGCTACCATCTTGTAGTAAGCTGATGCCATTCCGCAGTGACGTTCTCGACCAATCCCAAAGTTAACAATCTCGGCGAGATAGTAGAATGCTTCCATCCAATTCCAACGGGCAGCGAGCTCAAAATATTTCGTAGCCGTCTGTACATCGCCTTGATCGAGAAACAACGCTCCAAATCTTGTCTGAGCTGCAGGAAAATCCTGCTCGGCCGATGCTTTGAAGTACTCGGCAGCTCTGAACACGTCCTTGGCCACTCCGTAACCATGTAAATACATCAGTCCAATCTCGTACTGACACATGGCATCGCCATTAGCAAGTCCACGCTTGAACCATAACATGGCAGTTGCGAAATTCTGTTCCACTCCTTCACCTCGCAGATACATCATCCCGATATAACCGGCGGCTTTGGCAGCTATTTCTTCAATGCCCACGGGGTGGTTCGCGAGAACATCGCCTTCTTTGTTCCAGTACCGTTTGGTGACGACTCTGAAGTATTTCATGGCTTTACGGTAGTTGCGCGGCAGTGTTCTACTACCCTCGTAGTACATTTTGCCCAGGCTGAGCGTTGCCTTGAGCTCCCCTTTTTTCGACAGCAGATCCAAGTATTCGAGGATATCGTCCAGATCAGCGTCAACCTTCAGACGATTGGGGTCTCGATGGGCGTTGTGTCCCGAACTAGAGAAACTTGCACCTTCTCCATAGATACCGCCATCGTCATCAACCCAGCGATACGATTCCCGAGCCATAACCCGTCCACCGGGAGGCCCGGACCGTAAGTACGCAATGGCTTTATCAGCGACCTGCTTGTAATAATGGACTGCCTGATCACAATCTCGAGCACTACCAATGCCAACGTGATGCCGGAACGCCAGAGTCATCTCCGATCTGATGTTACCTTGCTCAGCTGCAAACGTGTGATAGAGCAACGCTTTCCCCTGATCACGCTCTACCGCATCGCCAATACCAGTTGCATACATGAATCCGACCATATATTGTGCCGTGCTATTGCCCGTTCTCGAAGCGAGCTCTTCATACCATCGAAACGCCTCTTTGAAGTCGCGACGGTACGAAAAATTGCCGTAAAAGTTCATATCGGCGAGTAATAGCATCGCATCGGAGTTCCCGCTCGTTTCGGCTGCGACTTCAAGTTCTTGCACAGCTTCCATCAGCTCGGGGAGGGCTTTAGTCGATCGATCCGTAGAGTGAAGCGATCCATCATCCGGTGATGGACCGTTCATGAATAAGATGTAGAATAATTTCTTCGCATAGTAAAATGTATAGCCTATCACTCCCGACGGTCTATCCTGGCCTGGAGCAGCAATCTTTATCGAGCGAAGTTTTCGCAGGGCAGACTCAACCAGCTCTAATCGGGATGAAGTTGTAATTGTTAGCTAGGTATTCTTTTCGTCAACAACGCCAACTCCATCAACGTACCTTGACCAGCCTCCGAACCTGTCCGGCCATTGCCCTGCCCGGTCGTGAAGCTTTCGGCCGTCGACTTCTCCGATCGATGTCGAGCATTGGTAATCGATTTCGCCTGATGATTCTCGCATGATACCAAAGTCGCCAGCGAGCACACTGCGTATTGAGTTTTTCAGTACAAATCGTTCGTGTTTATCCCACGAGGGCAAACCCGCTGAATGTGATGTAGCTTGATGAAGAAGCACTTACGGAACACCAACGACCAAATTACGCGCGCCCACAGCTTCATCTTTCTCTGGGATGAATTCGACTCCTCAAAAAGAAGCGCATGACGCGATCATAGAGAGGACCTTCTTTTCAAATGGGTTGAGAATCGAAAGAAAGCTACAGAAGACGGAGTAGCTCAGCTGCGTCAGTTGTTAAAGGGATCGGGCCACCTATGACGAACGGAGAAATGGCCAGAGACTCCACCAGCGGGCCGCGCTGATGCTCATATTTAATTATTTTTAAGGCCTCCTTTTGTCAAATAATAATTAATTTACGGAGAACAGTGCACATATTTTATAGAAAATGACACTTAATAATCCACACTTACAAAGATTTAACATCGCTCGGCGGAAATTTTGATTCTTTTATTGCTCTGTTAGCAACTGTGTACATGAAATGTGTAAATAGACAAAAATTACAATTCCATGACCATGGCGTCTTGAATCAGAGACCGATCATGGTCATTGGATGTAGCAAACATTTCAGAAAGAGACAGAAAAAGACAGAAAAAGAAAAAGAAAAAGGCAGTCTCTGAACTCCGTGCTGATATGCGCATTCATCTTCAAGGTCTTTTGGGAGGTATATCTGGGGAAGAAACAGCAATCCTCGCTTCTGAAAATCAATGAAGCTGGGGACGAAAATGGAAAAATGATAAACAAAGCCTGTGGTCGCATGACTCGGTCAATTTGGGGAAAGGAATAAAATAATCGCGATCGATGGATCAATCGAATGAGACCGATGGCGATAAGATGAACAACAGTTTAAGACAGGCCAGAGCAGGGGAGAGAAAAAAAAAATAACCAAGCAACTCTTAGTAGTAGAGATCGACATGGTGGTTTTTGTATGTTTGGAGAGAAATTGGGAAAATATTAATACAGCAAGCGGGTTCGAAAGATCGCCTTGGTAAGCGTCTCTTTACTGGCGTGGTGACCTGGAACAAAGGAAAAATGTTAGTTATGAATGATTTATTATATGCAAAAAATTTGACACTCACGTCGGGTTGTACTGCGGCGAAGTAGGACTGTAACTAGGAGAAGTTGCGCCGCGAGCAGGAGACGTAGGAGATCCATGAATATTGGGCGATGTTGGAGAGTAGATCTCAGGACTTGTCGGAGACCATCCTGGTGATGCAGGAGAATACTTAGGCGAGGTCGGAGACGACGGAGAAAATTGTCTGGTGCCACCGATTGCTGGACTGGTCGGGCTGTACGTCGGGGAACTTGGACTAAATGCCGGAGATGCTGGGCTGAAATTAGGCGACGACGGACTGTAATTCGGTGAAGAAGGTGAAAATCGTGGAGACGTGGGAGAATATGACGGTGAAGTGGGCGAAGCCTGGCCGTATGCAGGCGAAGTAGGTGAATATGCAGGAGAAGTCGGCTGGAAATTCGGGCTTTGTGGAGAAAACCCGGGAGACGTAGCATAACGAGGACTCGTAATAGACATCCCCGGAGAAGCCGGTGAGTAGCCAGACGACGGCGAATAACCTGGAGACACGGGGCTTGTATTGAATGGACTGGTAGGTGAGTAACCGCCAGGGCTCTGAGGCGCGGGGCTGAAACCTCCCAATCCACTGGACGGCTGGTAAGCCGTGAAACCACCAGGAGTCTCTGAGCCTGCTTGTCGAATGGGCGAGAACTTCGCATCCGGATCGGGCGTACCAATATACCCATTCTCCATCATAGGCGAATTGTTATCGTATTGAGTTGCGGCTCCATCGTTGATCATAGCATCCTTAGCTCCTAGTCCTCCCATCAACCCAATTCCAGTGTTGCTTGATACCACTGTGTTCAGCATGTTCTGATCGAGATACACGTCAAACTCTCCTGTTCCAGCAGGAGCTAATTGACCAAGGATCAAGTTCTCCGAAACACCACGACAGTCGTCAAGCTCTCCAAATGCGGCTGCCTCAAGAAGAATTTCAACAGTCTCCTCAAATGAACATCGCATCAAGGCACCATTGTCGGCACGATTGATACCGTGACGAGTGACGGGAGTGAGATAGCCACGCACCGTCATCACGTCGACCAAAAGGGCCAAGTGACGATGGTTCACATAGGATCCGTCGAAAGCCAACACTTGAGTCAATTCCCGCAAAAGAGCTGAACGAGCAGCCTCGATACCAAATACCTCAAAGACTTCGATAAACTGGTTAGAATATGTCCGACTGGTATCGACCCCAGGAATTGTGAGCACATCAGCAAGAGCCGATCCTGAGGTTTCCAAAACCCATTCCTTGCAGAGAGGATCTGTCTTGCTCTGGAAGAGGGAGCCGTCATCCATGACCCGTACGCTGTCTTTTTCGTTGATGAAGGCACGTTCCACACCAGAGACACCACGCAGGGTCAGAGTGTCCAACAAGTGCTGTTCTAGCTTCTTGAGAGTAACGTCATATTCCATGTCTTCCTCTTCTTCATCCTCCTTCACATCGTGAAGTTGCCGAATACGGATGACTTGTTCGTCAGCGTTGTTATCACTAAATATGACAGCAATATCTCTGGGGTATTGTTCCTTGATCCGCGTAGCAACATCCTGGACGGTAAGACCCTTATCCAGGAGCTTGGGTCGACTCAGTACAATACGCAGTAGCCATTTGGATTGACGACTAGAATCATCCACTACGTCTTCAGGAATAATAAAGTAGGACTCAACCATATCTTTATCGTTCTCGATGACGGTTGACTGAATATCTGGGTCGTAGTAAATTTCTGTGGCTTCTGTGACCGAGCGAAGGCTTGTATGTTCCACCACACTACGCAGTTGCTTGGCTGATTCCTTGTCATGCTTCCGATGCGGCTCCTGATAAACAGTCATGGATGGTGTTTTGATGTTCGTAGCCACATTCAAAATTTCTTTCAGACGAGGAACACCGAGAGTGACGTTCTTGGAACTAACACCAGCGAAGTGGAAGGTATTGAGAGTCATCTGTGTGGCAGGTTCTCCGATTGACTGAGCTGCTAGAACACCGACCATTTCACCGGGATTGGCCTGGGCCTGGGCGAATCGCATTTCAATTGCACCCAAAACGTGCTTGAAAGCAAGCTTGTTCATTGAATATTGGGTGACCAGGCGTTTGAAGGCTAAGCGAGAACGCAACTGGGCCTTGAAAAGTAACGTGGCACTAACTTGCGCCTCTTGCGAGATGACATCGTCACCACGGACAACAACCAAGCGATCCAGCAAAGCTTGAACTTGAGGAACCACTTCGGCCGGATGAAGATCACTGATGGTGCCTTCTTTAATATGGAAGGTTGTTTTGGCGGATTCCAGAATACGTTGTACGTTGATCGGTAGTTGCATCATTTCTTCGTCTCCCTTGGCAACAGATCGAAGGAATTCTCGGTCCTTCAAGAGGGCTTCCCATTCCTCGTCGAGGTATCGCTGAACCTCAACGTCACCTTCAATTTCAGCTGCCTGTTCAAGAACTTCGGGACCCAGTGTGCGTTCGGGATCCATGAGATCGACACGGAAACGATCGCGGAATTGATCGTCAGAGCATTTAATAATATCAACTCGCTGATTCTCGATGTGAGCGCCATCCAAGCCGTCTTCACCATACAAAAATTGAATGATGTCACCAAGTGAGTTGCGAACAGTGCCGTCGTATTTCACCATAAGTTCTTCCAGAGCCTTGACAAGTTTTCGTTGAATATAACCCGTCTCGGCAGTCTTCACCGCCGTGTCAATAAGACCTTCACGACCGGCCATAGCATGGAAAAAGAACTCCGTTGGCGTCAAGCCACGAAGGTATGAGTTCTCAACGAATCCTCGGGACTCGGGGGAATAGTCATCCTTGGTAAAATGAGGAAGTGTGCGATATTTGAAGCCAAATGGAATACGCTTTCCTTCGACGGATTGTTGTCCCACGATGGCAGTCATCTGAGAAATATTGATTGTGGAACCCTTGGATCCAGATCTGGCCATTTGAATAGCATTGTTGAGATCTTTCAAACTCTTTTCGGTTTCACTACCAGCATCTTCACGAGCATTGTTCAATGCTCGGGAGACCTTGCTTTCAAATGTCTCTCGAATATTCATACCAGGCAACGGCTCGAGTGTATTCTCAGTGGCACTTTGAACAATTTGCTCAACCTCGGCCTTTCCAGCGCGGACCGCACCTTCAATTCGCTCAATGGTCTTCTGATCCGGGATAGTATCACCAATACCAATCGAGAACCCATTGTGTAGTAGCCAATAATTGACGACGCGTTGTGCACCATTAAAGAAAGACACCGCTACGTCAGGTCCGTACTCATTGAAAATAGTATGAATGATACCGCCACCGGATGCTCCGACAGTCTTTTTCGAGAACATGCCGTACATCAGCTGGCCACCATGAACCAACAGTCCGCCGTCAGCGAGAGGAGAGAATTTCTCCGACAGGGGTGCTTTATCCTTGTCGATTCTCAACAAGTTGAGTCCAGAAGGTAGAACCATGCTAATAATCTGCTTTCCGGTCCAACGAGGTCTCGGTTTCAAAATAGCAGGCTGTGGAATCACACCATCCCAATCGGGTACCCAGAGCATTATGTTCATAACTTGGTCCTTCGTAAGGAAGACGTCACGACGACAGATCTTGTAAATACCGCATAGGGAATCTTGAACAATACCCATCAGTGGACCGTTTCTCTGTGGAGAAACAATATTGAAAGGAACCATAGCAAGCTCGTGTAACTCGGCACGAGCTTCTTCACTTTGTGGCACATGCAAATTCATTTCGTCTCCGTCGAAATCCGCATTGTAAGGTGTGGTGACCGAAAGATTCAGTCGAAAGGTAGAATATGGCATGACGCGAACGCGATGGCCCATCATAGATTCTTTGTGCAAGGAGGGCTGACGGTTAAAAAGAATAACATCACCGTCAAGAATGTGACGCTCAACTTTCCATCCATAGAGTAGATTTGCGTTTGTTTTCCTCGCCATTCGCAGGTCAATGCGCTCACCGTTGTCTCGAACTATGTATCGCGCACCAGGATAGATGGTGGGGCCGTTGTTGACGAGCTTCTGAAGGAATTCAATATTGTAAGGCGTGACAACCTCGGGGAACGTGAGAATCATGGCAGTACTTCGTGGTACTCCAACTTCATCCAAAGACAAGTTGGGATCACCTCTGTAACATAATCATACGTTAGCACAATTAAACCAAGAAGATACTCTCCCCAGAAAAGACAAGACGAAAGATGAATCTTACGTGATGACGGTACGAGCTGAGAAGTCGACACGCTTGCCCATCAAGTTTTGACGAAGACGACCCTCTTTTCCCTTAAGACGCCCACGAATGGCCTTCACAGGACGATTGGACTTTGTCATGGCCTTCGGTTGACCGGCAATATCGTTGTCCATGTAGGTGGCAACGTGATATTGAAGTAAAGCCTCGAATTCTCGCACGACGTGTTCGGGTGCGCCTTCCTGTTCGCATCTCTGTAGGTTCTGATTGGCTCGAATAATTTCGGCAAGTTTGAATGTCAAGTCATCTTCTGCGCGTTGACCGCTAGAGCTCTTGCCACTGACGACACTGGGACGAACAACAGGGGGGGGAACAAGTAGAACAGTAAGAATCATCCATTCGGGACGGGCGTAATCGTTGCTGAGCCCCATGATCCGGACATCTTCATGCGAGATACTTCGAAAGATGTTGAATGCCATTGACGGGGTGATTGTGCGCTTTTCTGGTTGCGGCATATCAATATCGTCCTCCATCATATTCGCTTTATTCGGTTTCCAAGTTCCGACCAAAGTGAGACCTTCCTTGCGAATAGTGGGCTGAGCATTGCCACAACCACCGTGGCTTTTGCGAGGTTTCTGGGCTTCCTTGGAGAAAGGATCCTCGTCCTCCGGAGCGGGATCGGCTTCGCAAACAGCAACGTCTTTTGACAAACGCCAGATGATATCGAAACGACGCTTAGGATCGCGGATGCGCAGGGCATCTTGGAATTTCGGGTCGCTCTGTAAATGAAAAGTAAACATTAGAAATGAATTTCGAGAGTAAAATATGAATGCGCAGCGGAACATACCATATCTGCCTTAATCTTGCCACAGTTGTGGCAGACGGTCTCCAGCAATTTTTTAGTCTTCGTCAAAAACCCTGATCAAATTAGCACACACAACCCGTCTAGCTTTTTCGACGATTTCGAAGATGTCTCTACTGCACACGTACCAATATGAAACACCGGTGTGGCCAGCTCGATATGACCATAATGACCAGGACACTCCTTCTGACCTTCCTCACAAGTCTCACAGTAGTATTGGCGATCGAGAGTACCCAGCCTTGGATCATTTGGACCTTTGGTTCGAGGGCGCATTCTCTGCTCGTCCTAGTTGAATCAAGATAAAGATTTAACAGCTGACTTCTTCTGACAAGTATTTGCACGAGAGGAAAAAGCAAAATAGAAAGAGAAAAAATCAATGCCACCTTACCATTGTCTCGGGATATTCGACATGGACCACACTCAGGCGTTTGATCTCCTCGGGGGAAAACAGACCGAACTGGATCTCCTTGATGTCCCGTAGGGGACATTTGGAGTAAGGAAAGTGAACGTTCGCCATGGTTGAGGTCCTTGACGTTTAATCACTGAGACGGGGGTTTTGGTAAGAGACAAGTTGATGGATGGTGGTTAGTCTTGAAGGAAAGTCGACTGCGCTGCGAGCTGTCCTTTTCTCGGGGAGGCACCCGCTTGATCGTCTCAGATGCTTTTGAATCTTTTCGAGAAGGACGGAAATGAGCGACCGTTGGCGATGAAGATAACGAACGACTGCCTGCCTGTCTGCTTGTCTGCCTGCCTGCCTGCCGTGAGGACTGTGGCAGCCCTTGCCACGAGGGCGTCGTTCACCTGGAGACGACGGACGCCACGAAAGTCGACAGTTTGGCGCGGTGAAAAGGCAGTAAGATCGCAAAAAACAATAGTCCGACGTGACTTGACTGTATCCCAAGGAGAAAGTCGACGCTGTGGGATGACAAGTGATGGACTGAAGAGTTGTCGCGTTGATGAAAGAGAGGAAGTTTGTCCGTCGCCTCGCTGAAGTCTGAGGAAGGACTTTAGCTCGAGTTTTCCCGGGAGCCGCTTAGTCATAGGAGCTGGACCAATCACAGCGGGCCGTGGAGTTTGAGCGGGCTTGGCGCGTAGAACCCACTGTTTCTCTTTTATTTAGTTTATTTAATCTACGACTTCTATGCAAAACGATCGCATCAGTCACCGTCAACGCCTCGTGTTGTATTGAGCCTACAGCTTACAGATCCATACGATCCCATGATGACCCATGAGTGAGCCGACTGCCCGTCACCTCCTGGACTCTTACCAGGTGGGACACTCTGGAATCCAGAAGACATCATATCAGCCAGCCTAAACGACGACCATAATGAATCTCTCGCTAGTCGATCCATTCGCTCTTGCTCAGGACTATCCTGACACACTAACCGGGAAACTACGTGCGTTTATGAGGGAAAATGAGGGAAGAATATAGAATGTTTCTGACAGAAGAACAGGAAGTGGCCATGCGGCATGTTTGCGCTTCAGTCGCAAGGGCGATTACCTCGCTGCAGGTCGGGTACGTAGATTCGTCGCTTGCTGCTAGTTGCTGATCGTTCGAAACCGAGGAGCTGACTTCTTCAAAAATCTAACAGGTTGACGGGACCGTAGTAGTCTTTGATCTGGAGACGAACGGAGTGGCGCGCAAATTACGAGGACATACCCGCCAGGTACAATCACTGAGGTACTTAATCTTAATATTCGACAGATGTCACACCTGCGATTGGTTTGCGGTTCAGAGCTGACAAGATTAGTTGGTCGCGGGATGATCGGTACTTGTTAAGTGCATCGCAAGATTGGAAGTGTATACTGTGGGATCTCAAGGATGGCTCGCGGGTGCGAATGGTCCGGTTTGCCGCACCAGTATATATTGCTGAATTACACCCATTCAACCAGTGAGTTTGGTCCAAGAAATACAATACAAATCCAAAAGAGAAAAAAGGGAAAGGGGAAGGGGGAAAGGACACGGAGCCCTGAAGAATGTCGCTGACGTCTGATAGTCTACTTTTTGTAGCTTCTCTATTTGAAGAACAACCCGTTCTCGTCGACATCACATCGCCCAAACCCATCAAACACGTTTTACCCTCTGCTCCTCTCCGGTCTCAAGACGGAATCGATGCGGCGGCAGCAGCCAAACAAGCAGCGCAAGACGCCAAACAATCCACATGCATTACAGTATTTACCGCGTTGGGCAACCATATAATTGCAGGGACGTCAAAGGGATGGATCAACATCATCGAAACACAGACGTGCAAAACCATACACTCTACCCGACTGTGCAACGGGGTGATCATCCTGATCCGTCTCGCGAGTAACGGACGCGATTTGCTAGTCAATAGCTCGGATCGGGTGATCCGAACTGTGCTGATGTCGGATTTGTCGCAGTTAGGCATGGGTCTGGATCCAGCGAATATCAAACTGGAAGTTGAGCACAAGTTTCAGGACGTGGTCAATCGACTAAGTTGGAACCACGTCTCGTTCTCGTCGACGGGCGAATTTATCATGGCATCTACGTACATGAACTCGGACATATACATCTGGGAACGCAGCCACGGGTCTCTGGTGAAGATTCTCGAGGGTCCGCGCGAGGAGATGGGGGTGGTGGAATGGCACCCTTCACGGCCCATGATTATGTCGTGCGGGCTCGAGTCCGGATCAATCTATATGTGGTCTATTGTCACGCCGCAAAAATGGTCTGCGCTCGCGCCGGACTTTGCCGAAGTCGAAGAGAATATCGTTTACGTCGAACGAGAAGACGAATACGATATCCACCCTGCCGAAGAAGTGCATCAGCAACGACTCGATCAAGAAGACGAGATTCCAGACGTTTTATCAGTCGATCAACTCGGGAATGGATCTGTCGGTGCAGAAAGGGATATCGATACTTTTCGCATGCCGGTGCTGCTCGACCTCTCGGATAGCGAAAGTGAAGAAGAAATCGTCGCTGTCGGTCCCGGCACGATGCGCAGACGGAGTCCCGGAGCTGGGCGTGACTGGATGAATACTTCGAACGGCGGCGGTTCGTCATCGACTGCTCGCAATGCTGCGAATGGTTCTTCATCGAGAGCATCGCATGCCAAGGGGAGAAAGAAGTAGTTCTTTTCCCTTTTTAGAGAAAACATTTGAAGACAAGGCAAGTGGCCTATGTCTTACTACTATTAACTTTAATTGCTTCACCGTTTTGCATTTTTGTGGTGTTTTATAGAGGCATTTTACATGCTACGGTTTCGGGACTTGGACATGGGTTTGGATGTATTTCAAGATTGATGCATGCTTCGTTACTTTATACCTAGGTTTTCCCAGACGAATACGTCCATTTCAAGCCTTTGTGTTCGTACTTGTAAGCTTTCCCGATTTTTCTCCTCGTTATATACAGATAGCCAAGTAGCTAGCTATCAAGCAAATATTGCAAGCCTCAAACACCTCCAAAGACCATTTTCTCCCCGGGGCCACGGAGACAAAGACATCAAAAATGAGCATGCACTCTATGCCAGATGGCCGAATGATTTGAAATGGCAAACGTGCGCCCCAACTTATTTCTTCCTCATATACCACTGCGGTCGTCAATCAATTCAATCGGTCCCTCTTCAAAACGCCGGTACCACAGCACCGAATCCGGTCCCACGTCGCTGGCCAAATGCAATGTAGAAAAAAAAAAAAATAAAGGAAAGCAGACTCTTAATATCCCAAAGTATTTCTCCAGTTTTCTTTGTACCATATCACTTCGCTCTGCCCATCTTCAAGTTGGAATACCTCTAAAGCTCCTGAAATATGCGTCGATCGATCAAATGATCCCTGTTTTGTGAAGATTGCATAGAGCACGTCTTGTAATCATTTTCTGGCGGATGCTAGAGAGCGGATCATCGTGGCTAAAAGCCTCAAAATTAGGCCACCTTTGCGGGCCTGAAGTATTTTACTGTCGGCTTCAAACGGCGCAACAAAAGGTGTAGGTTGTTAGAGTTGGCTGGCTGGTGGTTGGTCCGTAGCGAGCCGTAAACCAAATAATCAAAAAAGGCTTGTTCCTCCAAGTTCAATTACCTTGAGAGTCCTCTGGTTTCATCGCTTGGTAGATATGGAGAATGTTATAAGCCTTTATCTCCTTGTTGTAAGCTTCTCGCTTCACTTCCAAAGCTAATTGCTGGATCTCCTCTCGTGGAATACCCCATACACGATGCAGAGGCGCAAGAATTAGAGTCTCGACACTCTCGGAGATGGCAAGATTATACCATCGGCCGACTTTTTTCTCGTGTTCGTCATGGTGCCACGGGTTCAACGGAAGACCGACAATTTGATGGTCAATATTAACAAATCCTTGCCTTTCAAGCGTAGCCATTGTTTCGCTGACGCTATGAGCGATGGGTCGTGCTGACATTTCAGTCGCCTGTTTAAGGTACTGGTACCATTTATGCATATTTGTATCCTCCAGAGACCGTTCCTCGCAGCGCGGTTCAAAGTCTATTTCGACCTGCTCGAACCATCCCCCAGGGCGAAGATGCGAGTATATTCGACGATACAGCGAAGGCCAACTCGTAACGCTACCGCAGCCCATTTGCATGTGAATCAAATCCCAATAGTCTTCTCCTAATGCCCAGGGATATTCGAAATCTCGCGGGGCGTAAAAGTCGCAGTTCTTGGGGCAATTTTTAGGTTGGATGTCGGCAAGATCCATACCAGCCACAAAGCTGTCCGGATATTTGTGGGCGACGTCGATGGCCCAAATGCCAGTACCGCAACCCAGATCTAACACGCGTGCGTTGGGAGGATGGGGAGCGTAAATCAATCCATCGCCCACTCGGGCCTCTGTGATGACTTTGTGAAACAGGTCCAGCCGATCTTGCTCCTCGTCATCGCAAGGCAGCATATAGACGCCTTTTCGATACCCATGATAGGTGCGTCCATTCTCCAAGTGACGAGGGTGCTGTTCCGGAAGCCTTTTCTCATGTCCACTGTTAGCAGTGACTCTCCTGTTTGAATTTTAGAATATACACATGCTCGACACAGACGTACTTGAATTGCGAATTCGCCAGAGCTGTCACATTGGCTATGGAACCCGGCAGATCAGCAGCGGGCCTGTTGTGTGTGTCGACCGTTTGTCCAGCGGCCAAGACGCCTGGCGAGGAATAAACGAGATGAGAGGGCTGGGGACTGCCGTTCGTGGCGACTCTAGCGGGCTCTTGCGCGGGATGGCGATGATTAGGAAACATGCTGGGATAGCCGTCTAGCTCAGCGCGCGCCCACACAGCGTACACCCAGCCTGTGCGCCGCACGCGATCACAATTGCTTCACTGGGAAATTCCTGGCTGGCTGTTGCTCACAGCGGGGATGATGTCCTCCTTTTTCTTTCTTTCTGGAAACAATTATCTCCAGGAGACGTCCCCATCCGCAGCTTCTCCGTAGTACCGACGAGCAAATCACTTGGGAGGAGCTGCACGATATTCGTTTTTACTGGCAAGGTCCGACTTGACGAGACTTCTTCAAGAACACGTCACTTTCTCTCTCGGCCACATTGTCTTTGAGGACGCGAATGAGAAGCCGGCGCGTGGCAACGACACCAGGCGGCACAGCAGCCCACGGCGCGAAAGGCCTTCTTTAACCGCCGCAAGTGCGAAAGAACCACGTTGGGAGGAGATGGTGCCTTATATGCTGGCGGGACCCATGTGACGGACGAACAGCGGGCAAGCTCACTCAGCACTCAATCACCTCGGGATACCTAGGTAGCCGAGACGAATAATGAAGGGGGTCGCAACAACTAGCTATATTTGTTTTTGTGTTGGTAGCGCCGTGGTGTTCGGGGAGAATGGTGCTAGCTGGGGCTAGGCAGTAAGAAATGGTGGAGGTGGAGAGACGAGAGGAAAAGAAAAGAAACGAGTAAAAAAAGAATGGAACAAAAATAAATGAAGATGAAGAATATTGGGAGAATGAAAAATAAAGAATAAAAAAATAAATTGAATCCCGAATTAATAATAATGCGTGGGTTTATTGCAGGGCGGCTGACAGGGAAGGCGCGACCTGGCAAGCAAGAGGATGGATACTGGCGGCAGGAGCAGAGCGCACAACAAGAATAGGAAGGAGTCAAAAAAAAAATCAAAAAATCGGAAGTGGCAGGCACGCCCGAGCAGGAAGAGTCGGGTGCAGGAAGGAGCAGGGGGGAACAAGTCGGGCGTGTAAGTAAGAGTAAAAGAGGCAGGAGCAGCTGAGGAACTGCTTAATTATATACCAAGGTATATCAAGGTATATATACCCTATATACCTAGATACAATTTATATATGTTCTGTACAATTGTTCAGAGACGGAGAGATGAGAATATGGAGAAAGGAAAAAACAAATGCTACTGTATAAAATAAAATATGAACAACACAACAAGAAAACAACGAGTAAATAAGACGAGAAAATATCTCGCTTCTTTTGCCAATCAGCCCGTTGGCTCGGCTGTTTACAAGGACTAATTCAATGGATCAATCAATGCAATCCACCGAAACAACAACAAAGTCAGCTTGGATTGTTATGTACCAGACAATAGACAGCCAACGCAGGCAAGGAAGCAGACTAGTTAGGTAGATGTGCACCTAATTCACTAGTTTCAGTAATTGCCTAAAAGTACCAGACAGCGGCCACGAATTTGCATCTTCAATTGCAATTCGATTCCATTTCCATTTCCATTTCATCGTCATCATCGTCATCATCTGTCGCTCTCACCGATCGAGTCAGTGTCATGCATCTTCCAATGATAGTGCGGAACAGCACGAACTAGAGTCGAATTAGTCTGGTATTTTAGGCTCTCCCAGGCCCGGCCCGCTGCTGTACCATGTAAGGAGCGCGCAGTGGGAAAGTGGGAGACCATTCAGACCACCAACCAGAGACCTGGATTAGCCGTCGCGACACATGCCTAGCAGTAAGTAGTAAGTACACATAATAGTGAGTTAAAGAATAGAGATACACAGTGCATACTGCGTCCACATCATAGTATGCTGCAGACAGATTGTAGGATATCTTCTCGACTCTTTGAGGATTTAGTACTCCATATGTTAGAGGCAAAGGTAATGGCAAGCACCAAGAGTCAGCAACATCCTAACTTCATTTGTATCTCTCTGTCTTGGTGCCAACACCAACAGAGGAACCGTGCCGATGCCTAAGCCCACTTCCCACTTTTCATTGCCCCAATGAATGATCCAGCTGCTGGAAGCCTGTCTATCAGCTCGGGCTCAGCAGCGGATGTAGATGGGAATGCTGATGGGGATGTGGCTGTATCGATTGGTTTTGCTCCCACGCTTGGTGGGCGTGCGCAATCGAGTGATTAGCGCGCATCTCAAGTCTGACCAGGTCAGCAGCAACCACCGCCTGCTAATGAGAGTGAGAGGATAGACGCTGTCTGCTGTCCATTTGTGATATGAGTGCAGCTAGCAGCCCAACGTTGATGCTGATGCTGATGCTGCTGATGCTGCTGATGATGCCGATGCTGAGAATGAGACCAAGATCAGTTAGTTGTCTGCTCGGCAGGTCCAGTCGGCCTTTAACAGGACGATAATATGAGAAGTTTAGGGATCAATGCCACAATACGCAGAATAAATCAGTGGACTAGTTATTAGTTACCTAGGTAGTTAATTAATTGAACTAAGGTAGGAAAGTTGCCTTAGTAATTTACTATGTAGGCAGGCAGTCAAGAGTCAGGATTCAGCAGTGGTCCAGTGGGGGCAGGAGCGGCCGGTGCCGCTAAGTTATGCTCCCGCTGGCGGAAAGAGCCCCTCAACCCGTCCGCCGCCGCCCAAACCCTTGGGACCTTCCTTCTCTCTCTCTCTCTCTCTTCTCTTCTCCTCTCTTTTCCTCTTTTTACAACCTCATCTCACCATTCATCCACCGTCTCAATTCCCATTGTTCATCCCGAATCAACATCAATGCTTCATATTGCAAATCGCATGGTCCCCGTCGGTGTTCCCGGCATGGAACCTTCTTCCTGCTATCCCATTCGCCCGCCAGCTCCTCCCGCAATCAGCTTTCCAGCCATCAATAAGCTAGTCAAGAATCAAATCTCAAGCGTCAATAGTCAAGGCTGGCAAAACCCGAGAGTCTGGGTAGCTTTGTTCACCGCGACTTATACTGGCCACTCATCGCCGCCCATTACAGCTCCGTTGGCTGAACGTTAATCATAGCGCGTGGACACGGCTGGACGGCGAGCCGAAAGCCCAGAAATCATGGCCACTAAGAGGACAGTCTATGCTCTACAGGTATCATCTGACGATGCGATGGACACGCCCCTCCATACTAAACAAAAATGTCTCGACGCTCGCGAGTCTCGATACTCCGTCGGTCCTCCGAGCCGCCGCGCTAACCCATCCGTGATTTTGCGGCACAGTCAATCTGACCAGCGTTTCCTCTTGTTTTCCTCTTGATTTATTGATTGATTTTTTTTTTCACTGCATAAAAAACGAACAGCAATTGCGAATGCGGAATACGACTACGGAGCTCATCCTTTGGCTCTATTCGCACCATTGATGCTTGCTTGCTTGTCCCTGTCCTTGTGTGTTGGCAGTTGTCTGTTTCATCGCAGCCAATCGCGACTGCAACTGCCCTGCCCACGCGAGACCCTAGTCTGGGGAACAACATCCGAGAAGCAGCTCTGGCAAGGCTGCGCCGTTTATCGTACATATACATACAGTACCTACCTACTACCTACATACCATGCCATCTCGGTTCACTAGTGCGACATACGCCCGTGCACCCGGACACCGCACGTACGCTGACGTCTTACAGCAGGTAGACCCTCTCGTGGATTGACTTACGGTCCTGCGGGATTAACTTGGTGGAAATTTCCGAACACTATCTACATGCGACAAGCAAGTCACGACCTTTACATCTCTAGCTTTAAAACTACGACCTACGAGCTCCAATCCATAGCTACTAGCTTGCCACTAGCCCACATGTACTGGATACCAGTGACCCTACAGCGCTGGTCGCTGTTCATGATCCACTTGTTCCCCTTACCCCTCTTATGGCATTGCGGCTCGCCCTCACCTCGCCAAAAAA
>NBSA01000016.1:2120545-2296389 GCA_002916415.1 Talaromyces borbonicus
AAAAAAACACCCGGGCAATGGCCAAAGAGCCAAATGTATGTTATGCAGCTGAACTGCGGAGCTTGAAAACCCCCTGACGCCTCAATTGAATTTGGCTGAACGATTTTCGTCGCGTCCGTGAAGGCTGATCGCCAAGGTTCAGCGACGACCTCGGAGAGGGTCCGCGTTCGCGTGAGAGCTGGTGACATTTTTTTCTCCTATTGGGAATCTCGCCCGCTGTGCCGCAGCCCGAGACTAGGTCTTGGATCCGGCGGCGCAGGTTGAATTTGTTGCCCGCCATTTCTCTGGCGGTCAGCATGTCTCGCCGCATCTAATAGTAAGCATCATGACGGACGCATGGCATTGCTTTATTGATCAACTTTTCCCGGACCAGCGACGCTAGACTAGAACCGCTAGCTAACGACATTTTTGAGCCCGGATTGACCTGTCCTCTCTCGATAAATCATAAAAAGAATATCACGCACGGGGTCTCCGAAACTAGCTCATTGAACTCAATCGAGCCATGGGGTGCCTTGGGCAATCCCAAAAGAGGTCGTACGTGCCAGGAATTGTGGCACATCGCATGCCGAGAGGTGACCTGAAAATGGCCTCTCTATGCACTAGCTGTACCATGTAGGAAGACCCACGATGCATCATTTGCAAAGTCTAATTGCGGCGCATTTCAACCCTTGTACCTGATGCACGACCGGGAAAAAATATCACGCAAGCTCTTGCTCCTACTGGCATTGTCGTCGTTACGACCTAACTTGTCCTACCTCTCGAACACTTACTTCCGCGCCTCGCTTGAGGATCACAACAAGACTTGTGTATCATTTGACAGAATTGTGACACTGCATGCACAAGATATTTGGAACGTGACAACTCAGAATCATGGTTTTAGTCGGATAGTCTTGCCGGAACACAGCGGGGGTAGGTCTCATGAAAATTGACCGATAGCGAGGAGAAATACCTTCCTGGGCCTCGGTTGCTATTCTCTATTCTCCGCTATGGTGGCATCTTGAACCTTCGCATGCAGAAGTGAGACCCGTGAGCTTCCGCTACTTTCCTTTCCAATCTTGGTCTATCGCAAGAGGAAAGCATCCAGCGCGACACGTATTTACACGCCTAGCGCGGCCCACGGATAACAAGAGGCACTTTGGAATTCTTTTGACAGGTAGATCATCTTTCGGAAATGGAAATTCAGATACCCGTCAAGTGGCGCATCACCATATCGCCTCACATTTGCATCGTTTATTGGGCCTTGAAAGCTGGACGTCCTGGATGAAAGCGGTGGAGAGTACCGCTAAGATCCGAATGATAGAGGCAGATCTCAAATGACCTTTCTGGCTTGTTGCCTTGCACAAGTATCACGCATGCGTCGTCGATAATTGACTTAGACCGGTCTCTGTCACGTCTCCAGCGGCCGACATTGACTGTGCACGCTGACTCGAGATACTTCCGATGGCTGCACTGCAAATCCGCACAGACCTCACGTTTCGTTGTCAATCTTGAACTTGTTCCGAGCTATTGACCACCGCATCTAGACAATGCCAGACTGAGTGCAGAGTAGCAGGGGCCAGGGGTAACCCATGATGACACCGAACCGAAAACACAGTAGCCGTTTAGCTTTCTGGAGAAAAAAAAAAGCAAAAACAATAACAATTGTTACGTGTTTCCCAAACAGAGCCTCGATCTGCGAAGTTGGTTGACGTGGTTTTTGCGAGTCAGAACCACAACTTAGTTTTCAGACAAGTTGCACGGCTGACTGGCTAGCTGCCATTGACCTTAGAAGCTTGGGTCAACCCGGCTGCAAGCCTCTACTTGTTCAGTCCTGTCATCCAATCGCGATAAACCAGAGTTGCTATCAAAAGGCACTTCGGGGCAGTCGAGTCATTGTTCCCGCAGATCAGGCACATGAGCTGCACTTTGCATTATAGACTTTTGATCCTCACTCCCGAAATGAGACCAGAGCGTAACCTAAACACACCCAGATACAGTATTCAATTGCTGTGGAATTATCGTAAATAATGCTAATGCGAGATTGTCGCGGGAGCAGTATTGCGGACATCTTTGAGTCAAATTGTATGCTCAATTGATTGTTCTCAAAGACGACAGTAGTAAGTACTCCAAGTAGCCTCGCCCCACACAAGCTACGTTTATCGGAACATCCTCCGCCAACCAACTCTACCAATTTTTTTCCCTTCTTCCCGCGAATGAGCTACACATCTCACAACGCACATCGTTCTAGAGCTACACCAGGAATACCAAATACGATATCACTCTTGGCACTCAAAAAACGGATATGCAAAGTGATCTAGTCACAAGGTCTTTCGAACATTAGACAAGTTGCGGCGCAGTAATTATCCGGACAATACTAAAAAATTGCGACAAAGTGGGGGAAAGCTAGGTAGTAACACTATCTATTCAACTGTTCATCTCATCCAACCAATTTCTCGTACGTGGATAGAGAGTTTCTTTTTCTGGTTCATTCGCCTCCAGACACATGAACACTCTCCGAATAATTGCATCTTCATCGTTGTCACTACCTCCGGGTACGTACATCTATGCACTTGCTGCAACGTCAAGTTCCTCGGCCGCTCAAAAGCAATTCGCGGCAATCTCGTCCGACGATTCTTTAAGACTGCTTGACGGTCAAACATTACATTCAACGAGTGTATTATCTGCGAAGTCTCATCAAGGGGGTGTTACAGCGTTGAAAGAATATGGCGGGGACACTGCTGCACCTTCAACTGCGTCCTTGCTAGCTACAGCCGGTCGAGACGGAGCTGTAAGATTATGGGATCCGCGATCCGCATCAGGTCATGCCGGCGTGGAATTAACTGTCGGTATGCAGCCTGTTATTAGGATTGTTCCATTTTTTTCTGAAATGCAGTAACTGAGAGGGAACTTTAGAGAAAGCCCATCCGATACTGTCGCTGGCTTGTGATTCGGCCTCGTCTACAATTGCTGCCGGGACAGAGCTTGAGTCTTATCAGGCAACCGTTGCTCTATGGTGGGTACCCATGCATTGAAACATTTTTTCTGTGGGTATGAATTTTCAGTGTTAAAGACAGTCTTGCTGGAACAGGGATATTCGGGTTCCGGGAAAGATACGACAACAATACGTGGATAGTCACAACGACGATGTAACCGAAGTATGTGCCTGCCCTATGGGTTGAGAATGTCAGCAGAGACGTTTTGTTTCCTAATACATCCTTTTATACGACAGTTACAATTCCACCCCACGCGAAAGAATGTCTTGTTGTCCGGCAGTACTGACGGCCTCGTCAATTTATACGACACAACCATCCAAGACGAAGACGATGCTCTTCTTCAGGTGATCAATCACGGCTCCATCCATCATGCCGGGTTTCTTTCTGAGGATGCCGTTTACGCTCTCAGTCACGACGAGACCTGCGCTGTCCACCCTACTACGAATCCAGACTTGCCCGAGTCCAACGATCCGAATCCGGTCCAATTTGGGGATTTACGGAGCAAGCTGCACTGTGAATACGTCGTACAGGCCTTGAGTACTGCCCAGGGCGAAACTTACTTGGCTGCAGGTAATACAACGTAAGTCATCTTCTTTCGGGAAGCCTTTGCGGTCCAAAAAGACGCTCACATCTTTTCTCCCTGCTTTGTTGAATAGTGAAAAAAGCTTGAAATTATTTCCCATTGTTTCAAACCCCAATTGGGATTTCGATCTGAGCAACGCTTGGGTCTTTCCAGGAGCCCATGGAGACGAAATCGTGCGAGCAGTCCATCTAGATGAGCAAGTAAGTCTCTTCATTGTTTCCGATATTATGGGACTTTTCTGACTTCGCATCAGTCCAGAATCGTGCTTACGGGCGGCGAAGACGGGATCGTGAGAGCATGGATGCCAACGGAGACCCAGGGTGATCTTGCAATGGAACAAGACTCTCAATCAGACAAAGTCGCGAATCGAGCACGCGAAAAGAAGAAGGTCAAAGACGAGAAGCGGTTTAGACCTTATTAGCTTTTCACATAAATCATAAAAAGAAAATAAGACTTGTTGAGCCAAGGACCAACCTATTTAGTGCAGTACGTAAATAGTCTCAATTTAAGTATCTATAAGCCAGCGTCTATGGATTTCTCCTGCTATAGTCCTGGAATTTTTGAAATTGTAACATCATTGACGCTGATCCAATTGTCGTCGACCTTGAGCTTGCAACTGGTTTCAACAGGGTTAGGGTTAAAATTAGGTGTCCGCAGATAAGATAGGCTTATCGCTTCCGCGCTAAAAGATATTTTTTTCCGACTGAATCAAACTTCCGTACATCAACAATTTTCTTTTGAGTGTAGACTTTGAATTTCACAGAGACAAGATATTCAGAAGAAAAGAAACAGATGCTTGTTGTGATTGTGATGCGATTTATTGCCTTAGAATGATTGGATCGATTTCGATGTCCGTCCTCGAGTATCGAATCCACCCTGTGTCGAAACGATTTTCTTTTTGAACGACATTCCTTACGAAACAGAGACCGGAAGATCAATAACGCGAAACGGAGAGGAGGAGCAGAGAACACAAACTTCTCTAGATCATATTCCCTAAGATATCGACAATGGACGCCGAAGCCTACCTCATTCGACACGGCTGGGCCGGACCAGGAAACCCATTAAACCCTCAGCGACGCCCAGGCCAGCATGGCGGTCTCGGCCTCACTCGTCCTTTACTCATTAGCCGCCGCGAAAACAAGATCGGAATAGGGCAAACACCCAAGAAAGATCCGACGAATCAATGGTGGTTGCGCGGGTTTGAGGAGGCTTTGCGCGGAGTAGGCACTGATGGCACTGCGACTCCGACCTCGTCGTCGGATGGAGCGCTGTTGATGGCGCGAGAGGATAATACTTTGACGAGGAATGGGAGCCAGTTGTATAAGTTTTTTGTGAGGGGGGAGGTGATACCGGGGACTTTAAGACAGGTGATAACGCAGACGAAGACGAGGAGGATATCGGAAGAGCGAGAATTGCAGACGACCGAAGATAAGAAAAGGAAGAAAAGGAAACGAGGGTTGGACTTAGATGGAGACAACGAGGATCGCAAGACTTCTCAAGATGAGAAGGCCAATGGTAAATCGACAGAAGATGAGTCGGGTTCGAGGAAAGCGAAGAGGAAAGAGAAAAGTCGCAAGAAGAATGAAACAACTGAAAACAATACCTGCACTATAACTCCGACTGATGGTATACGACTGAAAGACGCCAAGATCAAGAAACGGAAAAAGAAGGAAGACACAGATAATCACGATGATTCAAACCAAGGCGTCGAGCGGGAAAAGAAGAAAAAGAGAAAGCACGAGAAATCTGGTCTTGTAGAGTCTACGACGGAAATTTCTGAACAAGATTCCTCATCTCCTACAGCCGGCTTGGAGGAAGTGACGAACTCGAGAAAGAAGAATAAACCAAAGGAGAAGGGAGAGAGAAGTGAAAAGAAAGAAAAGAAGGATAAGAAGAGGAAGAAGTCATGATAGGTCGAACTTTGGATATCAAGCGGAGATTTATTATATAGAAAGATACCTATGTACCCGTCTCCCAACCACTTTAGAATGGATAGTTCTGTTATTCTGCAGGCAATTTACCAGGTTTTCCAGACAACAACCACGGCCTCATCTGCCAGAACTCGTCTTTAATAATATCCACATGCTCAATCACAACCTGCGCCTTGCGCCGTAACTTGCGCATCTTCTCCTGTTGAGTTTTAGAGACCTCGCTGGCCTCTGACGTTTCAATAGACTGCGTCGGTGATTGTGATGTTGGGCCAGTCCCTGTTGACTCTGAAGATTTATCCTCGATTTGATATCGGCGATACACTACGCTGCCTTTTTTATAGATCTCCGCCTCGTTGTTGTAGTTGATCCCAAACCGGCTGAAAAGGATTTCATTCTTGTCGGATGACAGTGTTCCCTGGAAAATTGATAGATTAGAAAACAAGGATATTCATGAGAATATTCATAATGCATAGATCGATCGAACCTGCAACTCCTTCTCGGCCTCGACATTGCTCATTCCGCCCTTCAACACCAGTGCCCAGAAGGTGGTGTTATAAAGATTATTGATATGACCTAGAACGACAATCCGGATTAATTATTGAAATGATTTCACAAGCAAAATAGTTATACACACAATCAGCCTGTCTCCAACTCATGTAATCACGCAATATCCTCGAGGTGGGATACTGCACTGCTCGGCCGTCAAAGGTCGGTAAATGGGACAAGTCAAGCGGTGTGTCCGGAAAGAATGTAGACCATTGCAAGACGTACGACGCTGTAAACGTCGACACTATTGTGGTCACCAGCTTGCTGCCATTCTGCCGTCTCAGCATATACTTCGATACGAGAATAGTTTGTTGTGGACTTGTTTGATGTACTTACGCACTTCTCCTCTCAAACAATTCGCAGCTGGGATGGAACACAAAGCTAGAAGATTATCAATATGTAGAAACTCTAGTTTGCTGGGTAAGGGGGGGGAACAGCACCTATACTCATCGCTAACACCGTAGGCAATTATCAGATCCGGCAGTGTCTTCATAACAGAGATGGCGGCAGCATTCATCAAATCTAACGCGCGGCGATCATTCGGTTTCTCAAACGCGTATTTATCAGACAGTCTGGTCTGGATTATTAGTATTTTTTGCGACAAGAAAGTTGTCACCGGTCATTGCGTAGGTTTAATGTTGGCATAAATCAGCACGCACTTGTGGAATCCTCGACCATCTATTCGCACAACAATCCATGTCTCTGGAAGGAGATTATCGGGCTGTTCAAACTGTCTGACATATTCATATCTGCGCTGCAGTGATCAGTCATAGCTCTGTATGTGCAGACTGAAAGCTATTTTGCTTACTTTGAGTTCGCCATCCCTGTGCGCTGGCTGTCTAGAACACAGTTGTGTATGGTTATGTTGGGTTTTGTTTCCCCTCATGCAAATTTCTCAGTTAGATTTTTTGCCGTCAAGGGGACATCGAGCATCTACATAAGAGTCGACTCTCGAAGGACAAGTGTGTTTTTGTATTAGCCAGTTGAGTCCTTTCTGTGGTGAGTGTAGGCAGATACTTCGTGCTTTCAATAATTTCGCATGTAGACAAGAAGCGAAAATCAGTATTTCATTTTTTGGTTCACGGCGGCACAATCCCTCTCAAGACACCCGACTATATCAGTACAATGGCTCAACCTTGAAAATATACCTCCCTACCTACTCAACAATGCCCTTAATAAAATAAGATCCTGTCTGCAATGGATAGAATCATATTTACTTCTAAAAAGAAACCTTGGAATGAAATAGGGTCGTTCAAATTCAATTTATGGATTAATTCAATTCAAGGTAGCTTCTAAAACCCTCTTGATTTACTTCCTACTGCAGGTTGACATCAATTCTTGTATAACAATATTCTAGTCTACTCAGCAATTTCCTCATCCCCAGTCTCACTCGCCTTTTCACTCGCTTCTACTGACTGCTTGTCCTTCTTTGATTTTCGGCTGAAGAAGTTTCTGCTGCTTCGAATACTAGACTTGTCTGCAGATGGCGTGTTGGAGATAACGCTCTCCACGCTCTTCCCAAGCTGCGTCTCGTCTTCTTCGTCGGCGTCTCCCTGCGACGATTCGTATTTCTTGGAAAAAATGCCTCCGCGATCCTTCCACGAAAGATTGAATTTGCTGGAACTGCCTTTGCGAGTTATCTTTTGGATGAAGGACTCCTTCGTACCGAATGTATCGGATGGACTGCTAGACGGGACGAGATCGAGCGATTCAAGAGATTCTGCAGCGCCCGAAAACGCGCGAGACTCCTTGGATCGACTTGATGTCGGAGGCGATTGATCGTCTGTTCGCTGATCGGAATCCTCAGACCTTGGCCCGAATTCACGGTAAACAGACCGATCTTTGTCCTTATCCTTCTCGGCTTTCTTGAACAGAGTTTTGAATGTAGGAGCGGCGGGATTCAACTTCGGTGTCGGAGGTCGATGAGAAGACGATGGTCTAGTACCAATCGGAGCCTGTAGAGGCCGATGCTTTTCGTGCGGCGCTTGCAGGAAATCTGGCTCTCCGGGAGACATTCCAAGAGGCAAATGACTTGAAGAACCATACTGAATAGATGGCCTACGTGATGGGCCACGCGACCATGAAGATGGAGATGCCCAATCAAAAGTCGCGAAAGAACTCCTTTTGTTATCCATGGAGGGCCACCCAAAAGGCTCGGTTGAGGGATGTGGGAGTTGTTTATCAAATGAAAATGTTGACGATGGCCGTGGAGACAATGAACTTCGCCGGATAGGACCAAGTATAGACGATGGATCGATTGGGTCGTGTCGGGGACTGAACTGATTGTATCCTTGATCTAACTTGACCATGTCAATGTCAGAGCTATTTTTCCCTGCTGAGAATATATTGGCAAAAGCGCTCCTCTTTGAGGGCGTATGGTCTGAAGAGCTGTCAGCAGTTACATGAGTAGCGCTGCTCCGTGGGAAATAAGACATCGGATTGGCCCAATTTGTCGCGTGAGTGAGGCGGCGACGGCGAGCTGTAATCGGATCAATTTCATCGTAGTTGCGTGGGAACGAACGGCTTTGGCCAGATTTGAGACTCCCCAGCAACGGGCCGTCTACCATGGTCTTGCCACGCTGCCTGTGAAAGTTGAATAGCCCAGAGAGTCGACGAGATGCACTTTGTACGTTAGAGGCATCTTCTGGAGACATCCGCTCGCTGGCTGAAACATTCAAATCGACCTCTCTCGAACTCTCCTGCGGGCTTGCAAAAAATCTCGAAGACATAGTATCAGATGGATCTGGTGAGGGAGATCGCGGTAACTGATCAAAAGATGAGCCACCTGCCGCCGCTGCCTCATTCTCAGAGATGCTGGTCTCGACAACTGGATCAGGAAGGACTGAAGATTCCGACTCCTCGTCGCCAAGCAGGTCAGACGGCAAGAGAGCATCGGCACGGGGACTCATTGGTGGTAATGATGCTTCGGAGTCGGTAGGGAGAACTTCACCCCTTTCTGAGAGACCCGCTAATGTCATGCCATTATTGATATTGAAGAAAGCTGTGGAAGGTGGGAAAGTTGGGGAATTGCCGGATGTTTTGTAGTTTGCACTCCGCGAAAATACCGTTTCAACCTGGGGAAAGGCGATTGGTGACGAAACATCGCTCGTGAGCGAACCACGATGTCTGGACCGGCGCATAACGGAGGACTGCGACATGTCCAAATCGAGTGCCTGCAACGCCGCAAATGGTCCTGTGCCGTTTATTCTTTGGTCGTTCAACCATTTGAGTCGTTCTTGAGCCTCTTGATACTGCTGCTGAGCTTGCTCTTGAAGTCTGATGAGCGTCATGTATCTTGTCCGTAGATGATTGAAACGCTCGTTCCATTGATTGGCCTTTTCGATATCGATGCGATCAAGCTCCTTGCCGTCTTCGGAATCACCACCTTCAAGTCTCTGCCGCTCGTCTTCCAATTTCTTGATGCGACCACCCTTTTCTTGAATTTCATCGTCAATGTCCTTCATGACAGTCTGTTCATTCGCAATCTTCTCTCGCACTTCATTTGCCTGTTTCTCAGCGCCTTGTTCGACTTTTTCTTTATCTTCTCTCAAGCGGATAATTTCCTTGTTGATCTGCTCAATCTGCTCCCGCCAACGACTTATATCGTCTTTGCGCTTCTTTCGCTCGGCCTCCTTTTGTTGAAGTAATCTTTCTCGTTTCGACTTTTCACTTTGAACGGTACGATTGACGCTTTCCAGTTTATTCACGTGCTTTTTGAGATCGCCACTGGCTTCATCCTTTTCCTTCACCCGCTGCTTGAGTTCGTCGCGTTGCTTTTCTAGCTCCTTCAAAGTAGCATTGTGTTCATCGTCCTCTTCCGAAAGTAGTTTATCCATGTTCTCATGTTCTTGCTGAAGACGCTTCAACCTATCTGCGAGGCGTTCCAACGTTCCGTTGGGATCGTCCCCGGTAGATCCCCGGTGCGAATCATCCTGTTGCCAATCTGCTTGCGCGGCCGCTGAGGATCCTTTCTTCACTCCACCGGCACGTTTGCTTTGACTGTAACCAGAACTGTGTTCTCGAGCCATTGTCGGAGCCGAAGGAGCAGAAAGCGCGACAGTGGAGCGAGGAATCGATGCATGGATGGTGGGGCCTTCAATGGTGCCATCTTGCTGCGTCTGCGACAACGGCAAAGGTTTCGTACGAACGTGAAGAACGGTACTGGCGGTTTGGAAATTGGCGGCACTCACGGCGAAAACGCAGATATGATATATATGACCGGGTATCAAATTCCCAATAGTCACAGCTGTTTCTGCACGTTTGGTTTCTCCCACTACGACGATATGAGTTTTTGTGTCCATCAGAATAGTTGCGATCACGGGTGATGATTGTACCTTTTGCACTATTGACTTGAATGATGTGTTTGCTAACCGAGTGGTGAAAATCCGGGTGCTTCCATGCGATGTGAATCTCCCGAGCCGATATTTCTTCCAAGGTCAATTCTGGCGAAGGAGGAATGTCGAGTCCGAGCTTGTCCACGAGAACATCGTTTGGAGTTTGGCATACCTGCCAGGCTCGATAGAGCAGCCTATTATACGTTTATTGTTAGCCGTTGATCGATAGATACTCGGAGAGTAGAACCGAGCCAGTCTCACCAAACCAGTGCCCACAGGATAGCCCCGGCCAAAAAAAGAGCCATTGCGCCTCGAGCCCTCACGCGAGGAACCACGCTAGGATATGCATCAAAAGACCAGGATAGCGGCTCATACATCCCTGCGTGGTATTCCATCCGCTGGGTATATGGCGACAGCCAGCGGGCGGAGATAGACACTGTAGATATTGGTCAAGAAGACCAAGAGAATAATGTAGAGTGCCTACGAAGGTGAGGTGACTTTGACAGTGGAAGAGAAGAGAGAAGAGAAGAGAGAGAAATCAGAAATCAATGCAGAAAGTTCGGTTTCGCTGGTGGCCGTTTTAGGAATGGCCGGTTTCTTCCTTCCGGCGCGGCGAATCTGCTCACGTGATGATCTGCAGGTGATCAACCCTAGGGTTGGGGTAAGTTTATTCCCCAGAGGCCAACCCTACCAGGGAGCATCTCTTCACTACCACCACTTACGAATTAATTTAGTTAACCAACTATTGCTTCAACTGACTATAGCATTTACAAGGGTAAAGTTAATGGCATAGAAGTCCAAGCTTCTATTTTGCAGATGGTCCAACGACCTTACCCCCCAGATCTGCTAATATCCTAATATCCGCGGATGCCCCGCCCACAACTGCGAGCAGGAGAAACACGATGCTCATCACTGAACCAGACCGAACTGAACTCGGCCCATCAATAAACCGAGACCAGTCGCCAACTAAGTGGGATATTGTGGACACATCGTCTGTTTTCCACAAGATACAGTATATCTATCTAATCTTTGACCTGGCTGACTGGATTCATTGCGCAAGCGGATCACGTCGATAGAAGAGATTACCCCGGACTTTTCAAATTATCACCGAGACCTAAGAGAAATGGCATCTGAAACGCAGGGTCCACGCCGCGTAGGTCAATGGCTTTACCTGCGGCCGGAATGCATTGATGAATATAAGAAATGCCACGCGGCAGTCTGGCCGGCGGTGCTGGAACAGATCAAAGATTCCAATATCAGAGACTGTATGCCTATCCTTCATAACATGGCGAGGAGATGCATCACTCTTTCTGACCTGCAGCAGATTCCATCTACTTGAGTCTCACGCCCCGCCCCACGCTCTTTTCGAGTTTCAAGTACGTGGGCAACAACTTTGACGAAGACATGAAGCGCATGGCGGCAAACCCCAAAGTACAGGAATGGTGGCAAATGACAGACAGAATGCAGGAATCCCCTGTTGAGGGAGCCGTGGGCAGCGCCTCGGGCCCTGGTTGGTGGGCGCAGACTGAAGAGGTCTTCTTTATGGAATGAACTATATAACTCCATTGAAGGAATCAGAGAGCGTTGAGATCTGAAAAGGCATCGTGTGATATTCGGCCCAGTAGTGCCTGAAAATACCTAGGTAGCCTATGCACTGAAAAAGCAGTTACTTTCTACAACATAGCTCTTCTAGTCAAGTTAGTATCTCCTCTTTGACTCGAGGTGTCTTTTCTTCAACCATGCCGACAAAATCTGGAGCTGGTCTGGATCCCAGAGGATATGACCTAGTAGGGTTGTGGCCACCAGCAGTCCGTCTCAACAACATCTCGGAATAGAGGCCAAGAGAAGTGAGTATATTGGCGGTATTGGCGGTGCAACAAACAAATAGTCAGTCTTAGATGAGTTAAAGGTAATACGAGCAGAGAGAGAGAGAGAGAGAGATTTTTATGGTTGGGGAAGCCTCGGCCAAAAGCGGGTCGATGACGCGGGTGTTCATGGGCCTTAGGTAAGCGTTGAGAATCCAACGTTCTACAACCACTTTTTAGTCTGTCTCATTCTCAATCTCAATCTCAATCTCATCCTCATCCTCATTCTCATCTCATCGCATTTGCATTCTTTTAGCGACACAATATTCTCCAGTCTTCCCTTTCCACTCTTTGTCATCCGTATCTTCCGGCTTCAGTCTCTCTTTTGGTCAAATAATAAGCCCCTGCCATGCATTAAACCGTCCATCTAGATCTGCCGAGAGAGGGTCCGCCAGTCAGCCGCTTTTTCACATGATGATGACCAGTTCGAAACAACCAGGTTGCAGCTGAAAAAAATTCTTCCTCTTCGTCCGACGCTGTCTTGAATTTCATATTACACATTATTCTGCTGTATTGTTTCTCTCACTGCTTTTGTGTGAACGCCAGCATATTCCTGTGACTGGTATATGATATACTTATCCATCTGGGCGTGAGAGCCTCTTTACCCTCCGCTCCGGAAACATCTCCAAAGATAGGCTCTGCCGAAATGCAGTACGTACGAAGCCTTAGCGGTCCGGTCTCGAAGACCTGGAATTCGATTAATCCCGCAACTCTGAGTGGCGCAATCGATGTCATTGTCATTGAACATGAAGACGGTTAGTATACCTCATGCTTCTCAACTGCCGAACAAACAGTTGCGAGTACGTCTTGACTCTGACTCCCATATAGGAACCCTGGCGTGTTCGCCTTTCCACGTTCGCTTCGGCAAATTCTCTTTGCTTCGGCCCTCCGAGAAAAAAGTTGAGTTCCGAGTCAATGGAGTCAAGCAAGATTATGCCATGAAACTAGGCGATGGAGGGGAGGCATTCTTCGTTTTCGAAACAACCGACGATGTCCCCGCAGCACTGCAGACTTCACCCATTGTATCGGCTGCAACCAGTCCGGCCATGTCTGTAGAAGAATTGCCGTCTCTTCAGGACCCTCCAGACCTAGATCTCGACGGCGCAGCAAGCTCCCGCATTGAATCCAGAGATCCCGTTGGGATTCCTATTCCGAATGATCACTTTGACAGTCAAAACTTGGGTGAGTGAACTCGCTAGCATGATGATCTTCAGTCTCTAATTCGAAGCAGGAAATTTAACGCCCTTGTCACAATCGCCAGTGGACTCGGCCGTGCCACGAAACAATCTCGAAGCCCTGGACGACCACCCTCTCGGACGGAAGCTAGATCGGTCCGCTTCTGATGGAATTCTGCCTCACGAAAGGATAGAAAGTGAACCACCCAGTCCCAACAGCTTGCTTCGTGCGGCGGTCAATGCTCATCCTCGTCAGGATCGGTTGTCATCAAGTCCACCACCACTCTCTCCGAGTGACGCAATCTCCCGGGCGATAGCACTGTCCAAGAAGCTCTCGGGCTCCAACATCCCTTCTCAAGTGACGGAGACCGGGGATTTAATGCTGGACATGACGGGATATAAGAGTAGTGAGGAAGACGCACTCAGAGCGGAAGTTATTGCACGCAAGATCCTTTCTGAAGAACTGGAAGGAAACTACGACATTGGAGCTTTGATTGGTGCAGATGACCACGGCAATCTATGGATATATAGCAGCGAAGAGGCCAAGGCTGCAGCAGATCGACGCGCTACCATGAATTCCCTTAAGTCTCATTCTGGCCCGTACAACAACGAAGACGCCGTGTCCGACCCGGGCTATCACAGCGATGGAGAACCCACCACACTACAGCCTCCGATGCAAACGCGCCATCATCGCGCTCAGTCTGACGTCCAGCCGAGTTTTCCCACGCCTCCTCAGACCCCGCCACAGGACGCCAGCGTCGGAGATCCCAACCGCAACTATGCCAAAACTTTGAGATTGACGAGTGACCAGCTGAAAGCCCTCAACCTCAAACCTGGAGCAAATCCCGTGTCGTTCACAGTTAATAAAGCTACCTGTCCTGCGACCATGTACTTGTGGTCATACAAGACCCCGATCGTGATTTCTGATATCGACGGTACAATCACAAAGTAAGGAACATTTCAGCTCCATTAACTTCTTTACTCCTGTTGACTTGGAATTATAGGTCGGACGTCCTGGGCCACGTCTTGAACATGATTGGACGTGATTGGACGCACCAAGGCGTCGCAAAGCTGTTTACAGACATTGTAAGCAACGGCTATAATATAATGTACCTCACGAGTCGTTCCACTGGACAGGCCGACACTACTCGAACGTATCTGAAAGGAGTGTTACAAGAAGGGTACAGACTACCGAGTGGGCCCGTCATAATGAGTCCCGATCGGACCATCGCAGCACTACGACGGGAAATCTATTTACGAAAACCCGAGGTTTTCAAGATGGCATGTCTGCGCGATATTCTGAATCTTTTCCCACCAAACCATAACCCTTTTTATGCCGGATTTGGGAACCGGCTTACGGACGCTCTGAGTTACCGGTCTGTCAACATCCCGTCCTCACGGATTTTCACCATCAACTCGAATGCCGAGGTGTCCTTGGATTTGCTGAGTCTCAATAAATACAAGAGCAGCTACGTGACGATGAGAGAGTTGGTTGATCATTTCTTTCCGCCAATTAGTCTTCTCGTGCAAGGGGGCGGCGAAGAGTTCACCGACTTTACTTACTGGCGAGAACACGCCAATCTTGAAGATTTCTCAGTCACAGATAGCGAAGAAGAGGAAGAGGAGCGTGATCTTGACAGCGAACATTATAGCGACGAAGACGGTAGCGACCTCGACGAGGATGAGCCGATTGGAGACATGGGTGACAGTTTCATCTCTCAGGATTCCATAGACGTTGCGGATTTGGCAGAATCTCTGGCCGAACAAATTCTCGAAGATGAAGAAGATGACGAAGAGATTCTTGACGAGGAGGCATCTGAAGCTATTTAGGTTCCGTGAGCCATTATATAAAAGGTCCTTGTGTTGATTCAAGGGGAGCCCTCCAACCCAACACAGGCTCTTTTCAGCTTCCTCTCAAAGAAGTGGCCACTGCATATTTCCATATAATATTGGACACATATCTTGCAAGAACTATCGCTATTACTGCATGCTTGGAGCAAACCGCGGCAAAGGTGTTGTGACAGCACATAGACTATTGTCGAACACGGACCTGTATCTCGGGTCAGATTCATGGATTTTTTTCGCTGGAGTTTTTACTGGATTTGCAGCGGGCGTTTTGGTGTTGTGATGTATATTACTACAACACTTTTCAATGGTTGATATTTGAGCGATTGATAATTGTCATCAGAAGCATTTGGGTTTGGTTGACGCCATGGGAATATTTTTATAGCTCAGTAATGAAACAAATTTGCATACTAAGCTGTCAATTAAAATAGTATTATTCACAATTATGTTCTTCATTGAGTTCCAAGGTTGTATATCAATCATTGAGTCCTTTATTGCTGTGTTTGTTGCGCCTCCAGACAATAGGAAACACCCTAACCCTAAGTTTCAATTCGTCCCAAAACGTACTAGCGTCGAAAGGTTCATTGCGGAGAAATTCCCAAATGATCACCAACTTTGAAGCTGTCAAAGTTGCGATTTGCGACTTGCGACTCATTGAAGCTAACAACCAGCTCTCATTACTCATACTCATCTCACCTACAACTCCATCTCCAGGCGATAAATTCTAGGTATATGGGAGATCTCTACAGACGAAGGAATTGATTCTCTCTTCAGATTGACTGATCACCAGTCTATCGTGGATAGACACGCCAGCCAGCTCCCCAAAGTCCGACGTATCCATCAATCATGCAACTGAAGTGATTCATGACTCATTTCATGCGCTTGGACATTTGATCTTCTTCTTGATTCTCAGATTAGATTCACTTCGAATCTCACTAGTGAAAAGACATTCTCCTACTCGCTAAACCGCTTATAATGGCGTCTCCAAGACCTGCTGCAGCACCTGTATCAGGAGCCGGGGGATCAGGATCAACCCAACCTTTGACGCCACCTGACGACCCTTCGTCGTCTGCCAACCCGGCTTCTGCATCACAAAATGGAACAAATATACCAAACAACAACAGCCACGACAACAACGCAGCAGACGCCAGTATACCAGCTTTTCCCGCGACGTCATTGAACGATTCCGGGAAAAACCGACGTCCTCGCGATGCGCGACTTATACACATGCTTCTGGCCTCGCTCGGCGTGACGGCATATCAAGAGCGCGTACCTCTACAACTCCTCGATTTTGCATATCGCTACACATCCTCCACGCTCCAAGACGCCGTCCACCTCGCCATGGAGGGCTATGCGGGCGTGCCCACGGGACCTGGCGAAACCAGCGTGTCTACGGGAAGCGGCCGAGGCGCCGTGGAGCTGAATACCATCACGCTCCAAGCGTTACGACTGAGTATAGCGTCTCGACTACATTACCAATTTCAACCGGGGTTGCCGAAGGAGTTTCTTATAGATGTGGCCGCGGAACGAAATCGGATTGCACTTCCTGGAGTAGCGCGCGGTGGCGAGACGACGGCTAAGAGCTCGTTTTCGAATGTCGCCATGGGTGGAATGAGGTTGCCGCCAGAACGATTCTGTTTGACGGGTACCGGTTGGAATTTGAAAGAGGAATGGGAGAGTGAGGGTGAAGAGGACGTCGAAGAACAAGACTCGGCTACGGCGATGTTGTCGCAGGCCACACAAAACGCGCCCGATGCAGACGCAGCTGATGAGGATGGAATGGAAGAAGACGACGAAGATGGTAGGATGGAGGATATATTCGGAGAAGACGTCAATGTGAAAGAAGGAGACGGGGACGAAGATATGGAAGATGCTTAGCATATACGTCTTGCTTTTTAGCTTCTCTTACTTCTCTTCTTTTCTTCTTATTCTCTTCTTCTCTTCTTCTCTGTTTTATCATCTTCGCATAATTGGAGTTTACAATGGAGGCGCTGGTGGAAATCATTTTATCCCAGTTTGATACTGTCGAGAGCCAAAGATATGGGTCTGATACCAGTCATTCAAAGTCTGGTGAAATAGACCGACCCGTCTGTCTATGTACTGAACTACGCAATAATAGGATCATTTTTGAACGATACCCTGAATTCTTAGACATCATTTGATACTAATATTTCTATACATAATGTACACAATAAATTGAGATGTCCGATAACCCAAAAACCGAGACGCCAGTCAAATGCAATGGCGACTGATCAAAACATACAACAGATCCAGGCGTTCCGTATTGTCTCTAAGAATGACACAATAACCATTCAGAGTTGTACAGTCTATTTTGATTTGTTATCATCGCCTCTCATCATAGTGATGATTTCCTGTCTTCGCTTTTCAACGGCAGCCTCCTGCTCCTCCCTCTCTCGTCGACGAGCTTCTCGACCTGCAAACCACTCTTCGCGAGCTCGATCTAATTCTTCAGGCTTTGCATGCGCCAGCATGCAAGAGTTCATGGCCAGGCGCTGTTCTCGACATACCCAGGTTGTAGTAAATGTCCGTCCGCGAGCACATTCTGCAAAGGCTGCCCAAAAGAATTAGCCTTTTGAATTCTTCTCACCACAAAATCCAATTATCGAAGAGGAAATTGAATGTACCTTTAATTTCCGCCGCGCAGTATCCGCGCACTCGTTTATAGTATATATCTTTGACTTGTTGTTCTTGTGATGCGGAGAGAGGTAATGGATTGCGGATATTTAGAGGTCGTTCTACCGCAGGCTGAGCGGGTGTCGACGAGGCCATGTCGGAATGATTCTGTATGGCTTTGAAAGCGCAAAGGACCGAGAAGTAACGAGGTGATCGAAGAGTGAACAATATTTTGTTCGAGTGGTATTTGGCTATTGTAGTTCTTTCTCTTCAAGCTATTATTGTTGCTATCATTGAGCTCATGATTTCACCGCGCCTCGTTGCGCGGTGATTCGTCTGGAATTTCGGTCCTGGTGGAAGAAGCAATAATTGAAGAAGAAAAAATTGTAGCGTAAATTCCCAGCAGCGGGAGCTCGTTCTGTCTCAGCACTCCATTTTTCAGAGTAAAGGAAAAAGAAGCATCGCAATCGAAAGGAAAGTGTTCCCGACGGAGAAGCTTGTCTAGGTAAAAGTGCTGGTAACTTAGTCCGCTCGCCGCCTTTTCCGCCGCCTTTCCAGCCGTCGGCAGTAAAATTGTTCCTCCAAAAAAAATCTCTGGCTTTGAAATTTCGAATATCGATGCTATTGACGCCTCCATATCCCCCCAAAGATTGATTGAATTATCTTTACGACAATAACAAGATGTCTTCCATGCGCAACGCCGTTCATCGGCGACAGCACCGTGAACGAGGACAGCTGGAAGGTCGCGAGAAATGGGGAATTCTCGAAAAGCACAAGGTGAGTTAATAATCAACGACAAATTGCACAGCTATCAAATGACCCCGACTAATACAAGCTCAACAGGATTACTCTCTCCGCGCCAAAGACTATAATCTCAAACAACAAAAACTGCAACGTCTTCGCGAAAAGGCGCGCGATCGAAATCCAGATGAGTTCGCCTATGGTATGCTCTCGGAGAAGAGTGCGCAGCAAGGCAAACACGGTGCTCGCGAAGGGTCGTCGCTCAGTCACGAGACGGTCAAATTACTCAAGACACAGGATGCGGGTTATTTGAGGACTGTTGGAGAGCGGATGCGGAGAGAGATTGAGAAATTGGAGAAAGAAGTCCAGCTGCAAGACGGAATGGGGGAGATTCTGGGTTCCCAAAATAGCGTCAAGCATAAGAGGAATAAGCGGTCCGCTGCGTCAGACGATGATGAAGAAGACGAAGACGAGGACGAGGAAATGTCTTCTGGTTTGGCAAGGAAGCGTCGCAAAGTGCTATTTGCAGATAGTCGGGAAGATCAGAAATCGTTAGGTTTGGAGCTTGAAGATCAGAACACTGATGGATCCGACGATGAGAATGACGACAATGATGACGATGAAGAACAAGATGGGGCACGTCCTATGGCGAAAAATAACCATAACAAACCCACGAAGAAAGAGCTCGAAGCCCAAAGGAAGGCTCTAACGCAAGCTCGTGCAGCGCGGAAACTTAGGCGTCGAGCTATTGAAGCACGCCACAATAGGCTGGCTACACTCAGGAAGCAGTACGCGGACATCACAGCAGCAGAGCATGAATTGGAATTGCAACGAGCCAAGATGTCGAATTCAGTGGGTGGCGTCAATAAGAATGGAGTCAAATTCAAGATCCGGGAACGCAAGAGATAGTCACAATATTCAATTTGAATTTTTGCATTTCAAGCTTTTCGGACGGACTTATGGTTTTAACAAGTCAAGAACAGCTAAGGGCTTGCTCAAGATGAGGACTTGCGTTGATTCAGGATTGAGTTCCAGTATTAATGTTTACGACTACGATGTCTTCTAAACAATACCCTGTATGATGAGGCTGTCTACTTTATACGATACTCCTGAAATATGAAAATAAATTGATTCATGTTTATACTATACTTTTATTATCATCATCAAGCCTTGTTGATAACGTCCATACGAATACTGACTGCCCGCTTGTGGGCGTCCAGTCCCTCAACTGCAGCCAACTGCATGACTGCTCCAGAGACATTGCGAAGACCCTCCGCCGAAAGGTTTGAAGATGTAATGTGTTTTATAAAAGAACCGAGATTGACCCCGGAATATTGCTTTGCATAGCCGTACGTAGCTGTTGAAAATGTTAGACAATTAAAAAAGATTGCAGCAGCAGTTGATGACTTACGCAGAGAATGATTGACGCCTGCAGAATAATCTCCAACGCTTTCAGGAGTCCACTGGCCAATGAATACGCTTCCAGCATTTTCAACCAGTGGGACAACTTCTTCGGCGTTTTCGAGCTGCAAGATCAAATGCTCCGGAGCATATTCGTTACTCAGATTCATCGCCTCTTCGATATTTTTGACGACAAACGTCACGGAATGCTCGATTGCTCCTCGAACGATGTCCACCCGAGGCAATGCATTGGCTTGCTGGTGCAGCTCTTCATCTATTGCTGCCAACTCCTTGTCGTCAAGGTCTACAGCAATGAGAATCACCTGAGAGTCGACGCCGTGCTCGGCTTGACTCAGCAAATCAGACGCGACGAAGGCTGGATTCGCTTTCTTGTCTGCAATGACCAGAACTTCACTCGGCCCAGCAGGCATATCGATGCTGACTCCCGCAGAGGTATCGTTTGAAACCATCATTTTCGCAGCTGTCACGAATTGGTTACCAGGACCAAGAATCTTGTCAACCTTAGTGATACTTTCGGTGCCGTACGCCATCGCAGCTACGGCTTGAGCACCGCCAGCGAGAACAATGCTCTCCGCGCCGCATTTGTGTGCCGCGTAAACAATTTCTGGCGATATACTTCCGTCCGAACGAGGCGGAGAAGCAAGCACAATTCGCTTGCACCCGGCAACCATTGCTGGCACACCCAGCATAAGAGCTGTAGACGGAAGAACTGCGGTACCACCAGGAATATAAAGACCTACACGTTCTATGGGGCGCGAGAAGCGCGAGCAGACAACACCAGGCATTGTCTCCACAACAAGAGGTTTATCGTCCTTCTGTGCCGAATGGAATTTCCTGATATTCTCAAAGCTTACGTCGATTGCTTTAATTGTATCAGGCGATAATTGCATCAGATGCTGAGGGAAGGGAGCTTTGATGACAGGCGACGTCAGCGATGTGGCCTTTTCAAATTTATGAGTGTATTTGAGCACGCCAGCATCGCCGTTTGCTCGGACGTCCGCGATGATAGGCTTCACTAATTCCACGATGGCTTCGTTCGATCTCTGAGAGGGGCGTTGTAGTGCTTCCCTAATGACGCTGATCGGCGTGTTTGACGTGTGAATGCGTTTCATTTCGATTCGGTCAGATTTAGCAGCTGCAACATTAACAGCTGCGGAAGGCTGCTCTGTGGGCTTATCGGCCTTGGTCAGGCCAACCTTCTCTGCCCAGCGGCTCTTAGCGTCACCTTTACGACGTTTCACCTTGAGGTTCTTCAAGTCCAGATTCTTCTCGACATCCTCCAATGTCACACCAGCAGCGATGCATCGAGTAAGCGCGAAGTAGATCAAGTCAGCTGCTTCGGCAGCAATCTCGGACTTGGTTGTTGCCTGGCAGAGTTCTTCAGCCTCCTCCATGATTTTAGCCTCAACGAGCTTGGGGTCGTTGAAGAGACGTGCAGTGTAAGATCCTGAAGGAGCATTTTCCTTGCGAGACTGGAGTGTACTCTGCAATGCGGAAAGACCTTTGTATTTTCCGAAACAGGTATTTGTGCCAAGGTGACAGAACCCCCGGCCTAGCTGCTTGACTTTAAAGACCATGCAGTCTGCATCGCAGTCGAATCCGATTCTTATAAGCTTCTGGGTATCTCCACTAGTCTCGCCTTTGTACCACAAACCCCTCTTCCGGGACTGGTAGACCCCAGTGCCTGTCTTTAAGGCTTCTCGTAAACTCTCGGCACTACTCCAGACAAATCCTAAAGACGTGCCTCTTTCATCCACAACGAGGGTGGCAATGAGGCCGGTATTGGCGTCAGGTACGGCTCGGCTCGCGAGGACATTTGACGCGGAAACTTTGCTGTCACTCGAAGGAATGACAGAAAACCTGATAGAAGGCACAATAGCAACAACGCCGTGGGCGACGTCTGTGATCACGGAATTCTCGGTCACATCATCTCCATATAATTTGAAAACTTGTCCACCATCCTTGGGGAAACCGAATGTTTCGAAAAGCTTGACGGCATCTGCTGTAGAACAGACGCCAACATGCTTCGACTCCGGGGTAGCTTTCACCCAGTTAGCCAGTTCAATCGAGTCTTGATCCGAAGACACGTAAGCCACCAGTCTAGACGACGGAATTTCGTGTGCATCGACGAGCGAAATGAGTTGTTTCGTAGTCAGAAAGACTTTCGAGGCACCGGCGTTGAGGATCTCGCTTGTATCGTCAGCGGTGATATTTGTGACATCGACATAGACTTCTACGAGGCCAGAATGTTCATTGATAAAAGCAATTGCCTCCGAGGATGTAGAAGCTCGAATGAAGACATTTCCGACCCGAGCGATATCGCTGACGAGGGCATCTTGCTCTTCCGATTTGGCGCGGGGCTGCACCGCAATCACCAGCGGTGACGCCATTGAATTGACAGCTTCTGGAGTTCGAAGTCGGATATCTTTGACTGGTAGAAATGCGACGAAGAGAACCAAGCCAGGTATTTTGGTTTATTGTCTTTGCGGAGCTGGCAATCGACGAGGTTGAAAGTTGACTCATTCACAGATCCCCACCAGTTGATAAATTATTTTGCATTGGCAAACGGCAGAAAATCCAAAAGTTGCCGAAAAGAGAACATCGTCCCCGCGATCGGTCCCGCTCATCTCACCGCCTTATTGGGTCACTTTACCCTAATCTAAGCTGTCTGCAGCCCTAACCCTTATGCTTGTCAATCGTTCATTTACCCCGAGTTCGCATGTCATTTTTGGGTCCTCGTGACTCTGTTTCTAGATTTGATCTTTAGGGAGTGAGTCTTCAAGTCTCGACGGTCGGAAACCTCGAGTGAGAATTTGAGTTGAAAAACTGTCCAATAATGTCTTAGACTCTCTCGACAATGTCTTTTCGTAGAGAATTCAATCCATTCTCGAGTGCATCGCCGAACCTACCAGAGCCATGCTGGATCTGTTCGGCCGCAAATAGCTGCGATCGCAGATTTGGAGGCAACAACCTATCATCAATAGACATTCACGTCGATCTCTCGGACTATTCGAGTACGGAGTAGTATGGCTAGTAGTTTAAGATGATCTGCAATACTCAAAGTTGGATCTCAAATTCCATTCCCGACTCGGACGTAATAATCCAAGATGAGAACCGCTGAATTCGACTCCAGAATCACAGAAGTTGGCATAGGAATTCACAACTATTTGTTGAACGATACCAGCAGAACTCAAGCATAGTAAGCTTCGAATCCGTCAGACATTTTCGGATGAATCCCGGTGTAGCTTTAAGTGCTCTAAGGATGCCGAAAGCCGAAGCAACGGTATGTCACGTCACATCACATGTTTATCTAAGTGAACTAGTTAGTTAAGTTAGTCAACCTTGGAAAGAAGTCAGGTTAACTGTGGGACAAAACTCGGTAGTCCCTGGCGACCCAAGGGATGTCCGTAGGCGCATAACCGGATCTTTGAATTTCAAAAAGTCAATGGAACCGACAGGTTCAAGCAATGCGGAATGCCAGTACTCCGTAGACGGCGTAGAGTCACTAGAGTGTAGTACAGAGGATACAACAGGCCAAGGTAGCAATGCAAATAATCGCCAGCTATTCGGTGTCATACCTTGCTTGTTTGCCAATTTATCCCCGAAGGATGTGAATGTTGGCATCCTACTGTAACCACAGGGACAAATCGAGTCGAGAAACCCCACTGATCGACAGAGGCGTCGAAATAGCGTTGAGTTGGCTTGGCGATCGACATGGTCATAGAGGCGCCATCTCCAAGCGCATCCTGCTCCTTACGAATTCTGCGGGCATCTGGCCGTCTCTATTACTGAGCCGGCGTGATCAGTGCTTTCCACAATGCTTATTTCTGACTTGTGCGTCTCTGTACTCCGCACTAAGAGAGTAGTGTGTAAACAGATCGCGCTCTTCGCCGGGGAAAAAAGATCGCAGAAGAGTTAGTTAGTGCCCATGGACTGACTGACTGATGATTGTTGACAATCTCTCCGTAAGTAGCGTTAGTTTCTTTGCCGGTCAGCTATTGGTGATCCGTTTCTCTTGTTATTGCAGTGATTGGAGTGTAACGTGCGAGTGAGCGAGTCATTTGAGAAGGGCTGGTGATCACTGGCTGACCTCTTGGACGAGGCGGACGAGGAGGATGGTGTGTGACAAAGAGAAGAGAAGCAGGAATATGAAGGCGAAGAAAAAGAATAAGATGGAGAAATAATGAATAGATAATAAAAGATCAAAATCAGCAGGAGGACATGGCACGTGTATATACTATGTAGTACATTACTTAATACGGGCTGTCTTATAGAGAACTAACTAACTTACGTAGTCAGTTAATTACCAAGAAAGGCAAGTACGACCTCGGACACTCTCGAGGAAAGCAGGAAAGCAGGAAAGCAGGAAGGCAGGAAGGAGCAGGGGACAGGGCTGCCACCTGCCTCTGCCCGCTGCTCTACCTACTTCCTTCTGGGAAGGAGCTATCGATGATCACAGCGTGACCATGTCGTGCGCCTTCCCCTTTGGGCGCCGCTCTACTGTACGATGTTAATAATCAAAAATTCCCAAGCAGTTAAAGTTAACTAAGTTAACTAAACTAAGTAACTTACATAACTATAGTAAGTTGACTATCCTCGTCTCTTATTCTTCCTCCCCTCTACCTAGGTACTGTCTGCAGCCACTCAACAGCTTCACTTTCCTTAGCTTCTATCCACCCCCTCTTTTCTCGCTTTCTTCTCGTCGCTCCTCAATTGCGCCGATGTCACTCTCTTGATCAAAGGTTACTGTCCCATTCGCTCGCTGTTCCCTCATTATTTTCCGGCGGTATTTATAGCTAGCTCTCATTCCCTTCCAGATTCTTTTTTTCTCGCCAATTGTGTTGCTACATTGTGCTGTTGACGCGCAGCTGAAGAGTCCCCTTGATTGTTGCGGACGATATTGATAATCAGCAGTCATGCGGTTCACATCGCCATCACTCGCCGTTTTGGCTGTTGCCGGCAATGCTGTTGCTTCGCCTGTTGCGAGGAGTGCGGACAAACCATCTGATCGCGCCAATGCCGTGAAGGAAGCGTTCCAAATTGCTTGGAACGGCTACTATGCTCATGCTTTCCCCCACGATCAATTACATCCGGTGGACAATGGCTACGACGATAACTAGTATGTCTCCTCCTCGATACATAGATCAACGGAAGTTGTTATGCTAACCATTCCTCTTTACAGCGATGGTTGGGGTGCTTCCGCGGTCGATGGCTTGTCGACCGCCATTGTCATGGGTCATCAAGATATTGTCAACCAGATTGTCAATTACATTCCCACAATTGACTTCACTCGCTCCCCCGAAACCTCCATTAGTCTCTTTGAAACCACCATTCGGTATCTAGGCGGTCTCCTGGCTGGCTATGATTTGTTGTCCGGCCCGGCGTCGAATCTTGTGTCAGACAAGAAAAAGGTCGATGCAATTCTGTCGCAAGCTCAGGTGCTTGCTGATACACTGAGCTACGCGTTCGAGACGCCGTCAGGTGTGCCCTACAACAACCTGCTCATCAACAGTCGGGGTAACGATGGCTCAACGACCAATGGTCTAGCCACAACCGGCTCTCTCATAATTGAATGGACGCATCTGTCAGACCTGAGCGGCAACAAGACTTATGCACAGCTTGCACAAAAGGCCGAGTCATACCTGATTAATCCAAAGCCTGCGTGGACTCAGCCTTTCCCCGGTCTTGTAGGTAGCAATATTGATATTGCAACTGGCAACTTCTTAGACGACTACGTAACTTGGAACGGTGGAGACGACTCGTTTTACGAATATCTCATCAAGTTCTTCGTCTACGATCAGTCTCTTTACGCAGAATATCGTGATCGGTGGGTAGCAGCTGCCACTTCCACTATTCAGCACCTTCTGTCCCATCCAGCCCCTAGGCCGGATTTGACCTTCCTCAACATCTATAACAACGGGACCATGGACTCTACAAGCGAGCATCTGACCGGATTTATTGGCGGCAATTTCTTGTTGGCTGGCTCTGTCTTGGGCCGACAAGATTTCATCGACGCCGGACTGGCCTTTACAGACTCCTGGCATGCAACCTACGCCAGTGACGCAACTGGAATTGGCCCCGAGGTGTTCTCCTGGAATGCGTCAAATGTGCCAGTGAGCCAGCTAGCGTTTTACGAGAAATCCGGCTACTATATCACCTCTGCAGATTATGTTTTGAGACCTGAGGTTATCGAGAGTTATTATTACGCTTACCGTATCACCGGTGACAGCAAGGTAGGCCGTCCATTTCTGTCGTCTTTGTATTCAACCTGCTAATAGTGCGTAGTATCAAGACTGGGCCTGGGATGCTTTCCTTGCTATCAATTCCACATGCCATGTAGGATCTGGCTATTCCGGTATTGAGAACGTCAACGTTGTCGGAGGCGGTGGTTTTGACAACGTGCAAGAAAGCTTCTTTTTCGCGGAGGTTTTGAAATACTCCTACCTGATCCAGGCAGAGGGTGAGTTCAATTGCCACTACTTCATATTGCGAAGCACAATGTGAACCATGCTGATCGAGTTTATAGATGCCGACTGGCAAGTGCAGGCAAACGGGAAAAACAAATTCGTCTTCAACACTGAAGCGCACCCTTTCGCAGTTCGTGGATAGATAGTGCCGGTCAGTTCGGAACAGAGCGTTCAGATCAATGCACAGGTATATCTTTTTAAATATAATTAATTTTCTATTTCGAAATACCTAATTTGGTCGATCTGCCAGCACGTCAACTTGCAGATGAAGTCATCGAGCCAGAACTTAGCAGTAAATCGGGCTTTGGCAGACCTTGTCGCAAGATGAATGACAGCAGATGCCGTACCAGAACTGTAAAGTACGTATGTAGATGTGTCAACCGTATAATATATTCTTACTGGATTAGGAATGTGCAGAGTCAGATTTTTTCATTTCCGAAATCAATCAGCAACAGAAAAAATATATATCGCTAGGAGCGTCTGAATTCATTGAGATAAGAAATTGTATGCAACGAACAAGTGGGATATACTGCAGTTCTGAGAAAGGTCAATTTCAAGTACCAAAAACCAATGAATAGATGATTTTGGCCACAGAGGCGATTTTGTACTTGCAAGTCATATTCTACAGCCTGCAACGTGGGACGGACTGTCGACCGTATAATACATTCTTACTGGATTAGGAATGTGCAGCGTAACACCACATCGCGTTATATGCCATGGTGGTGGGCCTCATTTATATATATTTATCAGTTAATCCTTTTTCCAGAGATTATTTTTTATTATATATATTTTCTTATATAAATCTGAGTAGATTCCGGGTTTGCTTTTCCTTCTCATAGCTAATACACCAGTATTACTATCCCGTCGTATGTTTTACCTAGAAGATGTCTCCCCGCAGCCTCCGCTCCACATTCAAACGTCAAAGCGCTCAACCAGCCTCGGCCTCTGGGCTTGGTCAAGTAAATGTCGGGTAGTTTTGTCTGATAGATATCAAGGTTCGTGGTCCAGATAAGTTTGTTCTAATCGCATTTCCTGAGCACTCTCTCATCTTGGAAGACATATACTTAATTTCAAAAACCTGTAAACATCGACATGCCAGCACTCACGCTTCACCTCCTAGCCTTCAGAGATGCCGACTACGATGTAAAGGCCTTCGTTACCAAACTTCGCAATGTGCGCTCGGTCAAAGTAATCGTGGCATCACGACCAAGATACGTGGTCATCCGGCCTGAATTATTGGATAAGGATCCCCTACTCACTGAGAAATGGGACTTGATGCTCCTCTTACAACCCGCGGGACCATCCGGACAGAACCCAACAGAGTCATCATCTCTGATACCATCTGAATTCTACAATGCGATACGCACCGAATATCGCGTTTTGGCTGGTATACCTTCTAAGCTATTATCGGGGTATCCGTCTCGAGATGCTTCGCTAAAGAACGCATCTCCGCCCCCATTGACGGGATCGTTGGATCATATACGCAAACACGGGAGTAAAGAAAGTTCTCAATCGTTGGAAGTGTCGCCGGATCTTCTTACCTTTATGGATCGATTGACGGTCGAGCACGATAAGCCGGTTACAATGCTCAATTTGTTGCATTTCCATCACCCGGACGGCAAGAAGAATTATTTCCAGTATGGACAGGTGTGTTTGTTACCTATTCTCATCGTTATGGCCGAGTCTGGGCATCGGATCGGACTGCGGACCATTATTTATAGACATCGGTTAATTTTAATGTCAGGCCTTTATCCCCGTTGCCGGCCGACGAGGCGGCAATGCGAAGCTGGTAGGTAACGTTGTGCGTCCATCGACCTCCGCCGGGTCAAGTTTTCAGCAAGACTCACGCGGCACACCTGATCGCCCGGAGCACGAGTGGTGGAATGAGATTTCTATTGTGCATTATCCCTCGATCAGACATTTCTGTGACATGCTAGCCGGTGACGATTATCAGGCTATCAACGAGCAGCATCGACTGAAGGTGAGTTATTCATCCAATTGTTTGTTCTTTGCAAGTTTCTTGTGCTGACCCATTTCAGGCGCTGCGGGATACTTTTCTGCTATGCACGACTGAGTTTGATGTCGAGGAGTCGCGTGCTAGATTGTAATCGTCAATCCTCGCAGATGAAACAATAGGATTGCCATTGTGCTTTTATAGCGAATAACCTCTGATTCGGGGCGCGAAAATAAAATAGTTCTGTTGGTTTGTTGAAAATTTCTAGACTGGCAGGTTGTAGGAAGCGAACGAGATTAATTTAATTGACCCCAGGGTTAGGGCTAGGGTAGCTACGTAAGTAAACTTTCAAGTTTTGGCTTAGGGTTAAGACGCGTTCGCAGCGTTGCCAGGAACGCGCCTAGTCACATTCAGACCGTCGGACTCTCTCCCACTCCGGCATTTCATCTCATATTTTGGTCCCAATGGCTTTACACAAGCGTGTAGCTTCTTATTGAATATTAGCTTCTCGTTTTTATTTCTCTATTTGCACTCACATAATTATCTTCGTCGTCGACACCGTCTTGATCTCGTTTCTACTTCGTGCCGCGTTCCACGCTCGCGTTTGCCCTGCGCAATACACAGTTCGGCAGAAGATATAGCAATATTGCTAGCCACCGGGGCAACGCATCAAGGAAATGAAGCATTGAAGATTCGGATACAATTTGTCTGAGACCGGCCTTGTCGCCATACGTGCCGGGACAAAGACGTCGACCAAAATATCAAGGAAAGGAAAAAGAAGGGAAAACAAAACAGAATGTATCTTCCGCGCTCCTTGATAGGACATCTATACCTACAACTCCTACGATCCCACCATCCGCTTTCGCCTCCGGTTTTAATTCTCGTCGCTCTCGAGCCTGACGCCCTTTGTGCCTGCCGAATCTTGACCACCTTGCTCAAACGCGACTATATAGCTCACAAGATCCAACCGATTGCCGGATATGGCGACCTCACGCGTGCGGGCGAGGAGCTTGTGCGTCCAATGCGGACTACGGATGGCGGAAGTGGTGGCGTGGTTGTCTGTCTCGGCGTCGGTGGATTGGTTGATGTGGGCGAGATACTTCGCCTAACTGACGACCAAGACGAGTCTGAGGATATGGGAGGGGTCGAAGTATGGCTTCTTGATGCCCGGCGGCCGTGGAATCTGGTGAATGTCTTTGGTGGTCATTCAGACCGCTTGGTTGACCGTGGCGATCCGTCGGAGATGAATCTTCAAGCTTTAAGAAGAGGTCGCGGAGTAGACAAAGGTTGTTTGAATCGAAGCTACCAAAGCGGCAAAGGGGGAATCATTGTCTTTGACGACGGGGATATTCAAGAAGAATTAACCAAAGAACGAGATGCTTATTATGCACTTGAAGAAATGCCGGAAATCGACGACGCCGGAGACGCAGAACCCGACTCCGACAGTGACGACAATGAAGCCGACAGTCTCGATAATGGCTCCAGGAAGCGGAAGTCGTGGTCCGGTCGAGAGTCTGAGGAAAGTGAGGATGACGATGAAGATGAGCGGCCCCGACAACGACGGAGAAGCAATTCGGTATGTACTTGACTATAAAATCACGGTCTACGGCAATTGATCTAGCACACAATTACCCGCCGCTGGTTCTATACTTTATATTAACTCTGGTCTAGAGCTCTCCAATTACCTCGTCACCGAGTAATCGTCGTCGAACAGTCCTACATGATTCTTCCAATTCGTCGCGTACTCCCACACCGGAACCCTCCTTCGTTTCGCCTGAATCAAGGCAGCCCTCTGCGAGAACCCTTCGACGGCGACTATTACGCATGAAACGCAAGAATGAGAGTATCATTCAGGCGTACTACAACACAGGAACCGCGTATTCGGAGCCCATATCGTCAATGATGTATTCATTAGCGTCAGAATTAGGTCGAGAAGACAACGATCTTTTGTGGCTGGCAATTGTGGGTACTTCAAGCATGGAGCTATCAGGTCGAACAATGTCCGGTGTTGGTATATCAAGCTCGTCTGAGCACGGAGGCTCAGCGGGCTGGGGTGGATCTCGGGGAGAACAGATTAGACGTATAATGCGAGACGAAGTGCATCGACTGAATCCGCCTGAAGAAAGTGCAAGCTTTCGTGATATTCCCGGTTCGAATACAGACGTTATCCCTACGACGGGGAGATCCCCGACAGACACGTCGATACGGCTGTCACCAGAACCTCGCTTTCTGCTGGTCCGCCATTGGTCGTTATACGAGAGTATGCTTCATAGTCCTTATCTTGCATCAAGATTACATGTGTGGACTGAAAGCGGCCGAAAAAGGCTGCACAAATTGCTGGCCAAGATGGGGATTAGTTTGACGCAATGTCATCAGAATTACAACCACATGGACATGGAACTCAAGCGTGTGTTGCGCTCACGCCTACTCAAATACGCTCCGATGTACGGTTTAGATGGACTGGTTCCACCCGTTGCGTCAGGACATAGCAGTAATCGAGAAGGCTGGGGGTTTGTTCGGAGCTGGGGCTGGAAAGCATGCCTATCAGCAACGGACGTTGCTGTCATCCTCGGGGCCATCCTCGAGGTTGGCCCTAGCGCTGCAGCGGCCTGGGAAGCGGGCTCTAACGCGAACAGACAGATCGCTGCGAACAAGACAACTTCTGAGATCGACCCAGTCAGCATTCACCCACGGTTTTGGAGCGCATACGATGCACTGTCTCCGACGGGATCAGACTCCCCAACTCTACTGGTTGAGTCCTTGCCTTTGGCGCAGCATCTTCACCGCTCAATACTGCGAACAGGTACTTCTCTGATGTCAAAAAATCAGATTCGCCATCTCCGTGCATTCCGGATCGGCGTTGTCAAGGACGGGCCTGACGTGCGGCTATTCACTAATCCCGGAGCTCTTACGAAGCTGGCACTATGGGTCGCGGAAGCAATTCAGGTACAAGAGCGGGACAAAAGTGAAAGCAAAATAGGCAAGAAGAAGATCCTGGGTACACCGCTTGTGCTGGCTGGATTGGATGAAGATCGTGGAGTATACGTGGTGGTAGGCACTGGAGGAGGTGGTGGTGTCATTGACTTTGTGGCTCTTGCAAAGAGAAACGAAGCAAGGCGAGCGAAGAAGGAAGCGGCTGAAAGGAAAATGAAAGAACGTGATCAGCGACGTAAAAAGAGGGCAGCCGAACGCGCCCGGCGCGGTGAAAATGAAGATGACGATGCAACAGACGACGAGACCGAAGAAGAAGACGAAGAATCATCGGATTCCTCCGATGAGGACTCTGCAGACGAGAAGGGCTTGTACGGCAATAAGAAACTGGTCCGTAACCGCTTCGGCATTGCATTCCAGGAAGTTGTTCAAGAGACCAATGCTCGAGTTCGAATTGATAGCTTCGAGCATTGTGTGGTCGAGGTCCAGAAGGAAGATTTGAGCGGCTTTCTTGAAGCGCTCAGCTTTAGGAGTGTTGTCGGATGAGGTTTTCTTTCTAGAGATATAGTCGAGCGTGTCTCCTATTCCTTTTTTTCTCCTTCGGGCACGGTGGCTTGCATCATCAGATTCGGCGTTGATTATGTATGAATGCATTCGGTGTACTGCATTTTCCACGTCTTGTTTACTATCGTTACTACTGCTTATTATAACCCAGCGCATGGGCGTATCATTGATTGATTATGTTTGAGACGAGCCATTTTGTTTTTCTATTCACATTGTTGTGTTGATGCTCAAGCCCCTTGTCCCTCAGCGCAAACCCCGTGAGGCTATACTGAACTGTTAAGTTACATGTTTGCATTGTTACCTTGTCTGCCGCTGTTTACTGTATTTCTCCCTATCTGACTCCTGTTTTTGATCGTTCAGCTTACCATATTCTGCCTTTCCAACACATAGCACTGTCGACCATTATTGTTACTTTTTTTATTTTAGTTTGTTTTCCCACATTTTATTTTCTTCCGATATCTTTCTTTCATGGCGCTCTTCTCGTCGGGCTTGATTTTAGTCAGCTGGCAAGCAGAATTGGAGTGAAAGGAAATGGATCGTTCTGTGACGAATGAATGGCTGGGATGGACACGAGGGATTCGGATACTGTGACTTTACAGGCAAAATCCCTTCTTAGCTACGTTAGCACGTTAGTATGTAATGTCACCTACTAAATATAAGCTTTATTATAAAATATTCGCTAAGAATTGATGCCTGCTATTTTGAACTCCAAGTGTGATATTGACATATGTGCAAAGGGGTATAACTAAACCAAAATAGTTGTAAACGCCAACATGATTCGAGAATGCGCGAATATAGAATGTATCAAGCTTTTCGACTCAATATCGATCCTGCCAGCCATATTCCTGTACCCGCACCTACAACGGCTAATCCGACCAGTCTTTTTGTCCAACTATCTTCATCAGTCATCTTACTGGCACTCGTGACGGCCTTACGACGTCGTAGATCCGAGTCTGCAGCAGGCGAGGCGGATTGCAAGGGATTTGATGGTGAGACATGAGAATCAGTCCGGTTCTGCTGGGGGATAAGCTCTTGCTCACGGCGTTGCCATTTTTCGACCAGTTTGGCAATATCTTCCAAATCCTGTTTGAGCGATCCAGGCCCGCTTGTCGCGTTGCTCTCTACCTGGACGGCTTGTGTGTTCCCAAAGAAATCGACAACAGTCCGTAAACGACCTTCTTGTTCGCCTCCGGGGAAGAGGTCCCATCTCAGCCCGGGCTGCGAGTGAATTTTACTTTCGTCGTAAGAATCAAATAGATCGCCGAGAGTAAGTTTTGAAGTTGGCGAGGTTACTTGTGTTTCCAGAAATTCGAGAACATAATATGTCCATCTATCAATGACTGCCACGCCGATGTCATTGTCGGCGTGATGAGAATAGGACGATTCGTCAAGCGCACTTGATCCGGTGGCGATGATATTTGGCGAGTAGAAATGCGTATACATGGTGTTCGCCTGGCAGGTGTCGATCATGAATAACAATTCATGATATCGTTTCTTCTCCCACATTTGGCCAAATGCATCCGCCAGATCCCAAGCGCCAATCTCCTCGGAGTCTTGAAACTTCAAAAACCGATCCCCGCCGTGGCCTGTCATGTATACCAACACATTACTCCCCGCGTCTGAGCCCAGTCGTTTACTTCGCGGCACGTCTTCGTCCAGGCGATCGGTCAAAAGACGGATGAAGTTTTCCACCGTCACCTCGTAGCCCCGATAATCGACCTCGATGTTTTCTCCGTACAGATCCACGGCTCGATCGGCATTACTGTAGACGGTTCCTGGGAAAGCGTTTCGCGGATTACAGGCCATGTCGTCCGGAAGCATCAAGATGATTTGCGAGTCCGGAATACCCAGACGTTTCACGGTTCGGTACAATGATAAGACATTGGCGAGATGTCGATAGTTGAACCAGAATCGAGACGTCGAGACAAGAACCGCCCAGTTCGAAGTGTGTTCGCCTGTCACTAACCCGGGAATCGCGCATGATGCTAGCAGCGCAGCGAAGCTGGCTGTCACGCTAAGTGGTAGGCGCATTGCGTATCTGCAGTGTACTCGAAATTATTTGGACTTGAAAGAAAGAAAGGACCTGGCGTTGCGGAGATTGCATAGATGTGAAGAACCGAATTCCATAATGAGACTGACATATTTGGATGAACGATTTGTCAGCCGAGCTCTAGCTTGGCATGATTACGCCTGGTTTTATTACCGTATTGTTACTTACAGTACAGCAACATCGTTCAGGCCAAAAGTTATATCGTTCGCAAAACTGCACGGAATCCAATTGACAACAATTTTCATCCTGTAAACAAAATCCAGAATCGGTCTTTATACACTATTATATAGTTGCGTTTTTGTTCGGGAAGTTTTGGACTATTTCCACCTCAGTTACTATGCTTTCGATCCTGGAACATTCCCGAGGTCACTTAACACAGTTCTCTGCAATAAAGAGCAGTCATATGCCTATCTAAAGTATGGATACAAAGGTCCACCCTTTCGTATCAGGCTCTACTCTTCCTGAGCAATATGACATATTTGTATTGGGGGTATGCTTTTACAACCCCCTTTCCAATCAAACGAACATAATCAAATACCGGGTTGCATCTCGAAATCTCTAGAGTTGTTGGACCTGGTCTTACCGAGGCGAGAACAGTCCAAGTAACTTACTAGAAACAGTACCATAAGCATGACAGGGCCGTACACTGACGTTGCGATTCCTCCGTAGTACATTATGTCGTAATATGGGACGTGGTCATGGATGGCGAATGGTCGGAACGACGACTGATGTCCATGCACCGTGGAGGCCAAAGCAATTCCTTCAGCAAGTGCGAGCGCATCAAGGAAAATGTGAAATTTGATCAACAATCCCACGACGTCGTTTTCGGACAAGCGTCTGCGTGCCATCTGAATAATGACCCAAATTCCGAGTATGACTGAAAATCCAGACACTATTGCCATTGGTAGGGAGCTCAAAAGAACAGCTCGCTCCAAGCTTAGAGGTATGTAGTTCTTGGTGATGGTATAAGCTTGCCATCCCCTATTATGAAGCTTGATGGCAAAGTGTGCGATGATGGAGTGTAGGATACACAGAACTAGTGAGAGGACTGTGACAAATAAGGTCTTCAGAATGGCTTCAATCGGAACAGGTGACATGGCGAAAATATTGTAGCTGTGGATTGAGCGAATGGGTTCTAGCGACAAGCCTTCTGGCCTTGGGTACTTTCTTGTAACTCGGATGAGCCTAGCTAAGTAGACATGAAGTACCAAGAGATGGAGGGGAAGAAGTGCGGCTAAATATCCATATTGAAGATGATATTTTCTGAACCCTGGGAAACCCATTTAGATACTGGCATGTGTTTAAATAATGTTTCAACTTCTTTTTGGTGAATGACTCGCGTATGATGAGATGGAATCCTCTGAGTCATGCTTTTAAACGTGCTTTCAACTGTTGTCAGCTATACAAAGAAATCTAAAACTGCATCCATGGATATGTCAGAAATCAGAGGGTGGTAATTTTAGAAGCCTTCTTACTTATAGCCACAGCTATTTTTGATCATATCTCAGCCTTTATTCTACCTCGCATAAAGCCGTTTGTACAACCTTGCAATCTTTTAAAGACTTCCAAGGTTCGTTGAGGAAATGTGACTTCTCTATGAATCAATGAAAACACTCCAACCTTGAAATTTTCTTTAGACAGGCTTTTCAAAATTTTGCCATGAAAATTGATATAGTGCCCGATTGAAAATCAGTCAATATGCCAATAAAAGGGTAAACAAGCCCTGCTCTTATAAAAATTCTTTCTTTCTTATAGAATATTACTTTATGCTGCTCCTAGAACAATGAGAAAATTAAAAAGAATAGTCTTAGGTTTCCTAATAAGGCTCGATTGCATCGTTGCGTTAGGTTTAATTGGCCTGGAAAGCGATGAGATATGGTTGAAGAAATTATTTCCTAATTCGGAAAGTCTTGTAAGCCCTAATTCTGAACTCATTATTTCACCATGCCTGAGACTACCTAGGTACATTTATTTTCAGTGAATATGGCTATCAATTGATATTTTACCACTAAATACATGTTTGGTTTTCAGATGTCAAGGCTGGATGACTACCTACCTGTACTACAGAAAGCTAGACACTTCACATCGTTTCTGGTTCGCCCTAGCCAAGCCACAGAGAACTGCCGCGTCTGACCTTTGAGAAAATAGCGACCTGACCTTCGCTCGGATGCCAATCGGAATCTCGGGTGGGGGATGTTTTTTACGCTTTGAATTATAACCCAAGCCTGACGAAAGACCAAAAAAGGCAGCTCGGAAACAAAAAAAGGTAGCTTTGCGTTTTCAAGGTGAACATTATGGGAAGGAAGCTAAATTACCGATCTGATCGTTGCATCCACTCGAAATCTGCCGATTTGACGAGTACTTAATTCATACCCACATGATCGGCAAAACATGGATGCACGGTTGAAATATTCAAAAGACATGACATGAAGTTGCGGGGAGCAAACGGCTAAGTGGCGGGATACGACCCTTGGGATACCGAATATACTCTTTGGATTACAAAAAAGGGATATAAAGAGTCATCTGTTTGAAGAATCTCACTTAGTCTTGGTTCAGCGAATATTCAAAGGAACAATTGAGACCTAAGATTGTGGTTTACATTGTAGCATTTCCGTTATCGCCATGGCCATCTCTAATCTTGGCTCGCTGCTACAGCGATTCATTTCTACACCTCTACTATTTGGAATAGTGCTGAATAATCTTGTCAAAGCGGACAATCCTTTCGTGCAAACTATCTTTACGGCTGACCCAGCTCCAATGGTATACAATGACCGTGTTTATGTCTTCATGGACCACGACAATACTGGAGCCACCTACTACAATATGACTGACTGGCATCTTTTCTCATCAGCCGATATGGCAAATTGGCAAGACCACGGTATTCCAATGAGCCTGGCCAATTTTACCTGGGCCAATGCCAACGCCTGGGCACCTCAAGTAATCCCTCGCAACGGCCAATTCTACTTTTATGCTCCAGTTCGCCACAACGACGGCTCAATGGCTATCGGTGTGGGCGTGAGTGATACTATCACAGGTCCCTACCATGATGCCCTTGGAAAACCCCTTGTTGAGAACAACGAGATTGATCCCACAGTCTTTATCGATGATGACGGACAAGCATACCTTTACTGGGGCAATCCGGACTTGTGGTACGTCAAATTAAATGCAGACATGATCTCTTACAGCGGAAGTCCGACTCAAATTCCGCTCACGACTGCTGGATTTGGCACTCGCACTGGCAATGCCCAGCGGCCAACGACTTTTGAAGAAGCTCCCTGGGTTTATAAGCGCAATGGCATATATTACATCATCTATGCGGCAGACTGTTGCTCTGAGGATATTCGCTACTCTACAGGAACCAGTGCTACTGGTCCGTGGACGTATCGAGGAGTTATTATGCCAACTCAAGGAAGTAGCTTCACCAACCATGAAGGCATCATTGACTTCCAGAACAATTCATACTTTTTCTACCACAACGGGGCTCTGCCTGGTGGTGGTGGATATCAGAGATCTGTATGTGTTGAACGATTTGTCTATAACTCAGATGGAACTATTCCAACAATCGAAATGACCACTGCTGGCCCGCCTCAATTGGGAACGCTTAACCCTTATGTGCGTCAAGAGGCTGAAACTGCCGCTTGGTCATCAGGTGTCACCACAGAGGTCTGTAGCGAGGGTGGAATTGATGTAGGATATATAAACAACGGCGATTACATCAAAGTCAAGGGAGTCGCTTTCGGTTCAGGAGCCCACTCATTCTCTGCGCGAGTTGCCTCCGGAACAAGCGGTGGCACTATTCAAGTTCGTCTTGGAAGTCAAACTGGTACGCTTGTAGGAACCTGCACTGTTCCTGGTACTGGTGGCTGGCAAACATGGACGACAGTTACCTGTTCCATCAATGGTGCGACAGGAACGCAGGATTTGTATTTTGTATTTGGTGGCAGTGGATCAGGTTACCTCTTCAATTTTGACTATTGGCAGTTCGCCTGAGAGCTCGCGGAAACGGCTTGAATGATCGATGTTTCATCGTGTTTCTCTGAAGTGGATAAATCATTGGTGCTAACCTTGAAATCGCCAAATTTGTACCATTTGATATGCCACTGGCCAATGAAATGAGGACTTGAGTGGTAACCTATTCTATAACTAATCTATTAAAGGACCACTTCGGCAAATAGATCATTAGCCGTCCGTCCTAAAAAGGTTCCATTACTCCTCCAGAGCTAAGTACCTAGGTAAACCTTCAGGAACAAATGAAACACGCCAAAGGCGTAGATCCGCGGAGCCTAGGCCAACTTAATCTGGGGATACCCCGTAAAAACATCTATAGTTTAAAAGAATAGCCTGAAGACCAGCGCATCTTTATCCGTTTTTTCTTTTCAAGGTCGACAGATACAAATGGTCTGGCAAGCGGGAAAACACCATTTTCGCAATTTCATTAATGAGAAGACTTACCAACACCACGTAGGAAGTTTTTCTATTGTAACTGAGCATCAGTTGATTTGTCTTTCATTATGCGTAGTCATGTCGTGGCTTTTGAGTTTCGCGGGGTATCGCATGTTCTAGCGAAAATCCGCGGATACTTGCAATAACTAGTCGGCTTATAGCCATAACTAGACACTTATGGTCTCTATTGTGTTGATCATACCAAATACCCCCCCATATTTCGGTTAATAAACGTGGCGAAATAAAGCAATTCGCTATCATATCGATGATCGGGGGGTAAGTAGTTCCGTATTAACCGACCTTCTACTTGTATTTGGACAGGTTAAAAGCAAAATTTACATGTCCTGTCACTTCGTTTAGGTTGCATTGCAGGATGACGAGGCTTACGATGACCTACCGAGGCATGCAGGCAATTAATCTCCCTTTTTTATGACCATCCGTTAAGTGGGTGTATAAAAAGTCTGAACTGTAGCTAAGAGGGTTCACAAATACGACAGCCAAGAGCTTCAAAAAGTTTGATAGTTTCCAAGGTTCTTTCAAGCAATACTCCGCTGAAAATGAGATCCCTGGCAGTCGTATTACTTGCTTCAACAGCAACTGCTTTGAACAATGGCCTTGCTGTCACCCCTCAAATGGGATGGGGTACGTATTCTATGTAGCCTGCCTTAACAGCTGTCAAAGTACACTCGCTAAGACCTGATCTGAACGAGACAGATGACTGGAATGCATTTGGTTGCGGTCTGAGCCAGAGTCTCATCATAAATACAGCGAATATCATTGCGAAGACCGGGCTTCGAGATCTAGGATACCATTACATTGTTCTGGACGATTGTTGGTCGTCGGGTCGAGGCTCTAATGGTTCGATTATTCCTGACGCATCAAAATTCCCCAATGGTATGGCTTGGCTAGGACAGCAGCTTCATAACCAAGGCTTCGGGTTTGGAATGTACTCTAGTGCCGGGACTGAAACCGTGAGTGAAGCTGCGCTGGAGACATGACTTGTGTTCTGATTTAATCAACTGATAATGAGCATAGTGCGCTGGCTATCCCGGAAGTCTGGGTCATGAGACTGTAGACGCCGATACATTTGCCAGTTGGGGAGTTGATTATCTTAAATACGATAACTGCAACAACAATGGCGAGGCAGGCACTCAAGCTGCAAGCTCTGCACGGTATGACCCCTTACAAGCAGCCAAGATACGCCAGTTCTCCCCCCGAATCGATACTGATCTGTCATTTTAGCTACGAGGCAATGGAAAAAGCTCTGGCAGCTACCGGCCGCAAAATTCTCTATGCTATCTGCAATTGGGGCCAAGACTCTCCATGGATTTGGGGACCTTCTGTTGGAAACTCATGGAGAATTACTGGCGACATCACGGATAGCTTCAATACCGAGAACTCGGTTTGCCCAGTGTATGTCATGAAACCTCCCTCTTCGGGTCAAAGGCCCTTGCAGAAAGCATTTGTGCTGACAGGATCTCTGAAAGGCCGAGCTATGGCGGCTATGGCTGCTCTGTGACACAAATTCTGTCCAAACAAGCTACTATTTCAAGCTACTCACAAAAGGGAGGTTGGAATGATCTTGACATGCTTGAGGTTGGAAACGGAGGAATGAGTGACTCTGAATATGTTGCTCATTTTAGCTTGTGTATGACCCAGGCAGAATATCCTTATCAAAATAATTGTACTATTTCATACTGACATGTCTTTTTAGGGTCTGCATCTAAAAGTCCACTCATCATGGGCAACGATATGACCAAGTTGATTGCTACCGACTACTCTATACTCGCTAATCCTGCGGTCATTGCTGTCAACCAAGACCCTCTTGGAGTCGCTGCTACATACCGATTGACCCAAAACAATGTCCAGCTATGGAGTGGTCCCCTTGTATCGACAACTGGAAGCTCGGTGAATGATCAGGTAGTTGCCCTGTACAATAATGGCGGTTCAGCCACCACGGTATCCGTGAGCCTCTCGCAGATCTTTGGTTCCTCCTCTGTTCCATCTGTGGAATTCGAAGTTCGCGATCTTTGGGGCTCTCGATTGAGCAGCAGCCAAGCTCAGACCATCCTGAATAGTGGTGCAGCGGCCAATCCTTCATGGCTCTACAATGCGACAGCCAAGCCTTACTCTACCGGACTTTCCCAAGCTGACTCAATGTTGCTTGGAACTTCGATTGGAACCGTTACCGGCCCCAGTGGAAGCATTAGTGAAAGCGTTCCTGCCGATGGATGCAGACTTTTACGACTCCGAGCTGTTACTGGTACGACATCATCTTCTGGCTCGGCCTCAACTACAAGCCCACCTGCTACAACGACTTCCTCGTCATCTCAGCCTGTACAGACGCAATGGGGTCAGTGTGGCGGTCAAGGCTATACTGGACCGACTCAGTGTCAATCTCCTTATACCTGCCAGGTGCAGAACCGTAAGCTTACCCCTATTTATTTTCTTTCACCTTTGACATTCATTTACTGTGAGATCCAAATACTGACTGGAAACGTAACTAGCTTACTATTCACAATGCAAGTAAACTGAGGCACCACCTGTAGCAATTAGCTAAGACTCGAGCATGAAAACTTGACCTTGCAAATCTTGGTATCACAGGGAGTCTAGTTAGCCTAGTGAGAAATGCACTATATAACTTATTTTAGTACCGAGTGAGCCTTCTTCTGTACATATATAGGTAATTTTATGACAAGCGAAGTAATTTCGACATAGATCTGGAGAAAGCTTCCGCCATGTATTTTTATTGCTCCCGCAGACTCAAAATACGAGCTATTGTTTTCGATGAATTGAAGGACCTAGCTGGATAGGATTAAAAAGTAGCTGTATGCAAATCGCACAACACCGACAAGCTATACTTTGAAACGCAGATCTATTGCCAGACGGAGATTATTTGAAAGCCACTTCCAAGGTTTTTGTAGAGATACCGACGATCATTTTTGACCATCCAGTTGATATATTTGAGCAACGAAGAAATCCATGACTCTAAGCCTTCTAAGCTTTTAGAAGCCCAAGAATTTTGCCACGATTTTTGACACGTTGCCCTTTGAAAGGTCCTGAATGATTGATGCCCAGGTGATTGTCCGACTCGCATCCCACAAAATGAGAAAAAATTCAGCATGAATGAAACAAGTAGTTAATGGAAACTTAATCATTTATTATTAAAAAGCTTATTGTAATAAGAGGTGTGGATGTTACTGCTTCTCCTCACAGACCGGCAATCAGAGAGAATGTCCCCACGCACTATTTACCTTGGTGGCTTTCAGCTCCACTGAATCAGTGCTATGGCCCGGCCTCGGGACCGGGGAACCCGGTGATCGTCAACAAATGTCGCATTTGATCTTGCGAGGTAATCTAGTCTGGTGGCAGACTGGGTTACAACGCCAATCAGACGATGTTGAAGAAAATGCGGGAGATATCAAATATCCAAATGTCTCACGGGTATTTATCTCATCCGGTTGTAACCTTCCAAGGTTTCCAAGCTTCCAAAGTTGTTGGAAATTTCTTTATATTATTCAGTTGCTCGAGCGCGACCACGTTTTTTGAATAATGCCAAGTTGAAAGCACATTGGATCTATGGAGGTTTTCAATAACAAATGGTAAATTTTCGGCTTTCAATCTAAGTACAATGCGGTGGCGCCTCCTTTCTCTCCAGTATTCACTTTTTGCAATTCTTTACCTCGTTGTCGCACAAAATGATGATTTGGGACTGCGAGATGGCTATATCTCTCTTTCAACTGCAAATTTTGACTTGAAATTGGTGAAAGATGCCCAGGTTTTGGCCTCTCTCAAGCCTCGGGGCAGCTCGTTTGATTTTCTACCCTTTGACTATATTTCCTTTCGTGCAGGCGACGGCCAATATCACAACGGCGATATCACCTTCAAGTATCGTGCTGTTGGCGATAAGGCGTGGAATTCCTCCGACTCGGCATGGAAAAGGCATTCAATTGACGCTATCACGGACAATTCGAACAAATCGGTACTCGCAGCTGCAGACCTGAATCAAACTTTGCCTAGCAATTCTCCGATTCATGTCACCCGCAAGTGGCTCGATGTTGATGGTGATCTGGGCCTCTCATTCACCATCACCAATCAGGGCAAGAAAAGTCTGGAATTAGGTAGTCTCGGCTTTCCTACAGAATTCAACAGCATCTTCACCAACCGAACTGCCGAGGAAACCGAAGCCAAATGTTCTCTAACCGATCCATATATCGGCCTGGATGCAGGTTATCTCCAAGTCACACCGTTGTCTGGAAAAGGTGCTGCTTTGATCGTAACGCCATTAGTCAACACTAGTACCCCTCTAGAGGCCTGGCGCAACTTGGATGAGCCTGACGCTTACACAGCCATCGCTTACGAGAGTCAAGTGTTCGAAGGTTTCTACGAATGGCAAGTTCACTCCAAGGCTTATGCCGAGAAGGAATGGAGCCACGCTACGCCCTGGAATACAGCCACATCCACGGTGTTGCAGCCAGGTGCATCAATGACAGTCGGCCTGCAGTTTTCTGTCGTTCCTGACGGCATTCGCGGTATTCAGAAAGCGGTGCAAAAGACCAATACTCCGCTCACAATTGGTGCGAGCTACGTTGTTCCGGATGATCTGACTATGAAATTGTTTATATTTCATTCAGCTGCAGTGTCCAATGTGTCAGTGGATGGTAATGCATTCAATATTGTGCATCAATCCAGTTTCTTGGAACTGACTCCGACTGGTGCAGTCTATGGTCGTACCAAGATAACCATTGTATACAGTGATAATAAGACACAGACTGTGCATTACTTTATTACCAAGTCTGCACCAGATGTTATTAAGGGACTTGGAGAGTTCGCAACCACTGAAATGTGGTTCGATGAACCGAATGATCCTTTTGGGCGTGCGCCGTCTGTTATGACTTGGGATGACTCCGTGAAAGCTATAGTCACTCAGGAACCGCGAGTGTGGATATCTGGTCTCAGTGACGAGGGTGGAACTATTCATTTGGCTGTCACCATGAAACAATTTGCTCAACCTGATCAGGAAGAGGTGATGAAGCTCGAGCAATTTGCAACTCAAGTTCTATCGACCACAGTTCAAAATCAAAATAATTTCACTGTGCGCAAAAGTGTTTTTTATTACGACCCAACACTGCTGCCGAATTATCCGTACAGTAGCTCGATTGACTGGACAAATTGGTGGTCCTGGGACAAGGCCGACGCTTATGCCACAGACCGCGCGTACGACTACATCCATGTTCTCGGATCATATTGGGCACTATACCGCGCTGGCCGGGATAATCCTGCGGTCTTCAAAGACTTCAATTGGCAGTGGTATCTCTCCAACGCCTACAACACAACGATATCATGCTTCGCTACGGACGCCGATGGGAACGGCCTTGTGGGCTACTCCCGGCTGGGTTTGATGGGCGAGACAGTCGTGGGCGAACTTCTTAAGGATTTGAGGCGTGAAAGTTGGATTGAGGAGGCTAATAACGTAGAAGCTGCTATGAAACTGCGAGCCGAAGCATGGAATACAGAAGCCGTACCTTTTGGCAGTGAAATGGCGTGGGATTCAACGGGTCAGGAAGGGGTGTACTACTGGACCAAGTAAGTCAAAGTTGAATCCATCCAGATCTTGTTGGATATGAAAGGCTGACTCGACTAGTTATTTCAACCTGACTGCCACTTCTACAAAGGCAATCAACACTATACTAGGTTACATGCCAACCGTGTCACACTGGGGTTGGAATGGCAACGCCCGTCGATATTGGGATTTCATGTAAATTATTTCTCCGTGAATAACTTTTTCCGGCCTCTTTCTCGTGCTAATTTGTCATTTATTTCAGATACGCGGGCAAATTGGAACGTATAGAACGTATGCTGCATCATTATGGCTCTAGCCTGAATGCGCTGCCTCTTCTTGAACAATTCCGCCAGACACCATCCGATACATATCTGCTGCGTGTTGCTTACGGGGGCATTACAGGACCACTCAGTAACATCCGTTCTGATGGCTCGATGTATAATGCCTTTCACTCATATCCGGACACGCTAGCAGGAGATGCGTATTCAGGCGACTATGGCCAAAACTTCCTCGGGGTTATACTGGGTTCTGGTACTTATGTTGTCAACGATCCGGATGTTGGACTGATAGCTTACGGTGGAAACCTCGCCGTGGCAAATGGTATGGTAACTGTACAGCCGCGCGACCCGGTGCGACGACGTGTCTACGTGGCCGATATGGGAGTCTACATTACAATTAGCGCTGGTGAAATTCAGCAATTAGACTTTGCACAATCTGGTAGCCCGTTGTCAATCAGCCTGAGTATTGTGCCGGGGATATCTGCAGCAACGGAGACAATTGTATGGGTTGAAACCCCTGGGACCGCGCACAAATATACTGTCACGACAGCAGGTGGACAGAGTCAGAGAGGAGGAACCCATTTCTCTTTGAATAGCACTGGCCTTAATGTGACAGTAGCAAAGACAGATTAAGCAATATAGCTTGAATGTAACCACGGTGTTCCTGGTCATCAAGGTGGAACAACTGTTCGTTATTTCCAATCCCGAACATCCTATTCCTCGTATGAAGAAAGTCACTGCGGTTAATTCTAAATCATAGAAAGTCATCAGGATTCTCAATAGTAATGCCCTGGTTGGTTTTAACGGTTCCAAGGCTTCTTTGGTTTATTTCTTGCAGCTACCTACAGACTGTCTAGAGTACTTATCTCGTCAATATCTATTTACACAGTAACGTGTCATCTTATACTACTCAAGGTATTGACCTGTGAGGCATAAGAGAACTTGAATCACGGACAATATAGTCACTACCGCAGGACACTCGACCCACAAATTAAGATACCAGTTCAAAATTTCATGAATCTAGGAAGCCTTCTGTGACTCTTTTTGCTAGAGCTAGCCTTATAACCGACAAATATTGGAGAATGGACCATCCTTGATTGGATCTCGTAGGTTTCAAAACAAGCTCAAATATGTAAATCGCGGTCTGTCATTGGTGGAATCAGTCACGGCCGATAGGATCATGCTTGCAAGTAGTTGATGAGTGAGTACCTGGGTACGTTCGTACATAGGTATCTAGTATTTGAGCCTAGTAATAAGTGAACAGTGAAATGACTAGAGGTTCAATATTTCCATGGGATGCATGATCAGGGAGTAGTATCAGCTGTGATTTGTACCTCAGATTTCCGGAACGTTCTCTCTCAGTCAACACTAGTTACGGATATTCATGGATTACCCCAGATTTTTCAGCCAAGTCCTTTTAAAGATGGCTATTAATGGTAGGCTCCGATATTCCGCCCCATACCTAGGGACTATTTCATCTCCGCATTTATGTTCTCTGCATGAGGCAAATAGGCGAATTATGGTTGGCTATGCGGGTGGTGAAACCGGTTAAATTTAAGTGGTTGTCCACATCCCACCCTTTTATATATCACAGTGGAAATGCTCGGTGGGCACTGAATATTATTCATGGGACCTCACCTGGGCAGTGCTTGTGATATGTAGGTACCTAGTCTTGTCTCCTGTGGTAGCTTACAATTTCGACACTCATCATGGGAAAGCTAATTCACGCAATTGTTTCGTTTCTGGCCGTGTTTCCTTCACTTGTCTATGCCCAGCTTTCGGGTTCAGTAGGCCCACTGACTTCTGCCGTATCCAAAGGATCGAAAAAGACATGCAATGTCTTGAACTATGGTGGGAAAGCAGACGGTCAGACAGACATCGGCCCTGCTATTACCGCAGCTTTCAATGCGTGCAGCAGTGGAGGCCTGGTGGTTATTCCTTCTGGCAACTATGCTCTCGGGACTTGGGTGACTCTGAGTGGAGGTACCTGGGCTCTTCAGCTGGATGGCATAATTAGTCGCACAGGAACGTCCGGTGGCACTATGATTACCGTTGAGAATTCGAACGATTTCGAGCTATTCAGTGATACTGGTAAAGGTGCCATTCAAGGAAATGGATATGTTTACCATGCCCAAGGCAGTATTTCGGGCCCGCGTATACTCCGCATTGTCTCTGTGAATAATTTTTCAATCCACGATTTGGCTCTTACCGATTCACCGTCTTTCCACCTCTCGTTAGACACATGCACCAACGGAGAGGTATACAATATGGCAATCCGGGGAGCCAATGAAGGTGGGCTCGATGGAATAGACTTGTGGGGGACGAATTTGTGGGTTCACGATGTGAGCGCCGATTGTCCTGATTATGCAATAACGTTGACCATAACTAACCTGGTCCATCCTTTCAGGTGATGGTCACAAACAAGGACGAATGCGTGACAGTCAAGGTATAGAAAAAAATCCCTCTGCCTTGCCCCAAGTCTGAATCTGTATCTGACGGCCACATCATAGAGCCCATCGAAGAATATTCAAATTGAGCAGATCTATTGCAATATGAGCGGAGGCTGTGCATTAGGCTCTCTGGGAGCCGACACCAGCCTGAGCAATATCCTCTACCGCAACGTGTATACTTGGTCTTCCAACGAAATGATGTTGATCAAGAGTTACGGAGGAAACGGCACTGTGTCTCAAGTCACTTTCGAGAACTTCATAGGTGAGCAGACATATGAGCAAGTTTTTCGTTCAGATTTTCCGCTCATTCAGTGGCTGTGCAGGGCATGGTAATGCATATTCGATATGGGTTGATAGCTCTTGGAGTGGCATGACCCCTGTGCCTGGCCCCGGGGTGAAACTGACCGATATAACATTCCAAAATTGGAAAGGGACTGAGGCGAACGGTGTTCAAAGGGGACCAATTCAGGTATTCTGTGCGGATGAAGTGCCTTGCACAGGGATCACAATCGAGGACTTTGCTATGTGGACGGAATCCGGTAGCAGTCAATTGTACAAGTGCCAGAACGCATACGGCTCCGGCTTTTGTCTTCGATCAGGTAGTGGAGGCTCTTATGGCGCAGTAACGATGACTGCAACGTCGGCTCCTTCAGGTTACACAGCACCCACTATGCCCTACGACCTCTCGAGCTCTTTTGGAACGACACAGCCAATTCCGATCCCCACCATCCCGTCCTACTTCTACCCAGGCACGTCTCCACTCAAATCGTTAGCTCACGGGTCCGGGGTAGTAGGTACCAGCAGCACATCAAGGCCTCCTTCCACCACATCGACAACTCCGGCGTCCAGTGGTTGCACAGCAGCGCATTACGACCAATGCGGAGGCTCTGGATGGACAGGCTGCACAGTTTGCGCGTCTCCGTACACGTGCCAAGTATCAAACTCCTGGTATTCACAATGTCTGTAGTCACAAGCGCGCTAGAAGCTGTGAAGCAGGTTGCCTATATGTATGATTATCAAGATTCAAGTTGCCTGCCTACTAGGGTAGTCAATAGCTGGTCTGGTCGATCAGAAGAAGATGCATCAACTCAGAAGTCAATGGCTAGGGTGACAGCGCAGAGTAACGGTATAGTATGCATGTCGTAGTACAAGGTATCAAGTAGCATTGAGTGATGATAATAATAGAACCCCAATATAACCAGCTTGCAACGAGAGGAGAAATTTACAGAACTATATCCATTGCAAATTTGCAATTTGCAATTTGCAAATTCCGTTGGCCGATCATCGGATCTTAGTCATCATCTCCCAGAGAGGAGGGGATTCCCAAAACGGAAAAGCGCTGTCATTGGAAGGGCGCAAAGACATGTTCAAGTAATTGACCAATAATATCTATCAATTTGACGGCGCGACCCACATTGGAATAGAAGCTTAGATAAGCGGGGTGCGTGACTCTTCTATATAAATTTATTGCCTGCCTCCAATCCCCGAGCAAAGCCCGGCAGATTTCATTTTTCATGAAAAGAAGAACTTCTTTATTTTGAATGACTCACTAAATCACTGCCTCTTTCCTGCTAAGGCATCTCGGCAGTGTTGGTGGCCTTGCAGGAGTAATTCCCTGAAGGAGGTAGCTTTTAACTTAGTTAATACAGCCACGCAGAATTACTTAATCAACAGCTGAACATTCGCATCCGACCAATCGGTCTCCCCGTGGCTTGCAGGGCATTCGACCTCCGATGCCAATGAAGTCTCAGTAATTCTGCAACAAGGCTATACCAATGGAATACTTTGATTTTGAAGAGGCATCTCATGCCATCAAGAATGTGCAGGACGACGTTGCATCAGACTGTCAGGAAGTGGATGAAATCGAAGCCGCTGAGAACTATGAGTCACTGTTCTTCGACAAAGACTTTCAGCTGCACCCTGATGTAGGGCTGGCGGCTGAAGCGGGCGAGGATGAAAACGAAGATCTGCATGAACAAGCTTCAATGCCAGGGTTCGCGGAGTCGACGGTGATCGGTGGCCCGGCCACGAATTCACAGTATCCCATGTTTCGATCCCCTCAGCCCTGTGACTTCTGTCGCCAAATGGGGTTCGATTGCTTTATCATTCAAAGGGGTGTTTTAAATAACGGCTGTACCTGCTGTGTCTCGCTCTATCGAGAGTGTAGTTTCACACACGCCAAAGCCCCTGGAAAATATCTACATACCTTACACCCCGTGGGTGAAGACGACGTTACGTCCACTGGAGGACCAACCGGTATCCGAACGTTGAAATCAGTGGGATCGAGCAAATTCGATCATTTAGAGTCTCGAGGTCGAAAGAGCGGTGCTCGCTTCTCGCGCGACACGGTAAGAATCCTGAAAAATTGGCTCTCGGATCATCAACACAACCCTTACCCCAACGAAGAAGAAAAGGACGCTTTAAAGGAACGTACCGGCTTGAAAAGGAATCAAATTGCAAGTTGGCTTGCCAATGCTCGTCGTCGGGGTAAAGTCTTGCCACCTACCCGAAGCACTTCTCCTCCACCAGGGGCTGTGGATATCCCTGGATCATCACGCACGCCGTCAGCCTCATCGACAGTATCGACTTCATCTTCATCTACTGTTGAGTACGCGCACATGACTCCACTTGAACGTTGGAAGCATTCTCCTCCCGAACACGAAGCTGCCGCAACAAGTGATATTATCCGAGCCATGGCAAACGCTTCTCTTCCCCCGCCGTCGCCCTCAAATGGCCCACAGCAGTATCAGCAGCAAACTCAAGCTGCTCCTCCAACTGTGTCTGGACACGGTCGATCGATGTCGCGTAAGACTGCCTCCAGTAATGATTCAAACTCGTTGTTCCGTGCGCCATCGGTGAGTAGCTACGAGACAGAAAATAAATCTGCGACATCGGACTACTCCTTTGCGTCTGCATTTTCGCATCGTTCTTCTCAACATTCATTCAACTCGGCGGATCGGAAAGACAGACGTCGTCGCCGTAAGAACATGCCGCCTGTGCCGGCATTCCATCGACCTGTCCGGGGAGCTCGCATCTTTCAGTGTACATTCTGCACCGATACTTTTCCTGCAAAGTATGACTGGCAACGTCACGAGAAATCAGTACATTTGGCACTCGAGCAATGGACCTGCGCACCGCAAGGTGGAGTTATTACTAGTGCCGACGGTCAGAAAATCTGTTCGTTTTGTAAAGCCTCAAACCCTACTGAGGATCACTTGGAAACCCATAATTATCAAGCATGCCAAGAGAAAACAGTCCAAGAGCGTACCTTTTACCGCAAGGATCACTTGAACCAACATTTGCGGTTAATGCACAGCGTCAAATACGACTCGTCAATGGATCAATGGCGAAGCACGACAAACGAGATTAAATCACGTTGCGGTTTGTGCGATACCAACTTCACTACCTGGAAGGATCGTGTGGATCACATAGCTCAGCATTTCAAAAACGGTGCGGACATGTCTCAGTGGAAAGGTGACTGGGGTTTAGAGCCGTACGTTCAACGTCTTGTCGAGAATAGTATCCCTCCATACCTCATTGCAAGCGAAAGAGAAAGTGTCAACCCACGCGACAGAGCATTGGGGAAGAATATCTCTTCGAAGAAAACCCCACCTTCTATTGCGACCGCTACAGTAAAACTTCTCGAGCCGACTGATGAAACATCCTTTGCACGACTTGAGAATGAACTCAAAGCATATATAGCAGGTCAGCTGCTCGACGGTAATTTCCCAAGTGACAAGCAAATCCAAGACCAAGGTCGCGTCATTGTATACGGATCAGCCGAAGTGTGGTATAAGACATGTGCCGACAATGCGGTCTGGCTCAGTATGCTAAAGAGGGATTGCGGCATGGAAGATCTTTCAGGACTTGAAAATATCAAGCTAGAGGATTTGGGCATGCAACCGCCCTTCGCAGGCAGCTTGCAACGACCTCCTCAAGAGACGAATCATCTTGCTGCTACACACATTCGACACTCTTGGTTCAGTAACGCCAGCTTTGGGAGTGCAGCAATGCCGACAACGGGATTTCAGAGCCCGGCTCTTATATCAAGCTGCGGATTCCACTCAGCTGCAGCCAGTATGCCCGGAAGTCTCGCAGGGAGCTATTCCGGAAGTATTGCGGTATCGTCCGCGGCGCCTTCGTCCGGTATGCCCGGACTATCTAGTGGTTGGAGTAGTAACTTCTCCTTCGGCGAACAGTCCACATCAGACTGGAGTGGGCTTCCTCCATTTGAAAACGGCTCTGCTCATACCAGCTTTGAGCTTGAGGTTCTGCAGCAATTGAACGACCCGAATTCTCAAAGCATGGAAATCGATCCGTCTTTATTCGGGTTGGAAGGGATGACTATCCCCGATGGAAGTGTTCCTCATTTCAAGCAGGACACTTTTTCCGATAATGTTGTTGTTCCTCAATTCGATCATGGATTGACAACGATGATACCGACATCTGAGACACAGACTGCTCCCGTGCCAATCAGCGCAGCTCCTAGTAATAGCGGTGGAATACTCTCACAGTTTGATACATTTTTTCCTTCACAACCAAAATTCGAATAATTTCTGTCGTCTTAATCGAAAAATCGAAAAACCAGATTGAAGCAAGCCTGGTGCAAGCGAGCCTTTACTAGATATAGTGGATATATTTTAATAAGGGGATCAGGAGTTTAGGGAATACAAATATTGTGCTTTATAACAGCTCTTAAATAAAGTCACTCATTCAGAAAACCATGAACTATCATGTGGCTTTAAACTTTTCTTTTGATGACCGTCATTCGCGTTCGGGGTCCTTGGTAGGAACGCCTTTCGGATGACAACGGACGGCCAGGGTGGTATTTGATCAGTCGTAGGGCGTGGCTACCAGCGCCTTCTGATTCGATAGTGAGCTGAGTTATTTATCATGAAGAGTCATTTTGAAAAAGCATAATCGGTCTAAATTGTCTGTGATTACCAAGCCTTAAGGGGCGGAGTGTCACAAGAAAATATCCATGGATGTACACAGCTGATCTCGCAGGCGCGTCCCTACTTTGCATTCTATCTGTTAGAGATTGGGATACCTTTATTGCTTAATAGACATAGAAATTTAGAGGCAAACGAATGACTCTGAAGGCCTTCAAGAACAATCTTGAGTTTTAGTAACTAGAAAATAAAATTCTTAAGGGTTCTCAGACTTGATTAATGCGTTTGGCAGATACCCGAATTTCCCAATTGTTTCCTTTCGGTACCTAACCTCTCCTTGCAATCTACCTATGGACGACCCTCGACATCAAATCACGCATGCATGCAGGTCCCCAGGTGACTTTGACGGATAAATCGATTCCTTCCAGAATGTAATTAATATACATAACACTGATAAACTAACGGTCATAAATCATTCGACGACAAGAGGAAACATATGGATAAATCACAACACATTTCCCATGTTGACATGAACAGCTTTGATCTGAGAGTAAGCCTCAAGACCGGCTTCTCCCAATTCCCGACCAATGCCTGATTGCTTGACGCCGCCGAACGGGACGCGAGGATCGCTGTCCTGCGAACTGTTGATCCACACCATACCCGACTCAATCTCTGCTGCGACACGATGGGCGCGTTGAATATCACGCGTAAACACTGCAGCGCCAAGGCCGTATGTGGTGTCGTTCGCGCGACGGATGACTTCGTCTTCAGTCTCAAAAGAAGCAATCACAACCACGGGGCCAAAGATTTCTTCTCTGGAGATGCGCATGGAGTCATTGACATTTGTAAAGACAGTAGGAGAAATGAAAAACCCTTTGCTGAAATCGGTACTTCCACCTTCTTCACGATGAGGCCCGCCTCCCGTGAGTACGGTGGCTCCTTCGGATTTGCCGATATCAATATACCTCAGCACTTGCTCGTACTGAGCACGAGTGACCTGGGGACCTTGGAAGGTCGACTCATCCCACTGATTCCCGACTTTTGAAGTGCTCTTGACAGCTTCTTTAAATTTTTCGATGAATTTCTCGTAGATTTCTTTCTGAACATATATACGCGATGTAGCAGTGCAGATTTGTCCCTGATTCGACATGATGCCAGCGTGCGACCACTTGATGGTCTGTTCTAAATCACAGTCACTGAATACCAACAGTGGTGACTTGCCACCGGTCTCTAGAGTGATGTTTTTCAGAGACGCTGAAGCCGCCTTCATGATTTGTCGTCCAGTGGCAGTTGACCCTGTGAATGCCACTTTGTCAACGAGAGGATGGTCGACGAGAGCGGCACCAGCCTCACGACCGTAGCCATTGACAATATTGACGACGCCAGGTGGGAAACCGGCTTCCTTTATCAATTCCGCTAAAACCAAGACACTCAGGGGGGTCTGTTCGGCGGGCTTCAAAACAACCGTGTTACCACAAGCGAGGGCCGGGCCTAGTTTCCAAGCAGCCATTGCAAGCGGAAAGTTCCACGGGATGATCTGGCCAACAACGCCAATAGGCTGTCGAAGGGTGTAGGCGAATTTTTCCGGTGTCGTGTTTATTGTTTGGCCGAAAGTCTTGTCGGCCCAGCCACTGTAATAGCGTAGCGTGAGGGCTACCTCACCCAGGTCTTCGCTCACAGCAACGGCGTATGGTTTTCCATTGTCCCATGCCTCGATAGTAGCTAGAACTTCTCGTTTTTCTTCGACCAAATCTGCCAAACGGGCCATGAGACGGCCTCGATCTGTAGCTGGAAGCTTCTTCCAGGACGGATCTTTCAGAGCGGCGTGTGCCGCTTTCACGGCGCGATCCACGTCCTCGACACTGGCGGCATGGACAGTAGCAATTTCCGATTCGGTGCTGAGGGCGAGAAGAGTTAGTTTCTTTTGCGCTGCTCATTTGACCATATCGAGTCAACTGTTACTGAAAGAAGAAATTAGATGAACTCACGCTGGATCGATAGAAGTGATGGTGCCACCGTTGCCCTTGACGAATTCATTGTTGATAAAAAGACCAGTCGGCTGCTTATACTTGACGCCATTCGGAGCAGTGATCTCCACCGCGAGGTCGGACATCGTGAATGCGGAAGAGGTCGTAGAATAAAAGCTGGAGAAAGGACGAAAATTATAGAACAAAAGTTTGGATGAAGAGAGATGAGGGGAAGAAACAAGACGGAATTTTTGATCTGAGGGATTGGATGATGCAGCTGTTCTTATAGCTACGATAGCTCGGATGGAGCAACCCCGCATTGAAATCGCCGGAGCCAAGTACCGCAGGCCCATGGAAGAGGCAGACGGTGGTAGAGGTACAAAATCCAAGGATGATCAATAACAGATATAGATCTGGAAAAGATCGTTCATTGGATATAATTGAGGGTGTACAAGAACAACTAAAGATTTTGGGGGGAGAAATGAGAGAGATGGGAAAAATGGAGGGACCAAGCATTACCGCATCAGGAAGGAGAAAGCGATAGTTTATTTCCTAAAGAAGTATCAAAAACGGCCAAGCGATAACACTGCGTACATCATTCCCAAGAGAAAAATAAGGTGAGGGATCAATGGATATAATAAGGGACTCAATGACACTCACAGTGATAGCTGAGAAATATGTAGAATACTTATATTCTTGAGTCTCTCATATTTTACCGTGTTTCAATCAATAACCCTAACCCTAACAGACACGGACCCTGAATAATCTAAGTGACGATCAGGTGTGCCCCAGGAGACATTTTGGGTAGAAAGGTCTCCTCTGCTTCTTTACATACCACTACTTAGCGAAAGAATGTTTTTGAATCTATACCTCACCTTCTAACCAGCTAATAAACATTAAACGAGACTCAGCCTGAGGAACGATTAAGTAAGCTGGTCGAGTATCAGGGCAATCAACCAGTGGGGCAGCGGCGAATTTGCATGTGATTCCATCATGATTTTATTTTGATCGATTGATTAGTTAATCGGGAATCTTCTTCCTAAATTGTCCGCGATAAGCCTCAATTCCCAGTCTACCAAGCCTTTTTTTTTCTCTTTCTGTTGTATTTTTTATGCACTTTCAGACGTCCAGAGGCTGATCATTACCATCGTCATTGACAATCATAGCCCGCAGTAACGGCACAAGTGGCTCAGAAATCATTTCCGCCGAATCTCCGATATCACAATTTTGTTTCTCACAGTCATGTTGCCTGCGGCGCTTCGAAAACGCCTATATCGCTTGAACGATCCCGAGTCGATTGTTTCGAATGCACACCCAGATCATGGAGTATCTCAAGACCTTACCCACACCTACGGTCCGGACTGTCATTGTCCGTCTTCTATAAATTCAATACGTCCCGCTTCGGCGAGCAGCAAAGAGTCGACAATCTCTGTATCTTCCAATGCTTCCGGCTACTCGACACCGGACATGGACAAGCCCCAGACCCTTACAACTTACGAAAGCGATTCTGGCCTGAAATGGAATCGAGTGTCTCCAGGTACCATTCCCAGTCTGGCTTCCTTCCGGGCTTGTCGGAATTCGTTCCACTGACCATGGGACTTAAAACTTAGCCTTTTCATTGCTTCGAAGCGCCGCATTTGAAGCTCAGCAACTCGAACCAGATACGCGACTGGTTCGCAGTCTCTTTATCGATGGGGTAGGATATCTGTTAGAAGCACTACCTGCGGACATCACGGACGAAGAAGCCCGCTCGCTTTACGATCGATTACCGGGACCGGTCAAAGCGAACATCGACAGCAATTATCGCTCAGTCTCACAAGAAGCCGAAGCCTCCCCCTCGCCACCGACATATTTGCACCGCGTGATCGCTACGGTAATTGTATACGGGTTTATCGTCGCACAGCTTCTTCTCCCTTACGCACGGATACTGCTCAACACAATATATGCGTACGAGCGGCGACATCGCGTGACCGAACGAGCCATCGCCGGTGCGTTACAGCTGGCTGATGGCGTTTATAAAGGTACGGGGAATATTGAGTCGACGCTGACCAGATTGAGCGAGGGAAGCGTTCTCCCTAGAGTGTATTCACTAACAGCTTGGGCGATGGAGTCCGTTGCTGGCGGCGTGTACGACGGGGTTAGCGAAGGAATTGCCGTATTGGAAGGCGGCTCAAAACTTGCTAGAACAAAGTGATACCGGCTGCATAATGATTGATGTATTATGATCTAGATAGAATATGAGTTGAAGCTTCGCAGGATCGATGGTCAGGCTAATATTTAAATTTCGTTCTATGAGGTGGACCCACTGCGGATCACTGCTTAGTCACTCTCGCTGGTTGGATTGTGATACTCCCGCAGCTAAGAGCTACCGTCAACAATCTATCAACATTTGAGAGAACGAGAACTCAGAAGAGAGCGAGAATTAGCACTCTTGTATAAATACTGCAGCGTCAAGCATGTCTTCTGCCAGGCTGCCGAATATTCCTTCGTTGCGGAAGCAGCAGCTCTTTTTGGAATTGTAAGTCAATTCAATGTCAAACCCTCAGTCGTCTGCCGATTCTAAGCATATTCGGGCAGTCGGAGTCTCAAGCATGCGCCGCCTCCTGGAGTATACTTGAGCATCGCTAATCCCACAGACCCAACATGCTGGTCTGGTGTGATGTTCGTTAGAAAAGGCAGGGCTTTCAATCTCTCTGAAGTTATGAAGTTTTCTGACCGGCGTTATGTTTTAGGCCCCTACGCTTCGGCCATTCTTCGTTTCTCTATCAAGTTCCCTCCCACGTATCCTGATCTACCACCCATTGTCACGTTTGCAACCGATATTTTCCATCCGCTTATTGTCCCTTTAACAACATACACCTTCACTACAGGCTCATCAAACGAAGCGCCAGTCAGTGCTACAGATGAAGAGCGTTTGGCCCCTGGGGCATTCAGCTTGCGGCATGGTTTTCCTCACTGGTTTGGACGAGCTCAACGAACGGCCAACAATTCAGCGCCCGGATCTCGGAATGTGAGCGGGGGAGCGCTGCCGAAGAATGAAGTTGGTGATCAATCGCACGACGACAAGGATGGCTCGGGCAACGCAATCGAGGGAGAAGTCACGGCCTCGGACAAGATAGCCGAACCTCTTTCGTCGGTACAAGATTCAAATTCGAGACAGGACAAGACGACCCGTATTTCTCAGCTTCCAGCAGCGATTTTAAATGGCGAGAAAGACAAATCAGTCCACGTAGTCACACTACTTGACTATATTCGCTCGACATTTGACGACGAGACGGTCCTTGATTCTCTTCCGCTTGATGCGGCTGGAAACCCCGGTGCGTGGCATGCCTGGAAAGCGCATCGTCGGAGCGGGAACGAATCTGGGTCGGCAACACCTAATAAAAGAGGTGCGCCTCACGCCCGCTTGCCAGGCGAATGGAACTGGGAGGGAGTGTGGATAAAGAGAGTGCAGAACGGCATACAAGCAAGCCAGTCCGATGCCGCCTTATACGCCAGTACTGGAGCGCGAACCGACGCAGACTCTGTGAGTAGAGATAGAGATAAAGGAGTTGGTTTATGGTGAAGCTGTGTCAGCTAATGGTAATTGCAGATCCGATTCCTCAATCTGGACCCTTCGGCAATGAGCCAGGTGAAAGAGAAGCTATTTGCGGAGTTGGAGACAAAAAGCGGCTGATCATTTTCCTCTCCGCCGTATCTATGTGTAGTCTGAGTCTGTCTTCGAGTACAGAGGGCCATTTGTCGATGAGGAGGTGACTGAGATGTTATCCGGAGAAATCAAGAAGCCCAAAGCAGAGAGACTGCTTGGAATGGCTGCCTGCACCTTCCTGGTGTACCACCTTCCTCTTTCCACTCCAAGATTGCACTAAAATTTCCCTTTTTTCGATTTCTTCTCTTTTCTCCTCTCTCTCTCTCTCTCTCTCTCCAACTTCTTTCACTTATTCTGACATCTATACCTTACCCATCCATCGTCTATCAAGATGTCCCGAAAAACAAGCAATGTAAGGAGGACTTTCTTGACCTTGGCATTGATATTGGTTCCCATTCTTCTCCTTCTTTTCATCGTTGCAACTGCCATCGCCTGCATATTGTTCTGGGAAGGAAATTTCAGACGCCGTCGCAATCGTCGATGTCGGTATTGTACACTCAGGGGCTTTCTCACGACGGGTTCCAAAATTCAGACGAGCGCCGGCGACACTCCGAGGATTTCAGTTTCAACCAAAGCTACCGATATTACAGACGGAAATCTTCAATATCCAGATCCGGTTCTTGGCAGAGAGCACGTGTAAATTATTTCTTCGGCGTATACAAGCCACACCACAGCTTGCCATTCTACAGGTCTCTTTCCGGGATGAATCTTGATACCGCGTCTTCTATTCGTCGAGTGCGACCTGGCAAACAATGCCTGACGAATGACCGCCAATGAGATGGTACACATTAGCCCACTAGCAACTAGTGAGTATACCTAGAAATTGCTGCATTATCGGCTCTCCAGAAATTTTTGTATTCATACCAACTAGTTATGTTTACGAACGTTCCTACCAGAATATCACAACGTATATACAGCCGAGCAGATGAGCCAATATGCAATTGGTTGTGTCGGGACGCTCCGTCTACTATACCTGGGATCGACCCCATCGACCCCATCGAACATTTGACGCCGACTTTTGGATGATGGAAAATCACGGTAGTAGATTAGCCTTGAGAGAGATTATTTCATTATCGGAAACAGGTGATAGAGACCTACATCAACTCGTCAGTTGGTTATGAGAACTCTTGGTCTATCGAGCGAATGAGTCAACTATATGCAATTACAATTCATTATAAGACATCAATTGCAGGTCTCTTTATTCCCATTTTTTCCCAGAGAGGGTCTCCATCGTCATCGAATTCCGCCCACTGGAAGAACGAACAGCCCTTACTACCTGGCGAGTAACCCGCGTAACACATCCACATGTACCTGCCCCGAGAGTTTTGTTTGCGCTGCACACATCGCAGAATCGTCGGCATGTTACATCTGCATTTTGGGATGTGACGAGGATGAAATGAATCACGATACCATCGATACGTGACATTGATACGTTTGTTACCTGCGATTGGATGAGGTGATATGGTGGACACTGGAGGTATAGCGTGTTTCCATTCCTCTTGCATTTCAGCGTGCATAACTAAAAGGGAGTTATGCGGAAGATGAATAGAGATCTGTCCCTGAGCATCAGCTATATTTTCAGAAGAATGCGTCTTTGAGGAAACATCCTCTCCAGTAGTATCTCGTGCCACAACCTGTCGTACACGGAACTCCCTTGCGACGCCGAGACTCAAACTTCCTATAATAGCCCTGGGCCCAAGATACGTCAACTGGTCAGAATGATATCCAACACTCTCCTGAGGCCCGTCGTAGCAGTTGACAAATGCCGCGTTCGGAACCCATTCTCGAGGCGATTGGTATTTGAGCTTTTTACCATCGGGATAATGGGTTCGGATCCGGTGCTGGACGTGTTCATTAACCGCTTTTTGCACTTTATCAGACACAGCCTGCATTCGAGGCGAGAGTTTGAGAACGTCCTTTTGATAGACACCATTGTATACGTATTGTTCCGTCTGCTGTCTCAATTCGTAGTCGGTTGAAACGTACAGTTTACTTGTATGCGGACTCGTAACTGTTTTGTCGAATAGTTGGAATGTGTCTGCATCAAATTTTTTAGCATCTTCTAGCAGCTCCATCAAAAGCTCGTTGGCTTCTTCGGGTGGTAGGAAATTGTGAACGATAGTGCAGGGGGTGTGTTTGGCAATGTCGTCCGGGGAATATAGATAAAGCGTCTTGCCCCGTTTCGTGAGCAACTTCGAGGAACCTGTGGAAGGTGGCGAAGTAGATTGGAACGAAGATAACAGAGATGTCTGTATGCCAGGTATCGAGTTTGAATTTTTCTTGCGCTGCCTCGACTCACACCTTGCGTCGAGACTGGCAATCGCCGCTTCAACGCAGCCGTCGTAAGAAACCAAAACATCAAGTAGCGCAGCTTCCTCGAAGTCTGGGAAAAGTGAGAGCAGCCGCACCAGCTTCACGTCAGTCGACTCATCATCGTCGTCGTCGTTATCCTCATCATCGTTCTGCTGTGATTTGCAGCCACCTCCCACCAGGCCAACCGGTAATTGCTTTACTTGCGGCTCTGCTGGCTTCACGTCTTTCTTCTGAGAACTAGGAGTGGCATATGACTCGAAAAACAGCCGCCGCCGTTTATGGCTAGATGTTTCCGTCATATTCTTCTTCGACTGGTCATCAGTCTGGATTGTTTGCAGTGGTTTCAGCGCGTCTGGTATTGTTCGATGATCATGATCTTCTTGGTGAGCCCAAGAAATGGAAGGCTGCTGAGTAATAATACTTACATAATCAGCGTAGACAGATCTGCTTATGTAACCACTCCACTCGGAGATTACCTCGGCGCTGGCTGGCGGGAGCGGGTCGGCATCACATTCTAAGCTGAACTTGTTCTTATGGAATTTTATCCATCACACATATTCTAGTCAGAGACACTCTTCTCTTGCAGTCGAAGCTCCTGTTTCTGAAGTTCTTGATTCACAGTGTCAATTATGTCGTGATACATCAGGCCTGCCAGTCCTTTAGGAGCACTGCCAAATGCCCAAGCTCAATCCCACAGCTCAAACCGACAGCGCACTAAACGTCCCACATTATGCTTCATTACCGGACTGAAGGCTTCAATGGCTCTGCCGTCAAATATTCACCGTTCTTCGACAACCGTTTGGCAGTTAGCGCCTCGGCAAACTTTGGCTTGGTTGGAAACGGTCGCTTATATATCCTCGAGTTGACTCCGAACGGCATTGCGCCTTTGAAGTTGTGAGTACTTTGCGACGTGTTGCGCGGTCGCTGGGCCCCCCTCTCGCCATCAAGGCTACTCCGCATATTCAGCAGACTTATAATGACTGACTCCTGTCATTCCTAGTTATACTACGCAAGACGCTTTATATGATCTCGCGTGGTCCGAAGTTCATGAGAATCAAGTTCTCATAGCCTCTGGAGACGGCAGTGTCAAACTATTCGACAGCTCCGTGAATGAGTTCCCCGTACAAGCATGGAAAGAACACAATCGTGAAGTGTTTTCCGTTCATTGGAATCTTGTAGCGAAAGAGAACTTTTGTTCAAGTAGCTGGGACGGCACAGTTAAAGTATGGTCACCACAACGGCCGCAATCGCTACTCACTCTGCCGACGCATAGTTGCACGTATTCGGCTGCGTTTTCCCCCCATTCTCCGGATATTTTGTCCTGCGTCACATCCGATTCGCATATTCGCATTTTTGATCTTCGAACTCCCGCCTCTGCATCCAATCATCTCACTATGCAAATCCCAATACATGGCGGTGCGGCCTCCTCAATAACAGGACCAAGTCCAACCCCAATCTTACCGCCTGGAGCTGGCGCGACAGCTCCTTCAGAGTGTCTTACCCACGATTGGAATAAGTATCGTTCTTCAGTTCTAGCTACGGCGGGCGTCGATCGTGTCGTTCGCACATTCGACATACGAGCACCCCAACACGGCCCCATGGCCGTGATGCCAGGTCATGGCTATGCAGTCCGCAAACTAGCGTGGTCGCCTCATCTTTCTGGTCTCTTACTAACGGCAAGCTACGACATGACTTGTAGGGTATGGAATGACCGTGGTGACGCACAAGCTGACGTCGATCCCACGCGTATGGGTCCGACTGGACCTATACTGGGCGAAGAATTGGGCTGTATGAATCAACATACAGAGTTTGTAACCGGTGTAGATTGGTGCCTGTTTGGCGCTGAAGGATGGTGTGCCACGGTGGGCTGGGATGAAAGCTTATACGTCTGGGATGTCAGAGCCTTTATGAAGCATTAGAAGGTTATGCTTGTTTATATATAAGCGGCGTTAGGGTTGGCTTTGTTCGTGCTTTTGTATATAGCATTGAATATCTATACTTGCATTCCAAGGTTTGAGAGACGGGATTTCAAGATTGTCTTCAATTCTAGGTTATCTCGCAAAATTTGAGTACCTAGGTACCATTCAGTGGTTTTGTCATCAGAATCTAGCCGTTATATTGCAACTATATAAGTGCATACTTCTCTTGCTTGAGCAAAGAGAAGAAAAGTCTACTTCCCGGCCAGCCTGCTTTCGACCTTCTTCCTCTCAGCCTCCCGCACCGCCGCGATCTCTTCGCGACTGGCATCAAATGCAACATTGACTTTATTAAAGGGATTTTCATCACTCTTCTCAAATTCCTTCCTGCAAAGCTCCACACGTTGTTGTTTCCTGAGACCGGGATACTCCGCTTCGATCTCCGGGAGACGTCTCGCCTCAAATGCCGCATAAGCAGCTTTAAATCTCCGCTCGGGATGTCGGTCGATCTTGGTAGAGTTTCCAGACTCGGTCAACTCGAGCGCATCGAGCGCGTTCTCGATACCGGAGGCGTTCAAGGTCGCTGCTTTTCGGCTCGCGGGAGTAGTATCGTCGAGTTGAGATAAATCAAGTCCTCGTGACTTCTTCTGTGCTGTCTTTGCGCCTGCACCTTTGGCCTTGGATGGTTGCGAGGCTTCCTCTTCTGCTAGTAAGGCATCTCGTTCGGCCTTTTTTCGCGCTGCCTCTGCCTTTTTGGCCTCGGCAGATTCTCTGGAGAGGAGGACCATGTGTCAGAACTCAAGTGATTAAGAAACAACCGCAAATAGAATATCCAGTCTATCACAACGTACTTCTTCGCATTACCGCCTTTTGATCCTTGCGCCCACTGCGCATCTTCTTCGGCGGCGCGTTTGGCGTCCGAAGCAGCTTGCTTTTGCGCAGCAGCCTCGGCTTTCTAGTTCCCCATCAGATTTAGTCAAGTTACGCAATAAATGTTCGACCATGCAATATAGCTGTTATACGCAATCTCTGAACAAGCTGCGATACCGTCATCGATCGCGGGGAGGGGTCTCAAAATGTGCGCAGCAAGGAGGGGCAAAATAATGGAGATCTGGAACTCACCCTGGCGTTGCCAGCTGCTTTCTTGGAATTTTCGCCACCCGCTTTCTTTGGCATTTTCCACGACTGTATTATACTGATACAAGAATGAAGAACGAGGGAGATGCCCGAGATTGCCAAACCTATGCCGAATGTTTGGGTGTTGTTGTTGAAGTATATTTTTCCGTCCTTATCAAACGCTGGTTATCCCGATAAGCTTGGACGCCACTGCCGGAGTGTTGATGCCTAAGGCGCTGATTCTTTTTTATTTCATATTTGTATAAAATTTCAACCGGAGTGAAGAAATTGAAGAAAATAGATCATGCGGTGTTTTATTCTTAGGTATTTTTTAACTCAGTAGCAAATCATGAGTTGACTGACACTAAGCCCACCAAAAACTAACACTGATGCCGGCTCGCAAGCCGCGTACATAGTGCCACCATCCAATAGGAATATATAGACATTCACCTTCTTTTAAGACCGTCTCGACATATTCCGCCTCTGTAAACCCTGGCCACGTAGACTCCCATAATTCTGATTCAGCAGGTGACATCTCAATCGCAGCCAGATCGACTTGAGATGTGTTAGACATGTCGATTAGCTGGGCGTCTGTCGTTGCTGTTCCAGAACCCACACTTCTCTTCGACTTGTCGTCTGGACCAGATGTCTCGTCTTTTGAGTTAACTAGCTCCATTCCTCGTGGATGGATCTGAGAGGCTGGGGTGTGTGGCGAGTACAGACGGATATATTTCGCGCCTACCACCTGTACCAGGATGTTGTGATAAGGATCGTGATGTAATGGAGATATAGTCCACGAGGGTCCAATCCACGTGTTGATGATCGGGTCAGAAGTAACTCCAGGCTCTTCTTCGTTGTCTGAAGGATATCCCGCGTGGTCTTTCTCAGTGAACCCATTATTTTGCGTATCTTCGTGTTCACCTTTCGCAGATATTTTCTCACGCTGGTCAACCATCTCCTCCGCATCGTTCTTAACCTTTGCCATCTCTTTGTCCCGCATCTTTTTGATATACACGGGCGTCCCAGCCTCTGCCTCAGGAGGCTCAATGTAGCAGAAATCCGGGATGCTAATGTCCTTTCGTAAAGCTGGGATCTGTGTCAATAGATCGTGCTGAGCCAGATATCCCGTTTGGTTCTGATCGTCTTCCTTGGTTTCGCCTGGAACCGTTCTTCGGCCGTCGTCTGTTCTCCATAAAAATGTATCTACAAATTGTGAAAAAGGTATGATTCGTTGTCCCCATCCTTCGTCAGTGTAAGAGCGTCCAACTTCAACGGGGACAAGTCGTCTTCCTTGTAAAGTTTGCTCGTACCAGTAATGCTTCGAGGACCAGGGTTTATCACTCATTGCTGGCCAGTGGTCGACGGCATGGGTAATGACAAGCGGTGTGCGTATATCTTGCATATGCTTCTGCATCGTGTGAAATGAAGGCGCCGAGATACGAGGAATTGGTTTTGTCAGCTCAGGAACCGGAGCACATCCAGGAGGAAATAAAGGTGTGGCCAATTTGCGTCTTTTGGCAGATCTTCGTCCAGCAGCTTCCTCATCTTCTGCTGATGATGCTGCTGCGGCCTGATTCCTAGGTGATTGTTCTTTATGGCCGCCATCCAGCCATTCTTTGAGAGCTGAGAACAACGATTCAATAGTCTTTTCTCGCCAGGGTCCTCCAGCCATAATGAGAGCCATATCCAGATAACGCACGACCGAATCTAGCCAGGGAATATCCTTGCCAGAGGAAATATTCTCTGTGCGAGATTGAATGCCACTTTTAATAAGACGCATCGCCAACAAAATGCTTGCATCTGTGTATAAGCGGCGCCAGCAGAGCTTTACATCCTTGAAGGGAAACACACGTAATTTCGCGTCTGCTAAGGCCAGGACACTTTCTGGATTTTCCTTGAGAGATGAGCACAGCTTTTCTTTATCGTTGTCGTAGCATTCCAAGACCGGGTCATCTTGCATCGGATTTTCAATTTCGAACTGTGTGTCAGCTAGAAGTGATTCCATATTGTATCGACTTTTCGGATGCTGTTATGTATGGTGCATGCGAGACGTAGGGACACCAAGTGTCGCATTAGATGACTGAAGAGAGACAGGCAGATGGTAGAATTTTCGTCTAGTTTAATAGAGGTCAATTGAATCTACCTAGGTAAAACCGAACAAAATGATATGGAGTTATATTGGATGATACAATCATGAACGTAAGTTGAAAGGAAGATGAAGCTTCCAACAAAAAGGAATTACCCTAACCACCAACCCGCTTAGCGCCGAATGTCATCCAATGCGGCCAATTTACAAAGCTAGGAAAAGCTAGACAAAGAATGAAAGAAAATAAACTTAGGACGTGAGATAATAAGGTCTATAAAAATAGAAGGAGATTATCACTCTGCTCCATTATCATACTATACTATTGTTGTAATATACATAAAATATCACCAGTCATTATTATCAGCCTTCAAGCAGATTCATGACCAGGTTTGGGATCCCATCAACACCCTGGGCATTGATAGCACTCACAGGTACTACTACGAGACGTTGGTGAAATGCGTCTTTATATCCGCTAGGATGCTCGACAAGTCCTTGCTGAACCTGCGATAAATAGTCCTGCAGAGCAGCGAATTTGTCTTGCGTATCAGGCAAATCAGCCTTGGTGGCGACGACAAACCACGGTTTCCTGTAAACAGGAGGTAGAGCCAACGGAGGAAGAGAATCTTGTGACAAAGAAGGCTTTCTTCGTTTACTAGTGGATTCCAATTCATGTTCCGCACTGCGTAGCTTGTCGTATTGGGCCAGCTCATGCCAGAGCTTCTGCAATGTGCCGAGGGGATCGGCCGAACTGAGGTCAACGACGAAACCAAGGATTCCCGCGCGCTCGATGTGCCTTAAAAATCCAAGTCCAAGGCCTCTATCTAGATGTGCACCCTCCACCAAACCAGGTATATCGGCAATTGTGAAACTTGTTCGGGGCTTCTTCTTGTTCGATGACTCCACGCGCGGTCTCCCCTTGAAATCATCTAGCACTACCGTGCCAATGTTGGGAGACAAGGTGGTAAACTCCCAGTTGCCAATTCTCGTACGGCTATTTGTCAACGATCGAAGGAGAGTGCTCTTTCCTGCATTCGGAAATCCCACTAAGCCGACGTCAGCCAGCAATTTGAGCTCGAACTCCAAATGAAGAGTCATGCCCCCTTCCCCTTTCGTGGCAAATTTGGGTCGCCCCATGTTGCGCGATACAAAATGAGGGTTTCCAAACCCACCGACAGCGCCAGCGACCAGAAGCTTGGGTTGATCCATGGGCTTCGACAGATCCAAATGAATAGGCGCCGGTGGCTCCATTGCGGCGAGATGGGATCTTCGGGGGGGACCCAGAGAAGGAAACGTGGTTGTTAAGAAATCAGACGACACGGATCCTGGATAAAGCACGAAACGATCGCGCTGCGCAGCATACATGCCCATTGCTTGTTCCTCCGGGGGAATTGTGCCCTTTAAAGTTTTATACTTGAGCTCCGCCTCGTCAACAGGATCGTATCTAGTAATCTCACGCACAACCGTGCCTACTGGCACCTGAATCAGGACGTCGTGGCCTCGTTTCCCGCCTTTGCTCTTCCCCTGGCCATTCTTCCCTCGTCCAGCTCGGATTGTCCCTTGGCGCGCGAGTTTGTGCAAGCTCGTCAATCCTTCAAGAGCCTGTATATAGATACTTCCGCCACTGCCACCGTCCCCTCCGTTGGGTGGGCCTTCTTCGATGTATTTCTCCCGAAGGAATGCGACACACCCATTACCTCCTGAGCCGGCCACTAATTTCGCCGAACATTTGTCTTGAAATATGAATCGTGAATAGTCGGATGGAGGGGGATTGAGATGGGAGAGTTCGGAAACTGTTTCCTTTTCAGAGGTCTCGCGGGTGGTGGAATGATCCCCGACTGTAGAGTACCATCGATATCGTCGTGTTTTTACAAGGTTCCTGAAAGCTGCGACTGTTGTTCGTTCCGTACAGATGGTTGGATTGAGAAAGGGATAGAGAAATGGCAGTATGGTGGACGTAGACTTCGACATTATGCATGCAATTTAATGAAAACATCCATGGATGATTTGAGGGAGATGCGTCCCTGGAAAGAAGAGAGGTTCTTCCAGGTTGATGATGATCGTATCAAGAAAAATGGCAAGTCCTTCGGAAGCTTACAATGCTTATCTCCACGTGATCATCTTGATATCGAAGATCACGTGATATTTTCAACTTTTGTCAACAACTCATCGTGCACACTCATCCTGCTTTTACCATCTCGCAACATACAAAATAATAATCTTGTGCTTAATTTGTTCGCAATTCCCATTTTTCTTCATTTGTGATGCAGGTATACCCCAAGGTCGTATTATTCGGGGAGAAGACGCAAAATAGAATACTGCCTACCGTGCGGCGTATTTGAAGCTCCGAAGAGCATGACAGGTCATAATTCTTCCATTTCCATCAAACACCCAAGATGAGCCATCTGGCTAAAATCACACTCTAATCGTCGGATCTGCTCGGGCCTTCATGTCGAACCCAAGTCGTATATGCTGACCGAGAGTCGATCATGTCATATTAAATACAGATTACAGATTTAACAAACGTTTAGAAAGAACTTCGGATTCAGCAAACTGCTGCGGGCTCATTCCGCCTGGGACCATAACCTATTATTACAGAGACTGTGAGGGATGAATCTTCTTGACATTCTCGAGACTCACCGCCAAAAAGACCCAAGGTCGATCATTCCTTTGCAATTCGGAGCGGGTCTATGACATCAATTGAGCAGTTCAACCCGCTCAAATTCTATTATGTATAACCCGAACAATCAATTCCTGACTATCTGGGAACTCCGAATGCAGCTGTCGTTCTCATGCTGAACGGTTAAAAGCCACATGACTTGGTCTCTGTTCCTTTCTTTGATTCTTCATCTGGGTGTCAGAAACGGGAAAACCAATTAGCCATCTTCACAAATTTGAGTTTCAATTGAATTTCGATGGATCATAAAATTAAAAAAGGTATTTTCTTCCAGTTTTCGGTTCTCTGCTAAGGGGGAGAGAGACCGACTAGTACTAGGCCGCTAGACCCGAGGCATCGGCAAGTTTTCTAACGCCATGTAGCCAATCCCAGACCCAATTGGATGCGCAACTAGCGACGCCAAACCAGAATGATGGAATTCACTAACCCAGGTGGAGCTTCAAAGTGGGCCGGTAAAAGGTCTCACATGGATGGGCGATGGAGCAGCAACGAGACGGATTCTCTAGCTTCTGGTTCGATGAGATCTGGATTTTCCAGGGGCGCAACGCGGCTCGGTGAGGTGTCTCGTCATTTGAATCAAGTGGAATCAATTGAGTTCAGACGAATCTCCTAGGACTTGCCCAGGTAGGAAGTTACAAAGATATCTGATAGATCGAGGAGACCAACTTTGCAGTTAATTTATAGCTATGGATCTTTTGCGGCGAGCGGAAGCCTCGGTTTACTGTTCTGAATCTCCGGTACTCGTAAAATACATCCACGGCTGAACGCTGAGCGATCCGAACTCGTGTACTCTTTGAAGAGCAACGGGCCTGCATTCCGATTGAAGATCCATATTGCTTTGCTTGTGAGAGTACGGAGTACTCCGTTCGAAGAATCGGTTCTGAATCCACAGCCTAATCAAGTACCGAACGATCCTGGTAAGGCGGGTGGCAACCACAAGTGGCGACGACGCAAAGTGGCTGGCCTGGTTTTTGTCTTGCGAATTTAGCCCCCTTAACTCGGTACTCCGCAGTCAAAGTTCGTGGAAGTTCGGTGAATCTGCCAGGTACCGGCGAGGTTTGTGGCGCCTCGATCTGGAAATGCCAAAAGTCTAAGCAACGCTAGAAGCCGAGCGTTTCATTAACTTCTCCGTACCCAGGTAGTCAACTGCTAAGATGAAATTAGTAAGGAATACACAGAGTACTCGGAATGCAATTTTACAGCAAAATGTAATACGGAGTCCAACAGAACGGTCTGCGGCACTAGAAGCTTTGGCCGCATTTATTCTCGCTCCACGGCGATATTATGGATCCAGGTCTGTGGAAATTGGCGATACCCGAGGACGCCGTCCGGGGAACTATAGTTGTAGTAGGCATAAACAAGACATGACTCTTGCTGTCACCATGCAATTGCGCTCGGTTGACCAATTTGCTAGGTGCAATGGTTTAAATAATACTTGTTCGAGGGGACAATCAGAAACCAGTAGTAATTATGTGGAACTGGAACGTCTAGTCCGGTAATTGTTCAAGTCAATTACAAGGAGGCGATTAAATGAAGCTCAACTTTGGAACTGGTACAGTATGGATAGGCCCACCGTCCGGATGTCTTCCGTCGCTGCCGTACCGAAAGACTGACATTACGGAACTGTTGGTACCGGTAAATCTGTCCTTCGTAATACACTGTAGCATTAATAATTACATACATCCCGCGTAGTCTCCCATAATACTGGGAGCTCTCTTGATACGAAGATCCTTAACATTACTACCCGCTTAGGTACCACAGCACTACCGGTGCTACGCTCTCTCGCTGAAAGCTCATTTGCCCGGGGAATCTTACACCTTCGCCCCGGCGAAGGCTTTACCCAGGGCTCCAGGACTTGGCAGTGGGAACTTCGGTTTGCACTTTGTTGTCTTTAAAGTCTTTGCTAAATTAAATAGTTTGGGCACTTGAATAAAAAAAGCAGTGTAATTGTTCAACCATGACGAATGATGCAGAAGCAACAGCGTTGTAATGAAAAATACGAATTCGTATGCTCCGTAAGTGTGTATGTATGGTTTTGATCGTTGAAAACAGAATACAGACCGTTTCACTGTATTTCTATTTTATCTTTCCGATCTGTAAGTTATCGGTATCTTGCATACTTAATACGACCAATCAGCATTTCTCAAGTATAAAAATGGATTGTGGTACTTTACCGACTTTACACGTCTTATATTCCCACACGCTGCGTGATACTTTTCTTGACTCAACCACTAGCTGGGAAGGATCACTACTATATTAGGACATAATTTGTAGAGTTACAAGTAGTCGCACAGATTCGAAGCACGTTCTAAACTTTACCCCTTGTGTATGGAAGACCGCCTAAACAAGAAGGTTTCGTCGTCATCAAAGCCCGATAAGTCCAACCCCTCCGCGCGCTATCTTCAGTCGACGTAAAGTGTCGGTGTGCAAGAGCCGCGCTCTATATTGGCTATTGGGTACGGAAGTACTCCGTACAGGTTAGATCAAACTTGGAACATGTTCGCGAACATGTACCTGCTGAAGAAAAAAAATAAATGACTAGTTGACTCAAGTAGATGTGGGCTGAGCTATAACTATTACTACCTAGGTAGTTAGTTGACTTACGACATGTAATTATGCTTATCGCATTTTGAAGCGCCGAGCAATACGCCTGAGTCTAATTGATTGGGCAGCCTTCCATGCCGAGGCTCGTCTTCGTGACGAATGTAGCTTGTTTTCTTTTTCCTCTACAATGGTAAATCTCCGTTTGTCTCCTAGGGCTGGCAACTTGGCCAGATGGTCTCTTAGACTGGCCATTCGGAGAGGAGGGAGCAGTTGCACAATTACGGACTAACACAACACATCACACATATGCAAGGCAAATCATCTGATAATCCCTCGTGACCCTCAAGGTAGATCACGCTAATGGAGACTCTTTGTTTCGCACATTCGTATTCGAACCTTGAGACGCTGTTAGTACATACTAAATCGATCCATTGCCATGTGTTTCCTGCCCGAACGTTGGTGCTGAAGTACGTGAACTTTTCAAGTTTCAGCCACGAATCGGGTGATTCTCCAGCCTAGAGCTTTGGGGCAGGCTTTATGGAGCTTCGTGGCGGTGTGAGCTTGCTGCATACCTACTTACCTAGGTATGGTCGGAGCGAGCTATCAGCTGGATGATACCGTACAGACCGCCGAGAAATATGCGTCACGCAAGAAAGGACTAGTTACCGCTTTCAAGATCATGAGCGGGCATGGATGAGGTTTCCTTATACAGATAACTCATCATGTCTCATTTTACCAGTGGATATCCCGGTCCAATTTGCAATTTGTCTCAGAGCAATCATCCCGAAGAGCTGCCTAAATACTACGTACATCGTAATACTTTGGAGCCTCGGAAATTCGAATTGACAGCGGAAAGAACCTTTCATTGTACAGTGTCGAGGCCATGCTTCGACATCGAAGAAGCGCAAGAAGTCTAACACGCATGAAATGGAGACCACTTCATCGTAGGTTGTACGGAGTACCAAGAATTAGATTTACTCCGTAGTTTGTTACAAGTTCCAAGAGACTTGGGATGACTCAATGCCAAGCATTGACTTGCTGTGCAAAAGTATAGTTGGTCAAATTTTATGACAATATCTTATCCCCAATCATGCAAGTAATGCAGAAGCGCCCTTGACCTCAAACTTCCTGTTGAGGCGACAAAGCTAAGGGATAGTTCACTCAAGGCCCATCAAACATGAATAACTAGATATGCATCCCACGGTAATGACCGTGACCGGAAATCATGATCTAAATCTGCATTAACTGGAATGATTGGTCATTACCTTGCATGAGAAAAACGTTGGTCCGGACTGTCGGATTGCCAGATTGCCTAAATAGGGCATAGTTTGGGGCTTGTGGCAGACAACCTGACGAGTGGGCAACATCCGTTTACGAGCTTCCAAGATGCAGCGCTAGTATATGGCATGTATTCCATTAACATTGTCATACGGTGATCCTGTTCCAAGGTTATTGTCTTGTCTCCAACAGAAATACGAATTACAGAGCGAACCTTTGAACAACACACCGCTATTTCCCTTGTAGTGGTACTGCGATTGATAATTACCATCCGAAGCCTGCCCTAGTAAATAATGGCTTGAAGGTCACGTACTATGTAGAGGTAAAGCCTGCCGATAAGTTAGTTGGTCCCACCGAGGCTAAGTAGATGGGCATGGGAATAATGGGGCTGAAAATCGAGAAGAAAGGAAAAATGTTCTAAGAACGTTCGATACAGCTTCCTCCCAACATGAATTGAATTTAGTCGGGTTTCACATTCAAAATGCACGATAAATATTTACCTAATTTAGGTACTATCTGATGTCACCCCGGTTCTTGAGGCGCTTCATCAGGTATACGAGAACGCCACAAGTCTAAAAGCCTTGATCATCTCTTTTTTTGAGACTTTAGCTGCTTGAAATCCCATCAAGTCTAAGTATAGATCTAACTATCTAGACGCGAAGGATCCGTCAGCACGGATTTGACACTACGTAGCACATACTGTGTAGACTCTGTAAAGGGTCTGATAGCCGAACATCCACACGTCCTTCTCCGGCTCAATCGTGTTTCAGAGAGACCAAAATCTGGTAAGTCGCTCTACACGAGTCATGCTCTTCTGTCGCAAAGAAGAAGGAAGACAGACATCTGGATCGTGAGGCCAAGCCGTACGAAGTAGTAGTGTATGGATCATACAGTCAAGTTTTGCTTTTCTTTGTATCCGAGTATCGCCACCAAAATTGAACCCCAAAGGATTCCGGATATGTCAAGGCTTGAATGACTTTGAAGACCCTGTACCGTAGTTTCTCAAAAGAGATATAGCACGATTGGATAAGCCCGTCGCTGTGTCAAAGCATCATTATTCCACGTAGGCCTCCGTACAGCCATGAATGAGCAGCCAAATGCTTTGAATGGGTAGATGAGACGAGGACACGTAGTAGACATTGAGGAACTTGAAGGACTGAATTGGGTTCCAAGTTTGTACAACAGAAATGAAAGCCAACCGAAGAAAGGACACATAAAAAATATACGTACTGGTCATTTTTGAATCTATTCACTTGCCCAGTACGGCGGAATACAATACAAAAAGAATGAATACGTATTTCAGACGATTACCGCTTAAGGAGGCTAGCACAATCCTCATTGGTCAGGAACTTCGGAAAGTGATCCTATTGGCGCGGAGTCACGTGAGCTTATTAGCAACTATTGGGCGGGCATCGACCAGCCAATCGCAAAGGGCGGAATCGTTACCGGACTCCCGCGCAGCTAGCAAAAAAACAAATCCTCTTCTCTTCTTTCCCCCTCCTTTCTTCTTTGACTTGACTTTAACCCAACTTAACGGTTTCACTTGTTCTCCTTTCTTTCTTTCTTTCACCATACGAAGTATCCTTCTTTTCTTTCTTCGTTCTCGGCCGATCTGCGGAATCGGTTATCCGGCTACAGCTCAAGCAACTATTCAACAGATCATCATCGATTGTTTCAACTTTGCCCGGGTGATGCGTACGCAACAAGTGGCTGGCTAATCCACCTTTTTTAAGGCTGGCGACTCCGGAAAACCAATTTGAAATCAAGCCGAAGGTCATTTCATCGTCTCCTTTGCCATTGTGACATGTCTCGCGCCTCGGAAAAATCTGTAAATGACTCTTTGTCAGCGTATTCTCGAGTTGAGGTTTGATACTCACCGCACAATTTGCGCACCACTTTGCTTGCTGCCTTGCAGGAGTCGTCGTTGACGGTCCTTTTTGCAATGAATACAGCATTGTGCTTGGTTGGGCCGTTTATTTGTCCTACTCTGCGCGTTATAGTGATAGACAAGATCAGGCCGCTTGAATGTGCAAAATCAATCGAGTTCAGCTTGCCCGAGACTACTCCTTACCATTTTTCCCGTGCCAACTTGATCGGCTCTCCACATCTCATTGTACCTGGCATACTGTGACGACAAACCCCTCAACTAAACTAGTTACCTTACAGGGCTTCCGTACCATCGGCCCCGATCAGTCTTCTCGGCCCACCAGATGTGGAACCTGCACTTTTACGGAGAATATTGTTCACAAATCCCATCCGTTGCTGGCACTGTAGGCCGAGCTCGAGCTGGCCAGTGTCCAGTGCCGACAACCGCGAAATTCTACGTAAAAAATGTGTGCAATGTGCGCAATGTGTTAGAAACGGTCACTGTCTGAGCTAGTAAGAGCAAGTTGACTCGTCTTTCAGTGTCCAATAGTCCACTGAGGAGACCAGACCGGAGAAAGAACAGGCAACTAATTAGCCCAGCTTTAACTTACATAGCCTTATACCCGCAACCGGTCTCCTGGGTTATCGTCCTAGCGCCAATCTCGAGTGTATCCACCAGCCCAAACAGCGTATCACATTAATCAGGCGCCACTTTTTCTGTTTTTGCTTCTTGGGCTGTAGTCAGTACGGAGTGGTATTCCCTTTATGCCCTGCTTCCATTGACTTTTTAGCACTTTCACCGGTAGTCTTTGTTTTCTCCGCGGTGCCTAAAATTCGGGTACCAGGATCTTGAATCCCGAATTCATTAATACAATAGGTACGGCGTAGTCAGTTGGGAACCCCGGCATTGGATTTTTTTTAGGGGCGGGTCGCGCGGATTTAGCTGGCGCGCGTAAAGAAAGCTCATGTTACTCCTAGACCTCTAGATTCGAGGGGGAAAAACCGCCCTCCCTTGATGTATTTTGGTATTGTCAAAATTACGGCCAAAGCTCCGTCTGTCCTAACGAAGAGCCCGCTTTCTCAGAATCAAATTGATCCCCGACCTGTTCGCTTTTCATGCAGGGTGCATGGGGTATTTGCACTTGACGTATGCATTGAGCATTGCGTGGTCTGCTATAGTGGTAGTGTTTTGACCAGGGTTAATGAACTAACTTAGTAGTTAAATGTTCCCTACTTGATGACGCAGCAAGTAGAAAAAGCGAACTAAGTTACATACGAGTCGCGTTAGTGCACTAGCTACCTAGGTATGTGAATGCGTACGTTTGGCCTTGCATCGTCCCCGTTCACGATTGCAACCCATCTTATCCAAGATTGCCTTCCTAATTTCAACTGTCATATCTCATCTGGTCAGGCCGATATAGATCCATGTCATGGAGGCTCGGCCAGTCCAGAATGAAATTTCTGTGTATTTCTTGAACACCAATATCTTTTTTAGTCATGCACCGCCATTGCCGCGCAGTACAAAACTTGCCAAATATGGGAACATGAAAAATTCAATGTACGAAACTGTGAATATTCAATAGTGAATAGTGAATTCCGGGTTAGTGGGCTTGGGGGGGGGGAGAGTTCGGCGTTCTCGGGGCGCGACAGACATTTCTCAATTCTAATGGCAAAATGGCAGTAAATTCCGCTTCATTTTGTAGCCTCCTCCCTTTTCCGGAGACTCGGAGGGTTTCGCAGTGGATGAGTTGGTCTTCCATTCCAAGTACCAGATGAGATCGTCCACCTGATCTTAATCCGTGTCAATAATAGAAGGTGAACAAAAAAAAGAGGATCGATGTGGCACTTGTCCTGCCTTGTATGCTTATTATCTCCCCACAGCTAGCTGGCAATTTGAATTTTGGGCAAATTCCATCACTCCACTTGTGGGGATCTTTCTGATTTGAATGTCCTTTTTTTTCTGGCTGATAGATTTTTTTATTCTTTTGTTTTTGGAATGAAATACGAAGCATGTATTGTGTATTATATTTGATGTAATATTACAGTACCTAGGTAGATTTGGATGTTGTTGTACTCCCGGGTTACACTCCAGCCGTGTTGAAATACAAATACATGTTTCCTTGGTATCCGCCCCAGCGTTATTTAGCTGTTTCGTAGTGTGTAATTACGTATTGTAAAACTGGTATCAAAACCGAATATCGTCCAGCGATTTTGAAATATGAGATGCGTAATATCGATGGATCTGAGAATGTCTGTATGGGCGGAAGTTTAAATTGTTGCCCCTTTCCTCATTCAATCTTCATTTTTTTTTTATTCAAATAAATATGATCTCACGACTTCACCTCTTCTTCCACTAGTTCCGCTCGTACATGCTTATTGCACCTATATATACTTACGCATCTCCAAGGCTCATTGAAGGTAAATCTGGGCAGATATACACTCTCCTCCTCGCTGGTTTCTTTTAACACTCTTCTTTCTTCCCTCATTGCGGCCTTCTCTTATTAAAAGCCAGCTTGTTATATATCGTTTTCTACTACGACTAAGTTAATCGACAACCCTCTCCAATTTCTGGTACACCCTTTGACGACATCCAATGCATTGATGCGAACAACAGTGGTCATTTGGTGTTCGTGGTTTTGGACGACTCGTCGACATTCTAAAGGCTAAAATTACAGTTCAAATACGCCTTGAAAATGCAGGCTCAACGGCACAGGCTCGCTTTTATCACCAGTGGAAAGCGCTGGTGGAATAGGCTGGTGCAATCCAGAAACAACGGCAAAGATGTACAGTTTCCCTGGCAGCAATTTGTTATCTTAGGTATGTCCTTATGGAAATTTTAAAAGTCAAAAGAAAAATGCAGCTGAAGACTGTCGATTTAGCCTTGGTACGGATATGTGAGCCAATTGCTTTCATGTCCGTGTTTCCCTACGCCTACTATATGGTCGACTCCTTTCATATAGCAGAAAACGAACAAAAGATTGCTCTATTTGTTGGAATGATCACTTCTGCCTTCACATTTGCCGAATTCAGTAGCGGAGTCTTTTGGGGCCGACTCAGTGATAAAATTGGCCGGAAACCGGTCCTACTCATGGGCCTAATTGGAACGGCCATCAGCATGCTACTATTCGGATTCGCGCCAAACTTTCCAACAGCATTGATAGCGCGTGCTCTGGGAGGTCTTCTTAATGGAAATATCGGAGTTTTACAGACGACAGTGGCCGAGTTGGTCACTTCCAAGGAGCAACAGCCTCGAGCGTACTCCATTATGCCGTTTATTTGGTGTCTGGGTTCAATTATCGGTCCTTATCTAGGAGGAGCTCTGGCGAGGCCCGTTCTGAGCTATCCCAGCGTATTCAAACCAGGGACTATTTTTGATCAATTTCCGTTTCTCCTCCCGAATCTGGTCTGTATTGGTATCCTTGTGATTGGAATCACAATTGGAACTCTCTTCTTGGAAGAGACTCATTCAGAAAAGAAGTATCACAGAGATCGTGGAGTGGAATTGGGCCGCTGGTTGTTGGGTAGATCTCGGGAACGCTACGAAGCAGTCACCGATACTGTAGAGATCAAAGCTGGATTATTGGACGAAATTGAAGACAACGACACGCCCACCGATCAACCACCCGAATATAGAAGTACGGAACCAACTCCCCGGTCTTCCTCGATTGGCGGTTTACGGCCGGAGGAAATCGACGCCGATTTGGAGGACCCCAAGAGAAGACATGGCGCGGGGTTTAGGCACGCATTGACAAAACCAGTGGTCTGTATCATTGTAGGATACGGTATTTTGGCATAGTAAGTTGAAAAGTGACGCAGCCAATCTCTGCGAATTGTGATACTGACTCCGTGGTACAGCCATAGCGTCTCCTTTGACCAGTTAATGCCTATTTTCATGAGCACACCACCATCCGAGCAGGAAGTTGTCTTACCGTTCAAATTCACAGGTGGCTTGGCCCTCTCGACAAAAACAATAGGCTATATGCTTGCTGTCCAAGGGTTCTACTCTCTCTTTGCGCAGCTCTGTCTTTTTCCGTTCATGGTATCGAAATTCAAGGCGCTCCGAACGCTGCAGATGGCTCTGTGGATCTGGCCTCCGATCTACTTCGCCGTACCTTACCTCATTCTATTACCCAAGGCTTTACAGATACCCGCAGCCTATGTGGCCTTGCTGAGCAAAATCACGCTACATGTCATGTGCTTTCCCGCGATCAGTATCTTACTCGCCAATACAATTACCAACAGCAACACTTTGGGATCGGTGAATGGATTGGCGTCGTCGGTCGCCAGTCTCAGCCGGGCTCTCGGCCCTTCGATTACTGGCTTCCTTCATTCCCAAGGGCTTCGAAGTGGTTACTCGGTTATTGCTTGGTGGGCTCTAGGAATTGTTTGCATAGTCGGCGCTTCTGAGAGTCTCTTCATGGAAGATACAGATCGGCGATCTCCAACCAACACAGAAGCGGAAGTCAAGAGCGAGTCAAGAATCACAACTTGCGGTGACCAGCAAGTGGTATACGCAGAATCGCTAGTGGTTTCAGAGGACGAAGCCCACTTGATGTCAATTGTTGCGACGATTTCCGCCGTTTCCGAACCAATCGAAACGATAGCAGTGGACGACAAATCGGAGAAGCCTGCGATCTGACAGCCCGACTTTAATTTGATTATGCAGTCCTTCCCTTGCTTTGTTGCCCGGGCCTGTGCATGCACATAGCAAGTTGGGCCATTTCTGAACATTCACTTCCAATTCGGGCTATTTTTGTTTCTCTCGTGCAGCTGGTTTTTTTTTCTCCGTCTTTTTTTCCCTCTTTCTTCACTACCACATCTTCTATCATTACTTGTTCTGGCAACAGTATTTGATGGTCATTTTGGAGTAGTCGAATGCGTTACAGGTCTCGGTTGTTTTTCTTTACGCCCCTTTCTAACCATGCATACATAATCTGTTCGTCCAGCTTGAGTGGACGTGACGGGCATGGATGTTTCTGGACGAATGGGATTTTTTTTTACGGCATTATGGCAGCACAACTTATACACATGGGGAAATGGTCGTTCAACTTGCATTATATGGAACCATTTGGGAGGCAATCTTGAACATGTTTAGCGAGTGTTTTTTTTAATTTTCTTATATATATCCCCGTTGTTTGATAGAAAATTGTTTGTTCTTAGCAAATAGATATATTTTACTTTTAGTCACTTTTCTGTCGGGTAAATCTTTAGATGACATGCTTGCACATACCTATGTAATGGGGAATACCGGATATGTAACGGTTCCAAGGTTAGGTGGACGTCATGACCACCCTACTATTTTGAAAATGTCCGCGATATTTTCAGTCTTGAACCCTCCTACAATTCCGAGGGCTGGCGGTCTAACGTCCGTGCTAGCATGGGCTCTATTTTAAACTGGGCTACCTGAAAAAAGAAGCAGGAATGACCACCGCCTATGGATGATTGAAGAAAATACGGTCAATTGCTTGAGCGGTCTTGTGACATCGGTGGAGAGTAAGTAAGCAAGACTCTGATATGTATCTGAAACAGAAAATACTACCTACGTATTGCTCTTTTACCCGACTAGGGCTTTACCGCTCTTACTGTCACCTTGAGATGCATTTTTCTGTGCAGGAAGCCTTTGTCGTAGCTCTTCCGAGGTTGATAAGCCGATAACTACCTATACGGCGACAACACAGCAAGCCTAAATATGACCGTTGTGAGAGGAAACTGACTCTGTCAAGGCTGAAAGGGATTGCATCCATCACATTCAGTGGAGCCACGTCTGCTTCGTTTTTTGGGAAGGTTGAAAGCGACTTGTGTAGTATCTTCCTAAATCATTGTCCGATAGCTATCTCAGTGGACTAGGTAGTATAAAATGATTAGGTAACATGTACGCTCAGTATTTCAAGGTTGTTGTGGCCATGAATATACCCAGGTGGATATGGATGTGGTTCAATATCTCCCTCATCAGAGTGATTTAAACCAAGATTCCACCACCCACCAAGGTTATCGCCTGGTATGCACCTATAACTAACTACAAAGAGAATATCACTCTGCTAAGTATTCAAAGGATCTCGTCTCTCGAAAAAACCAGTGCAACTATAATTGTCAAGACGCCACATCCTACCGAGGTCGTCCGCAAGGTTGTTTTGGCTTCTAGCCCTAATCAGTAGCCCTTATCCAGGATTTACCTATTTTGTCATCTGGCAATTGCAGTGGACGCCTAGGCAGGTAGGAATTAGTAATACTCAAGGCCCAGTCAAACCAGCTTTATTCAATCCCTACTATTGTGCACATCTCTATTGAGATTTCGTAGGTACTAGGACCTCCTTCAAGCTCCAGCAGTGCTGTTTGAAGACGGCCATTGATAACAATGTCCAAGCCTCAGCTCAATCAGGTACATTCGCAGTATAAAGGCTGAATTGTTTCAATCGTGAATCACATTCCCATGCGCCGATCATAGTCTTCTTCTCACAATGTTGACAAGAGCACCAGATCTGGATATTGTAATCGACAATGGATGCATCCAGTCTGACCCCGATGACTTGAGCAGCTACCGTACCACCCCGTCAATAATGAGAGCTTGAGATTCAAATCATCAATCTCAAAAATCAATTTTCCAAATAATTCGATATTGTATTTCCTTCTATGGGGAAATGGTCTTCATATATCTAGTAGTAATTTGGTAGGTCAATCTTTTGATGCTTAAGTAAGACAGAGATGGTTAACCTCGGTAAATGCGCTAACCCTGATCCGGAGCATCCCCCACGCCCCAATTAAAATGGTTATCTCCCACCAATCAGAGATCACACAAGCCACATCTCGGACTGAAGGTGACCCTACCTGCCTTGCTCCTTCTTCTTTTGGCAGACAGATACCAAAATCATCTTTGAATTGCTTCGTCTTTTCTCAAGAATCGATTCCTTTCATTCATCCGTCTTGCCGTCTTGCCTTTTGCTTGCGTTACTGTGCAGCCGCAGCTGAATGAGATAGATATCGCTTTTTGCGATATAACTCCCCTCTCTCACTCTCGACAAGATTGCCCGGACGTGCAAAGGGTCGGAATTGCCATTGAATGTCCTTTTCAGCTTTACGATCCATACGAAATCAGTGCATCCTACATAAGTAGACCATTCGCCACGATATTAACATCGTCCGTAGCCTGCACGGCTACATTTCAGTTATTCGACGCATTTGATATTTCGCTCGCGCTCGGTCTCCCGCTTCTGTCACGTCCGCTTTGCGCCGGAAGAGTCCTTGCTGTCAACAAGCATTTGTATAGAGAATCAAAGTCAGTGTTGTCATGGATTCTAGGACTGGCGATATATAACATCGGCGTATATCTATGTTAGACACGGCAAGAGCCGGAAACCAAGCTCAGACAACACAACAGTTCAGATCTGCCATAACCTCATCGCTAATGTATAGCCATGCTACACCCGCCTGTCCAGCCTGGCGCATCGCCTGGATCCACCGGTATCAAACGGTCGCGGTCGCCCGATGAGCCAGACTCTGCTTCTACACAGTTGCCGGCCGCTCAACTCCAGTCAAGCAATACAAAATCAGCAGCCTCGGCATCGACGGATACCGGTCCCGGCCAGCCTTCGTCTAGTGTACCTGCCTCGTCTTTTCGAAACGTTTCCGCTTGCAATCGCTGTCGATTGCGCAAGAACAGATGCGATCAACGGCTCCCGCGATGCCAGACTTGTGAAAAAGCAAACACCAGGTGCGTTGGCTTTGATCCAATCACCAAACGAGAAATACCTCGCAGTTATGTCTACTTCTTGGAAGCGCGTGTGACCTATCTCGAAAGACTACTTCTCAAGAACGGAATAGAATTCAAACCATCCTCGGCATTCGATGGGGAGTTGGAAGATCATGGAGCAGATCAGGTTGCAGGACAAGATACAGAAACCTCTCCAACTACAGAGTCCAAAAATGAATCGAAGAACGATAGAGCGATTGAAGATATTAAGCATGGAAAGCAAAGAGCCACGACTTCGAATAAAGATCAGGATGCATCTTCGAACGATCACTTGGATCAGTTGGTATCAAATATTGGAATGGTTTCCGTTCAAGCCATGTCAAACTCACGTTATCTCGGGTCTACGTCTGGCATCTCCTTCGCTAGGCTCGTATTTGCAGCCGTGAAAAGCTCAGTCAACACCAGTGGCTCAGAACCTAGCTCTTCTCGATTTGCCGACCGCAAGTCATCAACAAGCACTGGTAGTTCGATTCGGGAAACTTTCTTCGGCCTTCAATCGCGGCCCTTAATGAAACAAGCTGCATTTCCTGATCGCGAACTAGCTGATAGACTTGTCAATCTATACTTTGAACACGCCAATCCGCAAATGCCCATTTTGCACAGAGGAGACTTCCTGGAGCTTGTCGATAGAGTCTATGCTACAGAGGATTCGGCCAGATCGTCTCGTGACATGTACTTGTTGAATATTGTCTTTGCCATCGGTGCCGGTATAATCTTTGAGGGCAGACAGAAATCCTCTGATGATGAAGAGGAGACATCATCCACGAAAGATAAAAGGTCGTCTCCGCCGCAGTCTTCTAAGAAACGGAAACTCTCTGGCGTGCAATTCCAGCCGGAAGAATACCATGCAGCTGCAGTGACACATTGGGAGGCCTTCCTTGGTGCCTCGCCCGTATCTGATTCCTCTTGCGGAGGATTGGATGAGCTGCAAGCCTATCTTCTATTGGCAAGTTTTGCTCTACTGAGGCCAGTATCACCTGGACTTTGGTATATCGTTGGGGTTGCTGTTCGTCTTGCCATCGATTTAGGTCTACATCACGAAGATGGTACTGGCATAGACTCGATTGGAGAGGAAGACGTTCTTCCGCCGAATCAGCCCTCACACCCTGAACGGGGTCGGCTTCAATACATTCGTGATAATCGAAGGCGCCTTTGGTGGTGTGTCTACAGTTTTGATCGTCTTGTCAGCACTTGCGTTGGCCGCCCATTTGGCATAACTGATCAAGTCATCACCACTGAGTTTCACTCGATTCTAGATGATCGCTATATCACGAAAAATGGCTTCCGTCCTCCAGAAGGCGAAATGCCTAGCTACAAACGGGTTTCCTACCACTATTTGAGGCTTCGATTGCTACAATCAGAGATACAACAAGTTCTGCAATACCAACAAGCTCGGTTTGTACGACGCTCAGGAAAGAATAGTGGGAATCAGTTCATGCATACTAAGCTCCAATCGTCATTTCTTGATCGCTTTGACTCGTTTCGTTCGTGGCGCCGGGATGTCCATCGTCGACTATTGGAGTGGAAAGATTCTTCGCCAACAAAGAATGAAACTGGGGTTCAATTTTCTATTGAACTCTTTGAGTTGAACTACTACCAAGCCTTGATTATGCTGTACAGACAGACGCTTACTGTACCTGCGGCTCTAGCGGGTGATTTGCATCCTACAGAAGATGTGTCCAGCCCTCCTTCCTTTGACCTAGATGATCGGGAAGACGAGGACGATATATATCTTCAAATTGCCGAAGCAGGCCAGAAAGTCATTAAGATCTATCGTCAACTGCATCGAGTCAGACTGGTCAATTACACATACATGACAACGCACCATCTTTTTATGGCTGGTATGTTACTGTCGCTTTTTAAATTAATCGAAGCTAACGTATGAAAACAGGAATATCGTTTTTGTTTGCAATCTGGCACTCACCTGTGGTGCGCAGTCGCTTGGTAAGATCTCATTATCTTGGGAGTTGAGTTTGTAGTGGTCGTTTTTAACATGGCTTGCAGACTTTAGATGATGTGGACTTTACAGTTCTAGCTGCAACATCAATTTTGAGCGACTTGATGGAGGTTTGCCCTCCAGCCGAGACATGCCGAGATGCATTCGAGAGAATGAGCCGAGCCACCGTTCGTATGGGATCAAAGGGCTTCGCGTCGCAAACGGTAGGCGGTGGATCTCTCACAGGATCCACCAAGCCTCTGGCATCGACTTCTGCTAGAGTAAATCGACCGCCTGCGCAGACCGTCCAATTGACTCCTACGCCACGAGCAGCCACTCGGCGACCAACATTCGATATGGATCTCAGTGATCTCTACTCGAACCCTGTTATACCACAGCACCAGCAACAAGGCCGTGTCAACAATGCTCCTCCAGGTCAAAGACAATATCAAGCTGTGCAATCCTTGGCAACACAACCAGAGCAATACAGAGCCAATCCCGGATTCCGTCGAACATTTTCCACAGGATACGACCAGCCCTCTCCGCAGCAGCAGCCGCAACAACAACAACAGTATTATCCGGCTCAATCCCCGCAAAGTGTTGGGTCAGCAGCAGCACCCGCTTTCACTCCTCCCGCGAACGCTGAGCAGCAAGTAGGTCTAGGAGATATGAGTCTCGACTTTCTTGACTTCGCCACCAACCCAATTGCCAACAACATGAGCCAGGATACTCAGATGGGTACTGCAGACGGTAACGCCTCATCGGTTTCAAATCAACTTGCGGGTCCGTTCAGCATGAGTGATATACCGGGAACTGGTAATATCAACCTAGGAGGGTTCGGGATGGAAGTCGATTACTTACGGGATCTGACGACTGACGGCTCAGGGTACGACCTAATGGATGGGTACTGGTTCGGGATGCCTGGTGGTGGGAATACAGGAATCTAGCCTATCTTGTATATGTTGTTTTCATTCTTATTTATATTGAGTACGGTAGATACCCTTCCTGGTGATACTCCAACATGCTAGTTTAGGTCATTTTCCGAGATATTTTTAGGGGTTACAAATGACGTACATATGCACGAGGTTTCAACCTTGGAAGGTTAGAGGAAGGGTATTCTTGATGATCCATGAATTCGTCCGACTCTATCTTTTTTGCCAGACCATCTGACGATCTCGAATCTTCCTTCGGATTTTTTGGGGCCAATACCGGTGGAAGTTTTCCGCAAGGATTTACGAACGCGCCAGTAAAAAAACGAATGATATATAATAAAATAAAATAAAATAAATGAAACACCTGTATCAAGATCTCCTTGATAGTTCGTCCAGGGACAGGACAGTGAGCCACCTCGGTCATAGAATCAACTTGCGGATGGAATAGGCGAATCATGGCGCTCCGAACAACTCAGCATGCATGTAAGAGTACCTAAGGCTGCGAAAGGAGCCTGATCTGATCTATCGATGCCTCAAGAATTAGTTCTTCGCGGTGATTCCAGCCAGGTCCAGTCCCTGTATTCTAGGAAGTGAATTCTCTGTAGGTCATTTATTGTTGTCATCTACAATATCAGAATTATTGTGTATTCAACAATTAAAATGGTAGTGAATAGAAGAGTGAATGGAAGAATGAATAGAAAAGACAGTGTTTACTCTTTGCCGAATTAGTCGTCGGCAACTACGAAAATAGTTAGTAGAAAATTAATAGAAAGGTGCGGGAAGGGTTCTCTGTCTCTCTTCCTCTTCTCCCTCTCTCTGTCTTTCTGTCTCTCCTCAGCACTTTTCCCCTTCCATCGCTTTCCTACTAGCCTGACCTTTGCCAAAGGTGGTTGGCGTTCGTCGTACGCCTCACTTTTTGACCTACCTTGCTACATATACTCGATGTCAAGATACATCTGTGTCGAAATTTATTCCACAGTTTGCTCTTTTCCGCGTGGTAAGACCTCCCCAAATAACGTTAGTTAAGCTATAACTAAACTAACCCCTCCGCATCGAACTTAGCTACCCATCCATTAAAATCAATTCATGTGACGCTCACCGCTGAGTGCCACTGCCACTGTCTGAGAGCGTGAGACGTGGGACGTCAGACAACATCTGGCCGTCGTCAGAATCGCTTTACTGTCTTTCCTGTTGTTGTCTGGAACGGGCTAATTCAAAGTTGTGCCTCTCTTTTTCTGGGCGCCTGTTTCTTCTTGGTCCGGCTGCTGCACATGATCGATCGCGTCTGCTGCATTTCTGAAGGATCGGACTCAATCAATCAGTCCACAACCCGCCGCTTCTCTCCTTCTACGAGCTGGAAGAAAGGTGCAGAGGCGAGGTAGAAAAATTATGTCATGACCAGAAGATTTCCATTATAATCCCAAGTTCTCTTCCATCCTGTGTTGAAGGCCGCGTAACGCCCTGCGCGCCTTCATCTCTCAAGGATGGTGAAAGCAGATGTGCGGAAAGACTATTATGCAGATCTAGGTGTCGGACCAGACGCGGACACCGACGAGATCAAGAAGCAGTTTCGGAAGCTTGGTAAATAGCAGCTGGCCCCTTCCCAAATTTTGGATCGTGATACTCTGCAAGGCTCGAAACATGGGAAACTGATCTTGATACTTGCAAATTTCATAGCGCTCAAATACCATCCCGATCGAAATCCAGGCCGCGAGACCGAATTTATCACCAAGTTCCAGGCTATCCAAAACGCACATGAAATTCTAACCGACCCGCAACAACGCTTGAAATACGACACGGAGAGGCTGCGCGCCGGTTACGGGAAACAATACGGTCCTCCACCGACAAGTGGACCACGCCGCAGCAACACCTCAGCGTATCCCGGCACCACAGCGGGCAAAGCTCCAACCTCGAAGCCTCAACCAAGTCGTCCAGCGTCGTATCAAGCTCCGCCATCCAGTGGAGCTCAGAGATATGCGAGCTACGCCAAGGCTGCTCCCCAGCAACCTTTCGATAAGGTCTATGGGCAGCAGAACCCTCGAGATGCCTTTCGTGCTTTTCAAGAAATGAAAGCTAATGGATGGTCAACCTATGATCCCAAGTCCGGACGGACGGTGCCTCCTCCACCTCCACCTCCGCCGCCGCGAAATACAAACGGGCCTTCGCAGGGTCCGCCTCGGGGGAAATCTGCCTACGAGCACATGAACAGTCGCCCGCATCCTGAAGCATTTGGGCGCGCCTCAAGCGTGAGGAAAAAGCAAGGGTTTGCGCCAGGAACGCCTGGTGGTGACGAACCAATGGCTCGAAACGTTTCGTCCTATTCGAACACTCCGAGAGCTGAAAGATCATCGGCATTTTTCGATAGCGTCCCAACACCGACCGCTAGAACGAGAAGGACTCCAGCTTCGTCACGGCCTGAAACACCAGTGGAAGAGGTAATTCCAGAGTTTGAACGTCCCAGCCACCGGTATGCGACATCTGGTGGAGAACGCACCTATTTTTCCAGCGCAGGATTGGCCAGGGCCTACAGCATGCGCGATTCCTCGAGCAGTTCCAAGGGTCGATCACGAACCAATCCACCGAGCCCCCATTCTCCGGCTCAATCAAGGCATCGTAGCGCTAGCCCAGGCTTCAGACACCGACAAAAGGTCGATTCCTCGTCAGAAAGCTCCAGTAGCGATGACGAGCTCGACAGCGATATTGAGCAACCGAGATTCGTTCCAAGAGCAGGTTCCAGACAGAAAGCCGTTCCAAAAAGCCGGTTACAGCCAGGTCAATCTTTTCGTTCCCAAGGACCAGGATCAGGTGAGGACTCTTCCAGCACCAACCACTACGCGGGCCAGCAGTCAAGACGGAGTTATCGGCGTCGCCATAGTCTTCATGATAGGAGCAGACCCTACAATCATCCCGTATCTCCGGATCTGAGTGCTGACAGTGACTACTATCAAGGCAATGAATCTGAAAATCCAACTTATGCACCAAGAGCTGACGAGGGCGTCCGAGCTGAGGATCACGTATCTCGAGGGAGTGGAATCCAGGCGGACGAAGCAGCCGAAATCATTTCAAAGTGAGTAGTGATTCGCCTGCCTATAACACGCAGGATCCCAGCTGACAATATCTTTCCATCTTTCTAGCCTTCGTTTCTCGCAAAACGGCACAAAGAGTAGGAGCCAGGATAATCTGAACAAACGATTTTCAGCCAGCGATTGGGGAGACGCATTCAAGCCGGAACTATTTGCGCCTAATCCGACCAACGGCCACCGCCGAAGCCGGTCTAAGACGTCTCCGACGCGTGGTAGGCCTGGCAGGAGATTTGAATCTAAATCACCGGCCAATAACCTATCGTCCAGTGATGAAGGCGCAACTAAGAAGAGTTCGAATTCATGGAATCAATCTCAATTTTCCGCCGAGGCTTGGGCTCAGCACTTGCAGAGCCAGAATTGGTCGTTCAAACCCAGTCAATCTCAAACAGGGAAATCAACTCCTACAGCGAATGGCAGGGCCGCGTCAAGGCAAACGCCTCATGTTCGACAGCCAGCTGTAGCGACAGAAGCCGAGGAAGAAGTAATCACGATGTCGGGTCCACCATCGAAAGGCGCATCTACCCCTGTTCCTGACGAAATGGAAATCGACGACGAAAGCCTTCCCCAATCCAATAAAGTTCCTGCTTCCAACGGCTACGTTCCGTCTCCATTAGCATCGTCCAGAACTGCAGGCCCTGAGGCTGAAAGCGGCGAGGGAACTACGGGCAAGACATCGGAATGGTTGAGCGGGCTATTCAACATGAATACGCTGGAAAATGTAACACCGTTCACAAGTTCGAATAGTGCCGGCATTAACGATATGAACGATATCCACTCGTCGCTACCTTTTGATTCTCGTCCGAACGATCCTAACACCGGTCGCCGAATTGATCACCAGAAAAGCAAATTGAGTCTTCCACAGCCTCCTAGGCGGCCTGCCAGACCCGCGATCATTCCAATTGGCAACGATCCGCGAAACATGACGCTTCCAAAACAGAGCTGGGAGATATACGAGAGACAAATGAGCGCGTACATTGCCGAATGGAACAAGTTCCAGAGACAAATGCTGCAATTAATGACTATGCGGCAACTGGGGTTTGAGACTGGGTTGGCTCCGCGATGGATTGGCGCAGCGAGTGATTCTTATCGTCTCGACACAGAATCTGGGGCCGACGACTCTGGCCTGCAGACGAACGGAAACGGGGGAAACGAAAGCGAGAACGAGCCGGATATTCTTCTGCCGCACAATCCGCATGGAGGATTCAAGGCGTATTTCAATTCGGTGGATGACTGTGTGCGCATTATTGAGCATTGGTCAGTGGCGCTGGAACGACACCGCCAATGCATAGAGCAATTGGGCGAACTTCGACAGTGGATAAGAACCCATCAGAAGGTATCGTGAATATGGGATAGAAGCTTCTGGCTGGTGTAGGTGATTTGAGAAGGGTGGTCAGACTATATAGTTTGTACGCTATCTTGTACGATGAGGCTTTTGGGTCATGATAGTTATTTTACATTTTACGACTGGGATTCTCGGCGTCGAATGGCAATGAAGTTTTTCATTTCTTCCAGCAGTTCAGCAATCCATTCAGTCCACTTTCGATATGCATCAACTACATAAATTTTTTTCACTTTCAAATGTTGTAACCATCGCACTTATTGATATGTGATATATTGGTACACGCCGTATCTAATTGCTTGGGTCGACAAAAACAACAACTCGATTTTATCTACATTTACTAGTAATCCTATTCTATTTCAAATAAATGTCAATGGCTGAAAATGGATTGGATTTGCTCGTGGTCTGGTTCCCCGCCAACAATTTTAGGCGGTACCGGCACGTAATGCGGAAAGAAAAAAAAAATGCGCGAGGGTCTCCTACAATCGGAAGTGGCCGCCAGAGCATGTCACCGAGGACTTTTCCAAGGTTGACTCACCACTCATCTTTCAACCTCTCTCTTTTTGAGATTTTCAAATTTCCAGTCTCATCGTTCACTCGATATTTTCATCCTTGCATGCAATTGGGTTAAATTGCAGTAATCTTTTCACTTTCCTTTGAGTCTTTCGAATTTACCCCGCGGCAATGGTGACTATAATCTTGGGTTCTCAATGGGGCGACGAGGGTATGTTATTGGTTTCATTGATCGCGACATATTCCGGACAATTAATATGGGTTCTAATATCGACTATTCTTGACGTTGACAGGCAAGGGGAAAATCACCGACTATCTCTCTCAGAATGCGACGCTGTGTTGTCGTTCGGCTGGAGGTCATAGTAAGTTGCAATTCCTAGAATGATATTAACTCTGTCCTCCTCATCCAAGTTCGTGAAATGCCCTGTTTCTAACCTTCATTCATTGCAGATGCCGGTCATACCATCGTCCACGACTCGGTGACCTACGACTTCCACATTCTTCCATCCGGTCTCGTCTCGCCAAAGTGCATCAATCTCATCGGCGCCGGAACGGTAGTCCACGTCCCCAGCTTTTTCAAAGAGCTGGGCGCACTCGCCGATAAAGGTCTGGCGGACGTCTCAAACCGAGTCTTCATATCGGATCGAGCGCACGTGTGTTTCGACTTACACTCCGTCGTCGATGGATTGGAAGAGGCCAAACTCGGAGGACGCAAAGTCGGCACCACTGGTAAAGGTATCGGCCCCTGCTACAGTGACAAAGCCGCCCGAAGAGGTGTGCGCGTGGGTGAGATTCTGGACGAAGAGGTCTTTGAGCGCAAACTGCACAGTTTGTACAGCGGCTATCGGAATCGCTTCGGAGAATTGGAATACGACGTTGAGGATGAGATCAATCGCTTCAAGGTACTTTTTTCTGATTGGCATTCATGTGTTTCTTCCTTTTCTTTTCTGTTCGCTAATACGACCTCGTCAACCAGGAGTACCGTCAAAAAATCCGGCCGTACATTGTCGACCAGCTCTCCTTTATGCAAAAATACAAAAACGACGACCGGATACTTGTCGAGGGCGCAAATGCGCTGATGCTTGATCTCGATCACGGAACTTACCCCTTCGTCACGTCGTCTTCCACCGGTCTAGGGGGCGCGATTCAGGGCCTTTCACTCAATCCCACCAAAATCAAGAATATCGTTGGAGTCGTCAAAGCCTACACCACTCGTGTCGGATCCGGACCTTTCCCCACAGAACAACTCAACGAATTCGGCGAGAAGCTGCAGGTAGCTGGTCGCGAGTTCGGTGTTACGACCGGCCGAAAGCGTCGTTGCGGATGGTTCGATCTCGTTTTGTGTCGCTACTCTCTCGCCATCAACCACTACACAGCTCTCAATCTGACAAAACTCGATATCCTGGATGATTTCGACGAAATCAAAGTGGCTGTAGCTTACAAGTTACCGGACGGCACTAAGCTAGAGGCTTCCTTCCCTGCGGATCCCAATGTGCTTGACAAGCTGGAGGTGGAATACATAACCTTGCCGGGCTGGAAGAGCAATACCATGGGTCTCACGCGATACGAAGATTTGCCTGAGAATGCACGCAAATACGTCGAGTATATCGAGCAGGGATTGAATGGTGTCCCGATCAAGTGGATTGGCACGGGTCCAGCAAGAGACCACCTGATCATCCGGTAAATAGTTACAGATGCAAGTTGTTCGTTTTGAAGATAGAGACTGCTGAGAACAGATCAGTAGTAGAATACATTTCTGAATATTAGACGCAATGTGACTTTTACTTCACGTACGCAGTCTGGATTCTCCTAAAATATCTCGAGATCGAGAGATAGAACTGGGTGGAAGGTATTCGTTTTCTTTAGAGTTCTTTCAGGCTTCGTGTAACCCATTTTATCTTACCTAGGTAATATATATGATATTAGACAATTCTGATAATCGCAACGCATCCATGATTTTTATAGACTCTCGCGGCGCAATGAATGAGGTTTACTTAGCAAGCATATTTTTTCCATCTTATTTCCATTAAGTGACTGGTTATGCAACGGCTGAATGGTGTAGCGGTATCACGCATCGTTCACAATTGTTGCGGACTGAAATTCATCCAATCGCAAAGATTGATCGAACCGATGAGGTCCTGGGTTCGACCCCCAGTTTAGTCAAGCCTTTCTTTTTGCCATTTCTCCTTCAATATTTTTTCTAATATTCAATAGGTATTTTTATACTTATTTTTTCATCTATCTATCCATATCTATTCTTATCCTGGCTGATGTCGCTATATCGAGTCGCCAGTGTTTTTGAGAACATGGTTAAGTAAGGTGTAACTACTTGCCAGCGCATGGCTTAAAAAATTGGCTGAAAATAAGTGGTGTGCAATGAAGAGGAGATTAGTTTATCATATATCTGACGGAATGCCAAATTCTAAACAAGTTGAAATAAAACCAAAGTACAGTAATAAACCCACTTTTCTGCAAGCGTGACATACAACAGAACACCGATCCCAAATGAAGAGAATAAGTAAGACATGGGGTGAAAGAATGAAGACACAATTGTACAGTGCCCTTATTGAATGAGACGCCATGCCTGATGATAACCCAGTAAAGTTTCAAAGATCCCAAAAAATACCGTACACAGAAGAGTAAAGTGCGAATGGTGACATTGTCATGACTGGTAAAGGTACAGCGGTATGCTGATAAATGATGAGCTCTCAATTTATCGCAACGAGACTTGCACAGCGGAGCATCGTGAATTTATTAAATCGCTCTTTAATAGCCTTTAATAGCGACCCCCGGATGATCTGCCTCGATCCTCCCACTGACGTCGTTGAAACCCGCCAGATGCTCCTTCACGGCGATTGAATTCGCCCGAACGAGATTCACCAGACGAACCATCACGACGGCTAAATCCCTCCGAACGATATCCGCCGGAGGTGTCATCGCGACGGCTCCCGAAGCCATCTCGAGAGCGCCTACTATAAGAGCCTGGAGCGCCTGGAGAGCCGAACCGCGACGTATGCGAACCCAAAATATCTCCCATTAAGCCCCTTGATGGTCGTTGCCGTTGGATGTTCAGGGAAGATACTCGGGTCAAACCCATCTTATCAGCGAAATTGGGAGTAACGGCAGGCGGTTCTATTCCCCACCCATTTCTGGATAGGTCGTTAAGTGCATCGACGAGATCCCACTTACTCTCGATAAGAGAGAGGTTGGAGGCCAAGAGGGTCCGATAAGTATCTTGCTTTGTAACTGCCGGGACCAATTTCATTGCCGCGGTAGCCTGATTGATGAATTTAGCAACGGGGCCTGAAATTGATTGTGGCTGCGACATATCGACAGTTGCTGCCTCGATAGAATAGTCGTCTTCTATAGGTAAATCGCCAACTCTTTGAATGAAGGATCTCAACTCTCCTCTGTCTCCATTAACGATAAGAGCCCACCCTTCACCTTCTTTACCGGCACGACCGGTTCGACCCAAACGGTGAATATAAGACTCCCGAGTACGAGGGGTTCCGACTTGAATGACATGAGTAACGTCTGGGAAGTCTAATCCGCGCGCAGTGACATCCGATGAAAGAAGAATGGCGGAAGCCGCACGGCGGAAAGCATCGGAATAATTCGTTCGCTGTGCTTGAGAAAGCTTGGAATGAATGTGAAGTATTCTGCGGCCTAGAGGATTCTCGCTGCGAGGCTCGTTGGGGTTCTCTCGCAATCCAAGAAAAGCCTCATGCGCCATCTCGACTTCCGCAGTGGTGTTGAAGTATATAAGAGCTTTCATCGGACGCAAGCCCGGTTCAGCTGCGGTACGATCAATGTATTTCTTCAAGATTTCGATAATTGCAGGATATGCATTCTCAAATCCACGAAGAGATACCATTTTCTGAGGAACTCTCATGTGTGTGGGAACTTCGTTGGCAGAAACGGTTTTGATGGTTTGAAAATTCGGCTTCATTGTTCGGTGAACCATGCTCATGACTTCATTGGGCACGGTCGCAGAGAACATGAGGGTTTGGCGATCTCGTACAGTGGGGTCTGGAAGTAATTCCTGAATGGCTTCGATCTCCGGTCCAAAGCCATCATCCAACAAACGATCGGCTTCGTCGAGGACAAGAATATCCAGATTAGGCGCAGAAACACCGCTGGAAGGGTCTGAAAGTATGTCTTTCAATCGTCCGGGAGTACCGACAAGTATATGGCAACCCTCCCTCCTGACTCTGTTCAAGGCATCCATTTTCCGGGTGCCACCGACGGCAACCTGCACCACGACTCCAGTACCTGTTGCGACTTTCCTAGCTTCAACGGCAATTTGCTCGGCGAGCTCACGAGTGGGAGAAATGATGAGAGCGCGGATGTCGCGAGCAGACGAACGACTCATCTGGCCCTGCAGTGTTGAAACAAGGTTCGGATTTACTGTAAGAATCTTTTGCATCACAGGAACAAGAAAGGCGAGAGTCTTTCCAGTACCGGTTTTAGCCTGGGCCAGACTGTAGAGGACGTTTGATATCAGCTTGCTAAGTTTCAAAAGACTGCGGTTGGCGCGGTGAATGATAAGGAAGCTTACACATCGGTACCAGCAACGCTATGAGCGATTGTCAATTTCTGAACATCAGTCATAGATTTAATATTCATTCTGTCTGTGATCGAGTGAATGATTCGCGGATGCACGTAGCCATGATGGCTTAAGTCTTCGAACTCAGAAACGTCAGGAAAGGACTCCGAGTTTTGAGTGGCAGGGGCAGTGGCGACACCGGAATCCGAGTGTCTTTGAATGGTCGATGAATGAATGAACCGTGCTGCAGCGACGGAGGAGAGTGAGCGTGGAGGCAGTAACTTGTGTGTTGCGACAGTCAAGTTTGAAGAGATTCTGGTGGGCTGGAAACTCCGCGAGGCGCAAGTGCGCAACGCTCTCGCCAGGACCGGCCCACGACGAAAGGTGTAGGACATTTTCGGTAACAGGGGAGAAACAGAGGCTGCAAAGCCTGCTGGGGCGACTAAAATTCACGAAAAGGCGACTCGACAGAAACAAAGATGAAACAGTGCTAGCAGATGTTCTCTAAACAATAAGTTGTCGACAATGGATGATGAAGGGATGAAAAGATGTCGAGTGCTGCGATGAAGCAAAAGGAGGAAGCCGAAAAAAAATATTTAGGGAAATTCAAATGGATAATCGCGCGTCGGACTAGCCTAATACAGACTAGCTGGATTTGTCATTCAGTGGAGATATACTATTGGTGGAGAACAGAATCTCCAGTCCCGCTATAACTAAATAGGCTTAGCTTATGGGGATTAGGTAACAGAGCATAAAACTAAATTAAGTTAGACCCCCTTTTCTTCCTCTTCCTCTTCTCGACAACAACATCAACATCAATCATTATGATCATTGACTGAACGAGAATGTCTTCCTTCTTGCACTTGTCCACACAGCAATTAATACTTCCCGTCCAGGAGACAAGGCGAATGCTGGCGTTGTTATCAAATGCAACGTATAGTTTCGCTTGAATTAAGATTCAATTTCTTAAACAAGTCAACGATCTTCTCCGCTTGCTCCAGCGACAAGGGAGCTGTGCATTCAGCGTTTTCGTCAAGACAGTCAATCGTCAAGCATTCTGGCTCCCATGAGAGCCTCTCAAATCCAATTTGTTTCAAGATGCGCGCAACTTTAGAGACTCTTTGGCCCGGTCCGTATGAACAGCCCAACTGAATAGGCACCTGTTTAACGTGGTCTGGCACCAAGGCATTGGGAGATATTGGACCTGTTCCGGCAGCTTGATACTCTGCTTGTCCCTTTTGTGATGGTGACTGTATTTTATCGACGTTATTCGTGTCACCTGGATTTTCAGATGGTTGCTGCAGTCGCTGACGTTCGTAATAGGCTTTCTGTGCAGCAGCGATGAAAGTCGATTTAAAGAATGCCCCAGCCCTGTCTGCTTGGTCATTCTCTATCATGGCTGACAAGGTCTGGGAACATGGTACCCAGCCATCCATACACGCAAAGCCTCCAAGTTTGTGGTGGACACAAAATAAGACGACAATGGCCAAGGCTGCCCCTTGTCCGATTCCCGCCACAAAGACTTTGTGCGGATCTCCGCCTATGCGATTGATCTCCTCGTCTATGATTCGTAGAATGTAAGAAGCGCTTTCCTGTAGCGTCAGGAGCTGCTGTGGCGATTCAAACTCTACATCTTGAGCGGAATCTTGGTAAAACCATTCAGTCGTGCCGTCCTTGTTGTCCTGGAACAGCTGGCGTCGGTCCACCGGCGTCCAGTAGAAATATTTCGCTCGGGCGGATGGAAAGACCCAACGAGTACTTGGAAATTGTTCAAAGAGCCTTTTTCCGGGATGATTCGCGAGACTTTCTGCAAGATCCGGACCTGTATGGTCCCTTCCGTGTAAAAATATCACTGTGGTCTCGTGTTGACCTGCTGGAAAGAAGACGTGTCTTGGGGGGAAGACACCATTTGACATGTTGATTCAGGACTGTTAAAGTCTTTGGTATCCAGCGGAAAGCTGAAAAACTTAGGTCTGCGGTCTTGACAGAAATTTATAAAAGATGCTATACAGCCTAGATATGAACATAAACCCAATGCCTGTGAAATCCCAGGGAAACATACCGATGGTGTCACAATTCTCGGATAAGACAAGGCAGTTAGTTATCTTGATTGAATTACCGGTCAGGTATGTTTGACTGTAAAGAATTTAGCGGGATCAATTTAAAAGATATTTAGAAATATTTAGCATCATAATTTACTTAGCTCGTAAAGGCGGGCCAATCTGTATTCCTGAATTTACTTATTTTTGGAGACAAATATCATCAGAATAAAATAAAAATTGCCAAATTTCATGTCCTTGGGAAACAAAACCTTGGAATTTCCAAGGGCCAACCCGCTTCGGGCCGCCGCTGGTAAGGGTAAATTTGGGCAAACCTCAAGTGTCCCGAGATCCATGGATCCACCAATCAGTTCCAAGTTCTACAGGGGGCTTGTACTAATGATCAGGCCGGTCAATATTGCACTTCTTTGCCCGGGTGAAAATAGTGTTGTACATACATATTTAGTAACAAAATTGTCAATAATCCCTGCCCAGGTAAAGTTAGAATTAGACACCGGAAAAAAAGGAAAGAAACTCTGACTTCCAAACGTGAATCATCAGGACACTGATTAGGCTAAGACATGAGATACATAATATTGTACGTCCACTTTTATTCTACCGGCTCAGACTCGACAGATCTAGGTACCTTTGATAAGTTTCAGCTGTGTTCGCGGATATTTCTGAAATCTGCTGAAAGGTCCATTGTCATTCAGCTGGTTTGAATGGGACCTACTTACCTAGGTAATCTATACATCATGTCGATAAACTCAGCCCACCAATGATAGGTAGGTGGATATCCCAGAGGGGTAATGCATAGCTGACCGAGAATACGTAGCGGAAGGTCAATTAAAGGTCGATGAGAAGACCCATATCAGTCTGCATTAAATTGTGATGGCACAATGATACATTTCCATCAATATGTCTTAGATGCAAAGGGGGTGAGTAACTTATACGGCCATTAATCGGACGCAGCCATGCATTCAGAAGCTGAAATCGCTGACCATGACTATTCATGGATGTTTTGTAAGGATGCAGCCTCAGACGAATGTCAGATCTGGACCGTCTACCGGCTAACCACGAAGTCGTATCCGAGGTGCAGCAGTCAAGGGTTGCAAAAATGGTGTGTTCTCATATCTGATTCCTTGCTTGTGATTATCAAATAGCTGAGCGGAACAGACTGCCACCAATCTTGTCGAGATCATCGGCGAGAGACGACAAAAATCAACCTAGTATATCTTGGCAGGCAGCTGGGTATAATCTGAAAAATATTGAAAGTATGAAATCAACGATGAAACCAACAAAGAATCATGCCTAGGTAGATGCTGCAGGTCAGAGCTGGAACGGTAGAAGCCGAAATCCTTGTCATTGAAACGAGTGGCGAATGAAACGTTTCACTGGATTGAACTCTTTCTTTTGTTTTCAACTTTCGTTTGCAAAGTATTTTTTGGACCAAGAAACGTGTTTAAAGCCTCTTTGTATTGATTTTTGGAGTCTTTTCAAGTCATTCACCATAAAGAGGGGTGGAAGAAGATGTAGATTTTGGTTCCTGTTTAGGGTTCGGGGCTTTGTTAGGGTTAGCCGCATCCACTTTTTGCGCTACCAGGGATAGTCCGCAGTGGGGCGTCTAAATTTCTTCCTGAAAATTTGGAAGTGGGTTTTTATTTTTAAATATTGAAGCCGCTCCATAATACACTTCAGCCAGTACGATGCTCCGGAGCTGACTCGGCCAATTCAGAACATCTCATGCTCTTGTGACAGTGAATTTCTTTGCAAGATGGTAAAGTCAAAAGCTAAGAGAGCGGATCCTGCTCAACAGGCCACAAACCATGTTGAGCCCAGTCAAAAAGCCCAAAAGGATGATATGAGGAACGATATTCGAAAGGACATGCGGATGGACTTTAGCTTCAGAGGATCCATTGACCGGGAAGATATCGTTGCCAGATACAGTAAATTGTATCCAGATAGAGTAGAACGGATACGGGATATTGTCTATGGGTACGTGGCGTTTAACAACCACGAGATGATATAACTGATCTAAACTCTCCTTGACAGCTACGCATCAGTTCTTGAGGATAAATCAGCCAAGAAAGTTGATAATGTATCTCAATCTGGAAATGGGGAAATTCAAGGATCCAAGAAGCCTGTGAGAAACTCTCTGTCATCGATCGCGAAGTTGCGACCTTGATACTAATTGAACAAAGTCGTCTAATGGCTCTGTTACTCCGGGTATTCCTGCGGCAAACATCACAACAGGAAAGAAGAGCGAGACGAAAAAGAAAAACCCTGAAGAGAAAAGGAAAGAAAAGAAGGCTCTCAAATCAGCCGAGAAGCCGCCTCGAACATCCGGGAAACCCGAACACAGCATAGGCCATAAAAAGCAAGTCTCAGAGAGCAAGATTTCGAATGATCAAAAACAGGCATTCGATTCATGGGATGCTCTCCCTCTAGAGAAACAGTCGAATCAGTTGCCCAATACTAGGAAAACCAAAAAGGGCAAAGACGATAAGGAAGTCGAGGCTGAAAAGACAGGCAAGGTGGTGCCCGAGAATCACAACGAGCTTCTGCAATCTACAAATTCGATTTTAAATGGTGAGCTTGTGAAAGTGCTACTAGCGAAATATCGGTTGGGTCTAATCAATAAACAGATTTCAAGGAGCATCTGGCTACACAGCGCAATTCTATCGCAGAAACTAAAGGGACCCACCCATCTACGACTCCAGCTTTGGAGCGACAGCTACAATTTCTGAGCATTGCGGATGAGAGCTCCAGCTCGTCGGACGAAAGCCCAAAGAGCATCGAGCACTCTGTCCTGGTTTCGCCAACTCTCGAAGAGATGGGATGCAAGATGCCCTCGCAATTTGGCTTGCTTGGACATTTAGCTTCTCAACAATCTGAAGACCTCGTCGATCCAAGAGTAATGCTGAACACAAACACTCCATTTTCCGCATTTATCTGTGGTCTCCAAGGTAGTGGGAAGTCGCATACCACTTCATGCATAATAGGTGGGATAATTGGATTAGCCTTTTTTTACTATACATAGTGCATGACTGACAGGTGACTCTAGAGAACTGCTCCTTGCCTAATCCAGCGTTAGGAGTGTTGAAAAAACCTCTTTCGACTCTTGTGCTGCATTACAACGAATACAGCTCTAACATCAGTAATCAGCCCAGCGAGGCAGCTTTTCTCGCATCGACAATGCCTGAGTACAGCAAGAAGTCAACAAAGTCTATCCCAGTGCGCGTCCTAACTTCGCCGTCTAATTTCTACAACCTGGAAACAATGTACTCGCAAATCCCTGGGGTTAGCGTACAGCCGTTTCGCCTTCAGCCACGTCACTTGAATATCGCAACGATGCTGTCTCTTATGTCCATGGGCAAAAAGGACTCTAAGCCGCTATACATGGCGCAATTGACCAGAATCTTGCGCGAAATGGCATTGCACAACAAAGGACAATTCAATTACTCTGATTTCCGCAAGAGACTAAAGGATCTCCGTTTAGATCGGAGTCAGACACCATTTTTGGAGCAACGCTTGGACCTGCTGGATTCCTTTCTTGACCTCAAAGGAGAAGACAAAACAGGAGGCGACTACTTTGTCGATGGAGGAGTAACTATCTTGGACCTATCGTGTCCCTTCATGGATCAAGACACCGCGTGTATTCTTTTCAGAATCGCGATTGACTTGTTTCTGCATGCTCATCCATCGCGAGGAAAGATGATTGTCGCTGATGAGGCGCATAAGGTGGGTTTTTGTTCGATTCCAGTACACGCCAGAAACAATATAATTGACAAAGCATTAGTACATGACAAATACTGAAGCTGCGAGTGCTCTAACGGAAACATTTCTCAACATTATCCGTCAACAACGCCACCTGGGGGCTCGAATCATCATCTCCACTCAGGAACCCACAATATCTCCGCGATTGATTGACCTGTGCTCTATTACCATCGTACACCGTTTCTCGAGTCCAGAATGGTATCAGACGATCAAGAAGCATCTTCCTATCGACCGTAAAGATGCTAACTCAAGTTCCGACGGAGACGAAACAAACGATATGACTAACCTGAACGGGTTGTATGATATTTCAAGTCTTCGTACCGGCGAAGCACTCGTCTTCGCCTCTTCTGCGTGTCTTTTAGATGCCCGTCAGCAAGCGATAGATGTCAAGCACCGCGTTTTCAAGATGGTGATTCGAAAGCGCATCACATGGGATGGAGGAAAAACCATCAAGGCGGTACGATGAGCGATGAAATGGAGCAAATCTTCTGGCTTGTGAAGTTTTGATTTCAACAAGAATAAATCATGTCTAGACGTCTTTATCTACACAAATGTCGTGAATAATCCAGGGTAGACCTTTTTTTCTCTCTTTTTTTCTTTATTTTTTTAGGATAATTTTGGGACAATACACGGTGTAAGAGATGAATCATTCTGTGTGTCTATATCCTAATTCCCAAGGTTTACAGTATGAAATTTGATCTCACTCAGCACTGGCAGTACAAGAGCAAGTTTTAAGGTTTCCAGGAACCGAGATTTGTTTAAATTAAGGCAAATCTTGCCAGAATCTGCTCGAGGAAAATGGGGTCCGTTCCGCAGTGGGGCCGCTAAACCTACCATAATCTAGTCGCGATGTGCTAGGTAATACGACAGCTGCGATGCCCCAGCTCTTATTGGTCATACAATTGTACACCACCATGGCCAAGGTCGGGCTGGGGGCGGTTTGAGAGTTGCCAGACTGGATCACGACTTGGCTTCGGTTCACAGCATAGCCTCTATGGCTGCAAGTCGCAGAAAATTTCGTCTTTTGTCTTTCTTAAAGAAAGACGATGTTCCTCTGTTGAGCCCTGAAATAATTCAAACTGGCATGGCGAGTGATGTTTCTCAGTCTCCCATTTTGCCTAGGTGATGTTTGCGTCTTATAATGATTTTAAATGTGCATGTCATTGCGAATAATCACTTTTGACTTTAATGTTCTGTTCGATGGTTCTTCCAAGGTTTGCGATGCAGACTAACCAAGAAAAATCTCCTCCTTAACTGTGTTCCGTCGTTTCGAACAGAAGTCTCCCATCATTGTCGGACGTTCCGATCAATCGACCACCGACACCGAAGAAAAAACCATGGCAAAAAATATAACAGTTCTATACATGCCAATTGACGAATTTGACTGGGCGTTGGATTTGAAGCCTTCTGCTGGCTTGCCCTGGAACCAGGCTATTTGGTACTATCCCCCCTCCATCCTTTGAATCATATCCTTAGATTCCATACTGTCGATGATTGCGGCTAACCTTGGAACATATATGGTCACTCAAGGTCTCTAGTTGCAGTCTTTACCGCACTGCCCTTTTGGATGACCATTGAGCTCACTGTCTCAGTACTATACGTCTTTCGACGCTGGTCCGGCCTGTACTTCTGGGCTGTCCTCGGCACAACATGGTTCACTTCATTACATGCACTGGGTTTTCTCCTCTCATACTGCGTTCCGTCTTGTAGCTGGATTGCCAGCTCCCTGATTACCGAATTTGGGTGGGTTGGCATGGTTACCGGATTTTCTCTCGTTCTATATTCGCGATTAAATCTCTTGAGCTTTGTCATGCGTCACCGCCACATTCTACGGATGGCACTGGCAATGATCATTGTCGACGCACTCTTGTTTCATATCCCAATAATCGTGGTTGTCATGATGGAACTCCACAATCCTCTATTGTTTGCAGAATATGTTTTGTACGTGAATATTCTGGAGCGCATACAGATCGTCATGTTCTCTGCACAGGAACTAATTCTCAGCGGCCTATACATTTACGGAACATTCAAAATGGCCCAAGATTCCTTCAACAAGCGGATTCGAAAGACAATTGCGGTGCTTATAGTGATCCAAATTGCTGCTATTTGCTGTAGCGCGCTGCTCATCATTCTGGACTTTTTGGGATATTATATACTCAAGTCCTTTATCCACTCGTTCGTGTACGCATTCAAGCTACACCTGGAGTTTGTCATTCTGAATGAATTCAAACGTCTTGTCAATCCGGTGAACTCGACACCGGAGGGCAACGAACAAGCTTTGAAATTTGAGTTAGGTCTGCACCCTCGCCGGAAGGAACAAACAGCACCTTTCGAAGAGAGGCAAGACGAAATGGATTTGAGAATTCACATTGCCTAAATTTGGCCACTCGCCTCTCTTACGATTTCACGAGCGTGCTATTGACAGCCTCCTACATCTCAAGGAAGGCCGAGTTATGTGAAAGTACAAGTTTTGGCATTATCTAAGGAGGTAAAGCTGTTGGGCATCTGCTTCAACACCAATATCAACCACACAGCAGCAGAAGACAATCTGAGTGATCTCTGATGTCTCGCAGTACCACTGACACACGCTGTCATGATCCAACATTCCTGATACTCCATCAGTGACCACTGGATTTTTATTAGCATAGACCTTTTGTAGCTGTGGGGACAGCCAACGAGAAATAAAGCTCAAGGTCAGGAATACAAAAAGAAGAGAATATTCAGGTGAGCTCAATGACCAAGACGTGTATTTTGAGCTTTATTTTCATGCAGAAATATAAATACGAAACTAGCAACGACCATAATCCGTCCAGAGATTTCAATCCGTATACAATTCGACGAGCCTTTATAGGGAAATTTATTAGGGTTAGGGTAAAACAAGCTATGCTATTTAGGGCTTAAGGCTGTCCCGCTCTCCCTGACGACCTGCGGTGTTTGTGTTTAGTACTATTTACACCTGATGTGGATCGCTAAGACATCATCGATCAGTTTACTGAACTTCAGAAGCTTCAAGCTAGAAAGTTCTTTGGTCTCTGGATTATACAAATATAGCAAATAGCGCAGTTATTGGTCGGCCTTCCAGACTGCAGTCGCAACATGCGCTGCATGTGAGACAAAACATCGCGCACCAGCACGCTTGATCCATTTGCCTTCGGCGCGCAAAATTACTTGAAAGTACAAAAATATGGCGCCAATATATACATATTTTACTGAACCTTTGTCGCGTATCGCCCGCGATCTTTCATCAGCTTTCATTTCCTTGTCCTCATCAATACTCGTGACTAGTCACGCGACGTCACTCAATCCGCCAGAATCCTCGCCGATTGAACCTACTATACACAAACGACAGGGCGTGATCCTTTCCATTCCCGCGACGTATGCGTTCCTCGACACGTCGCCGACTCCCGGTACTGTCGTTGGCGCTGTGCTGGGTGTTGTCGGCGGTGTAGTCATAGTTGTTATCGTCCTCTATCAAACACTTGGCTGGGGCGACACTGGCGAAACAGTGGTCGTCGAGGAAGAAGTTAGTGAAATTGAAGTTGGGCGCTCCGGATCGCGGCGTAGTGCTCGATCGAATCGACCTGGGGGCCGTCGTGTTGTGGAAGAAATCGTTGAGGTTCGAGAACGACCGCATTCACGCCGGAGATCAGACCTCGAGGACGAAGACGACGAGGTTGTTGTTATCGAGGAGGAGACGACGGGAACGCACTATTCAGATGACCGTGTGGAAGTTGAGGAGGAAGAGAGCAGTGTCGCGACCAGTCCTCGGCCTTCACGGCGAAGGGGGACTGGAGGGAGTTATAGAAGGGTTGATCCGCTGGCCTACGGCGGTGGCGATGAACCGTACAGACGGCCGAGGCGGTAGTATTTGTGGGACTCTTACATATAAACCGAGCGATTTTTAAGGAAATTTCGATTTGTAGAGATACGAGTCACGATAATGTGGTTGACGACAAATCATGGAAAGCAGTTTTCTCGGAAAAATAAAGTGATACCTTGTTCATTAATGAGACAATCCCAATACTGATTCTGCAATGGTTTGGGAATTTACAAACAGGCCTTAGAGTATAAACTTTGAGAGTTTGTACATTTCCATGTATATTGATTCCTATAAATTGAGCATTGAAAAGAGACGCTATATTGATCAATCGCACGAAATATACTCAATTTATCATGCCCAATGACGGCCAACTGAAGAGCAAAATGAAGTCAAACTGCAAAAAAATGATTGTAATCAAATAAGTAAAACACCAATTCGCCCCGGCCAATCCCCGACTAAAGAAACAACCTGTTTTATATAACACAACTCAAAGACCCTTGACACAAAAACCCTGATGCTGACATTATCGTCGTCATTCATTTCTTCGACTTCACCTCAAAGTATCCAGAGGCAAAGGTCAGCGCAGCAGCAAAAGGCAAACGCGGCAGTGATTCCAGCACATATTCCATCTGACGAGCTATATCCACGATCAGGGCCCTGGGCATAATAGCCTTGAGGAGGGTACCCTTGTTGGTAACCTTGCGGAGGATAACCTTGTTGATAGCCCTGCGGATAGCCTTGTTGGTAGTAGCCTCCCTGAGGTCCGTATTGCGGTTGACCGGGAGAGAAGTATCCATTTGACGGTGGATTCGCATAACCGTTATTATAACCACCAGGAGGTGGGCTTTGGTAATTATTATACGGCGCTGGAGATGGAGAGGGATTATACGGGCCAGCGTCTTGGTGAATCGGAGCCGGATAGGCTGGTGGTTGATCCTGATCGATGTTAGTCCAACTGTCCGTGCAATATAATTACTGATTCAGAGAATATTGACTTACCGGTTTGTTCGACATGGCTGTATTCGTTGTAAAGAAATGCGTATATAGAGACTGAGGCGAAGGCAGCCACAATCACAGATAGATCTGACAGCGGGCGGCAAGGATGATGCGATCGCGCTTCTTATTCTGCAGAGACTTTCTTCTTGGCAAGTCGATGATCAACAGGAATTCGATGAACTGAAATAACGAAGTGATCTTTGACGGAACAGATAATGTACAAATCTCAAAAGAAATTGGAAAGTTGAATGATTTCAAACTTGAGGCAATTGCGGAGTTAAGCCAGTCCTGCCGCAGAATACGCCACATTTGTCAGAAATGGCTCTTAGTGACAGCCAATGAAAATGAACCCTGACGGATTACAAATAGCACCGCCACAAATTAGCCATGAACTGCTGAGAGCCAATCAGAGTGACGGATAGACAAGTAAGTATAAGAAGTCGATTTTAGCTGACTCCTTGGTCTAAAGAGAAGTTTACGAAAAGATTTCCGATCCATACTACGATATGAAACGTCAATGCAAATATGCTACTTGTCCAGCACTGGTCAGCGAGCTGCAGCACGCTCGCAGCACGCTGGATGCCTTGAAAAAAACGCCTACTGCGACTCGAGTTCGCTTCAATTGAAAATGTGAATATCTTCAACGTATATTTTAATTAAATATTCAGTCGAAAACTAACTACTTAACTCTAGGTATCTTGGACAAGTTTAGTAAGCCCCTTTTCGCTGGCTGTACGCTGGCTGTGGCGAAGACTTGATTCCCGTCAAAGCCGTCAAGATGGGTGTGGTGTTGACCAATTCAAAGCTGCTTAGTTTGGCGCCACTGCTTTCCTGTGCCCAAAGAGTGAGAGAAATGGTGTTCTCGCCCTGGTAATTCAATATACCTTGAGGGATAGGGAAGTACGTCTGAGGTCCAAGTTGCGGAACAAATGTACCGTACTGATAACCATTGACATAGAATTGAACCCTGTATGAGGTGCTGCTCTCGCCGAAGGCAACATAGATAGGAATGTCATAGCCCTGAGGAAGATCAAGTTTGAACGATGTCGTGTAGAATCCGACACCGGCTTGACTAAGACCATCGAATGGGCTAGATGTCTTCCAGCTACCGCTGGGAGGGGATGGTTGGTGCCAGCCCTGTCGCTCAGCATACAATCCGCCTTCATTCAATGGTCCACGGGTGAGGTCGACGTAGTTCTCTCCACCCAGGTTACCAGTCAGCTTCCAGGTGAGGTCAGTTTGCTTGTGACCAGAAAGGTCGTAATTGAGAATGCCTCTCGGAGCCTTCATTGTCTCAGAACCAACGACCCAGTCTTCCTCAAGTCCGGTGTTGGCCACCACGATTGTCAAAGTATAGTGCGATCCGGCCTTGAGAGACGGCACAGTATACGTTGAGGAATGAGAAACATCCGCTGCAGCTCCTGTCCACGATCCCAGGAAAGTTCCATTGAGCCAGACACTGCTGCCGAAGCCCTCGCCACCAGTTGTTACGACCGTGAAATCTTTCTCATTACCGTTTGCCACAAAATGAGCGCGGTAGACTAAAGTTCCCGTGTTGAATCCATAGTCAGAAGAATAGAGCGACACAGATGTATTTAGCGGGGTGACTGAATTATTGGTGTAGGTATGGTCCGCTTTGACCCATGCGCTATCGTCGTAAGTGGCCTGAATCTCAGGCAAGGAGTCGGCATATTTCCAAGTCGCCTTTGTAAAATCCGGAAGCTGAATATTGGGAGCTTTGTAGGTCACAGTTGTAGACCAGAATCCTTGAGCGTTCTTGGTAACGGGATATTTTGCTCCGTTGATGAATAGTTTGCTCGCCGATTTTGGTGCACCGATAATCTCAACCTTAGTGGTTGCGTTGAAATCGGCAGAAAGGTGTAATTCGTTGCCTTGGGTGTAAGCATATCGTACGAGATAACCAGCGTTTACAATGATAGAGCTGGCAACAGCCTCTTGGTTGGTGAAAGAAATGGTATCCGCCGATGTGCCAACTTGTGGGACCCAGTAATTGTACGCCGAATTTCGATCTGTGTCCATCATTAGCATTAGCTTTTCTCTCTCTTCTCTTTTTAGATAGCTTTATATAATGGGTCTTGGAATTCGTACCGAGCAATACGATAAGCAAATCATCAACTTGCACAATCCGGCGAGAGGTAGATACGTCCCACGCAATAACAACTTGGTTATTTTTCGTCTTCGTGGTCACACCGGACGCGGAACCTTCGACAACTGAGATCTTTGCCTTGGAGGACAAAGAAACAGCCAACTCGTGATGCTCGCCGACACCACCGTAGACAACGAGAGTCTTATAATCAGAGAAGTTCTTCCAGGTAAGAATTTCGGCGGTAGAATACAGGATGTTGGTACCAGCGACATCGTAATCCGTACTATGGATCTTGGAGTCTCGGCCATTCAGAGTCAATGATCCTCCCAATTGAGGCAGCTTCAATTGACCGGCACTAGTGGAAACAGTCAAAGTATAGCTGGTGGAAGCAAGACTGGTATAATCAGTGTGTCGGACCACGTAAAACGAGGATTTGGTATGGAGACCAATCAAAGGCGTGACCGTCAAGTCTGTCGTATTAGTGTATGAGGTATTTGAGGCTGCGGCAGGCACGGTGTCGAGATATGACGGTGATGCCTTGAGGAAATTTCCAAGCAATTTCAGTTCACTGTACTTTTCGCGAGTGATGTTTCGCGATTCAGAAATTGCGGAGCCATAGTCGTAAGACGTGTATCCGACTGGATAACCCAGGTTTCCCCAGTTTGTGCCACCAAAAGTCTTCATGAAAAGTATTAGATGAGAATGGATGAATAAAGGGGCGCACAACTTATTAGAAAGCAGAGACTGACCATGTACAAATTCAAGAATGCCGCACCAGACGCAATGTTGTTCTTGTAGAAGACTCTCTCGAATTCCGGGCCGAGCAAAGCTGTACATTTCTCGAACCCGGGGCCACCCCATGGATCGAATGAGCCACCTTGAAACTAGTCTTGGTGATTAGTGGTGTTTCTTTTTCAATGTTGAAAGTAAGAGAAATTTTACCTCGACCAATGAGTAGGGCGTAGATGGGCTCTGTTCCTCGTGGGTTGCATGGAAGTAGGTTGGAAGACCACCCGAGGGCCATGAATAGGGGTTGGCCTATTTGCAGGTGTCAATAACGATGGTTCTCGCCAAAAATCTCTTTATCTGGTAACATACACAATCGAATCCTAGTCTGTGATCATCGATTTGTTAGTTAAGGACTCAACAATATGCAGAGTCATGCTGACATACGGGTAAGAATCATGACCATAGATATCGACTGCACCAACACCTGATCCAGGAACATTGTGGCCATCTGCGCCCGCGTCGTTGCTTATGAAAGGGACGACGACACCAGCATTTCGGGCTGCAGTCTCAATGGCTTGCATATATTTGGGGTCGTCCGATAGACCATTAGTCCAGCCAGAATACTCGTTCTCTGGTTGGTACAGAATAATAGGGCCGCCCTTGGTGATCTGGTTTGCAGCGATAGTTGCACCGACCTTTTCGGAGTATCTGGGATCTGAATTAGTGCCGTGTGACTTGATAAAAATATTTAGGTATTTGAGACTGGCTGACTTACAGTTTCGTAGTGTCAAAGTACGCTGGATCCAGAGTACGGAGAGTTGCATTGACTCGCTGAAGCCAGCCAGGGAATCCACCCCCTGATACTTCCGCATTGATGTAAGGACCGGGGCGAGCAAGCAAGTAGATTCCGGCTTGCTTCGCGGCATCAAAGAATGGCTGCAGATCGAAAACACCGTCCGCACGGTAAGTACCTTGTTTACCTTCCAGCAGGGCCCAATCGACGTAGAAAGATACGCAGTTGAAGCCGAGAGCTTTGACCTTTTGGAAGATGTCAATGTAGAGAGACGCCACGGGGAGACTTTTACGAAGAGAAAGAAAGTTAGGAACATCCTTAGACTCCTCTGTGCATCGAGACTAGCACTCACCGGAACGGATGAACTTCGCCAGAAAAGATCATCAGTCTCTCTCCGTGAATATAGAGCGATTGGTTATCCCATGTCACCTAATTAGTCAGTGAATGCGAGGCAACAAAATCCGAAATCAGATTGAAGAAGCAGCTAATGCCTACAATATTTTGCAAAAGAGCTCTTTGTTCAAGATCCGGATGCTCAGTGACCTTTAAAGAGCTGGTTACGGCTCTTCCAAACACCTGCCCGGAAAGACAGGCGAGAGCCGCAGCTGTCGTCCCAAGAAACTTCATTTTGAGCACAACTTTTTTTCCCGGTTGGCAGCTCGACCTAGCAGTGATGCTGGTGTGTCTCCGGCATGGACAATGCTATGCATTTAAATAGCAGAGCACCTTGCAGCTTGCTTGACCGGCATTTACCGGTCGTTACATCACGTTCAATTTATCCGAGGAAACAAACAGTCGGAGGAATGACCGGAGGCAAGCTTTGGACAGTTGCATGAAGAGATGATGTTTTAGTGGGGGATTCAGTGAATTTGATTCGACAATTTCGTCTTCCCCGTTGCGTGGCTGTCGATCTTCCCTCTTTAAATGTTAATTAAATATTAAATACAACATAATAGTGCGGGGGTAAAGAAATTGCGTATTCCAAGGTTGCCTACTTATCATTAGCTAGGTGAACCTGAGCGCGTGTGTCTTTAACCCTGATGCATAATTGTCGAGTCGATAAGTAGCTAACTGAGCTAAGTCAAGCTCCTTTCATAATGCGTTCTATTATTGATAACGCACCTATAGTCAGCGGTTTTATGCCTCGGTTAACTACCGCAAAGGCGAGCATGGCACGAATGATGCAATTCGAAAACATCCAGCGTGCATTGAACTCAGGATCTTTTCGGTACAAGAAGTCCAAAGATGAGATGAAATTCATCGGATGCATTTGGTACATGTTCGCCCGTAACAGGGATCACCGGGGTCGATCCGGCTTGAACAGTAGTGATCGGAGAGTAGAAAAATAAGCTGAGGTTAGGTACGAAAAAGTTCAAAGATGGCGCGGCGGAAAATTTCCAGTCCGCTTAATTTTTGCACCAACCTGGAAACAGTGTGCAATCCGAGCTTTTGTGAATTTGGCGGGGATAAGGTTTAGGCTGGACCTGACTCACTTTAAGATCTTTGGAATCTTTGCTAAAGGAAGTGATTTTCATGCCAATATTAATCCTAAACCCCTCTCATTGGCCCAATCGGGTAATTTCTCACAATACTTCCTAATGCAGGAAGTCCTTCGAAAAGGGTTTTAATTATTGCTCATCTTCTCAGCCCTCGACGACATCAAATCCCGAATGTCGTTGAGTATGAAGTATGAAGTATGAAAAGATCCGTCAAGAAACTGTTTTCTACAGCACGTAGTAAAGAAAAGAGCCACCTTAGGAGTTTTTGTAACCGTGATGTACCTAGGTAACTAACCTTGGAAATTTTAAAATGGTTGAAGAGCTTCATTTACTGCCTCCATAATGATATTGTACAAAAGTTCAGAAGAGCCCAATCTCTTTTTCGTCCGTCGTGGTGGCGCAGTGTTAAGGAAGAAGGATACGATCACCTCGCATATTTCCTGTCGGTATAACAAAACAGTCGGAAAGAATGTGGCAGGGAATGAGCGCATCTCAGAAATGCAGTATGAAAAAATCATGCGGGCATAGCGGTGCATCAAGATGGGCATCTCATTCTCTATCAACAACTCAATCTCATGTTAAAGAGTCGAGGAGAAAAGATGCACCTCAGCAAGTGATCTCCACAGGGCAATGCCAAAGGCTATGCTAATAAAAAAGTACCGAAAAGAAACGTAACAATAGTTAACGTTGAAAAATTAATAAGTATCCAGTATGTGAGTACAAATTCCAACACCGCGCCTTGGAAAATTGTAGAAGCCACAGAAATCTACCTGGGCATGTAATTGATTCAACCGCTGTATCGTAGATCATCAACGGAGTTCTTTCTCGTGAACATTGTCGGGTCCTTCGGCAGGTCCATGTCTTGATACGGCCACCGACGGCGTATGAAGAGACAAATGCACGTCTGTATCTCGCAGATTGTCGCCAGCTTGGCGCAGCTGCTCACCGGTCTGCCGTAATTCCTGCCCGGCATGTTGAACTTCATCTGCTGTTTCCCGGAAATTCTCGCTTGTGGATCTAATCTGGTCGCGCGCTCCCGACAAACGCTGGCCTATATTCTGAAGCTGATCTCGAAGTTGATGTTCTGTATCGTCGCGAGTACCTTGGAATCGCTGACCCAAATTCCGGAGCTCATCGCGGAAGTGATGCTCGGTTTGATCGCGTTGTCCAGAAATAGCACCGCGCACAGCATCAAACCCCGTATGCGCAACACCTTTGGCCTCCGCCAGCAGACTCCCTCTTGGCCGAAGACTAGACAGATTCTCCAACCCACCTCTTTTCCCTCCACTATCGGACGACCCGGCCTCCATCTGAGTTCGGACCTCCTCGTACATTCTTTCAATGTTATGGATTTCGTCCTCAACATTCAGCATGCAATTTTCCAGACAAAATTCACGTTCCCGTTGCTCAATATATTCACGTATCTGGCCCCATGCTTTTTCTATATTCCTCTCCTTGTGCGGAAGTCCGGAGCCTCGCAGGTATGTCAGGATACCGGCCATGATGGTATTGATAGCACCGAACGCTGTTACGGCGCCATGGGGTCCGCTCGCGGCGCCGATAGCAGTCAGGGCTGCGGCGACGATGATCTGGAGGGCCAAGCAGGAGTTGATGAGCATGTTGAAAATTCGATAGCGAGAAGCCGCAGCCTTTTCAGCCGTCACGATTCTTGTGTATATCCCGACGTTCGGGGCATGTCTGGGCGAGAAAAATCCATGGCTCGACAGCACGGGAACTGAATCGATACCGGTCAGGGACCGGAAAATCAAAAGTTTATTGTCGGCTGGGATCAAGCTATGAGTATGATGCAGGTTGTATATCTGGCTGGCACGTTCTCGTTCGTCTAATGGAAGTGATGGAGTTGGTTGTTGCGGTGGCTCAACTGAGCCTGTTCCACCATTATATGCTTGCACAGGCGGAGGTCGTGCTAGCTTCGCACTCGCACTGTCGGGTGGAGGAAATCCTTTCTCTTCTCTATCGAGGGAAAAAAGCCGACGCATTGATGACAGAGATGTAAGTGACGAGAGTTGTCTATGTAGTGGTACTCGAGATGAAGGCTGTCGGACGGGTTCCATGCCCACCACTAACTCGCACGACAAGCTTTACGCGTCTGACAGGTGAAACGGCAGTAGTGAAATAACGCACAGCAGAAGAAGAAACGAGAAGAAAAAAAGGCTGAACGACAAATCGCGAACACAATGCAGAACTCCGGCATGAATAACCTTGTAGAATACAGAATCAACAGCGAGAAAACTACCAGGATGATATGTAGGCTTCCTAGCCTACCCACGTCTTCTTAGCTGCATGATGAAACAAGATATGAACATGCTGGTTCTCGCTTGCGCGATCTTATGACCCGGAGCTTTTTGCATCCACGACGGTAATCTCTGATTCTGTCTATGTACTACTACAGGATCAGATCTCCTTTTCGGGCCGCGCTGATAACCCACTGGAGTTCCAAGGTTGGAGCTCGGCAAATCAGCTGTGTTCTACTAAATTGAAATTGAGATGGCGCCGTAGACCAAGATATAAAGTGGGTTCTAGATCGTCCCCTGCTCCATCGGTTCACGATGCTGTGAACCTGTAATTGGACTGGAGAAGTCAACCCGTGGGCTTAAAGCAAATCTATGTCTATTAGGGTGGTCCGAGTTCCTTTCAGTGTCACCAATGCTGTGTAATCTACGGAGTACTTGGCTGGTCAGAACTTAGAAGTCATGTGCAAAGCTGCTTGCATTGCAGCTTGCGGACCCTTTATTACAGACCGGTCAAACGCACTTAAACACCTAGGCAAGCCAGCTTTCTTTGTTGGGAAAATCAAGGTTGACCGGCACATAATCACAGAGAAGAAATAATCTTAAGGATTCGAAAAACAAAAAAGAGATGTTACTTAAAGTGCCGATCATTTCCACAAGAAACTCGACTTCAGCCAGCCCTCCGACACTTGCAGATTATCAACCTTGGAAATATCTTGGCAGAAACCAATTTGGAATCGCAAGGGTCTTCAGGGGATGCGCAGTTTCGGAGCAATTTGCTTTTTCTTAATTCAATACTCTACTCCGTACGGAGTACTCCATACATCGTGGTGCTCAAGCAAGGGATAACCTTTGAATTTTTCGTGCAATGCTTCTTCAAGCTTTTCAACTTCCGACGCGGGAGATTTTGAAGATTTATTTTTGACTTTGAGCTAGAAGGTTGCGGCCCGGCGAAGACAGCCCTGGAGAACCATTGGTTAAGCAGCGGGAACTTCCGCCGACCAAGATCTAGATCAATGCCTTAGTATCCAAGATTATTAAATGTTTCATTTCCTCTCGAGCTGATTCTGATTGTCCTGGTAAATCTGGGAATCCGACTTGACTGAATTCTCAACTCTTCTCAATTGATTGTTGTTGCAAACTTAAGCACCACCCTCGACATGGAGATTGAATGCATTTAGACTCGCGAAGTCGCCACCGAAGCGTATGAGTATCTTTCCTCTATGACACAGGGGAGACCTGGGATGATATCTTGGACTTTTAAAGGAAATATTTGTTTAGGGAGGGAATAAATGTTGCAGGTAATATCTGAGAAAATAACCAGGCCAGATATGCAGACAACGATGATTTTCTGACAAGTCAATATTGGATACCTTGGAACATTAATAGGTACATCCAAGACAAGTCTTCTAGTCTTCAACATTGAAAAGGAGGTGTGATACTGGATACAGCACTCAATACAACGAATCATTTCGACGCATACAATGTCATCGAAAACTAGAATAAAAACTTGGAATATGACCGCTTTCCAACTACTCTTCGCTGAACTCAACGTGACTAGCACAAACATATTAATAACTAAAGTGCATTGGGCAAGAAGAATATTCAGACATGGAAAGAAAGCAGCCGTTAAATTAAGTCGGAAACTTTTCAGATATAAGGAGTCAATCCAATCCACCCTTCCAAGTCAGATAATCACAGCAGAGCAAAAGGGGATGAGTATAGACCCAAGAGTTAGAAGAATGGAGATGTTTGGACAATTGAGATGGGACAATATGGTGACAGGAAAGAAGTAGAAATAGAAATAGAAATAGGAGGGAGTAGATGTAATATATCTTCGTCACAAAATCGCTCATGTATTCAACCCAATGGATAGCTTTTCTGGGTTTAATGCAGAGAAGAATGGCATGCTCCTGTGGTTGATGATTTAAACGAAAAACGGCTTCGCGAAGGAAAAATGACATAGGCAGTATGACAGGCATGTGACACAGGCAGATAGAGCCTGCACAAATGTAGGAGGCCGGAACTGAAGTGCCGTTTACTCGGCGTCTTCAAGAGCAGCTTTTTTGAGCTCGTCAGCAGCATCGTCAGCACCGTCCTTTTCTTGCTGAGCTTCTGCCTCAGCCGAGACGTGCCCGTTGACACCGGCGTTGGTTTGTGCCACTTTCTTAGCGTGGTCTGTGGCACGCTGGGACTCCTCTTCGAGGCGATCAATCTCCTCCTGGGCCTTTTTGATGTTCTGTTCGAGAATTAGTGGATTTCAGAAGGAAAAAAGAAAAAGAGAGAGAAAACGAGCAGGATTGCATACCTCCCGAGTCTTGGCGGCCTGATTCTTCTTCCACTCCGTGATCTTGGCAGCCAACTTCTCGACAACCGCGGGAACATCGGCCTGGCTCATAGGCTGGTCGACCTTTACCTTTGCAAAGTCTTCGATCACACCGAAGCTGAGATTGAATTTGCCGTCCGCAGCAGGAGCCGTTGAGGCATTGGCACCTTTCTTGGCACCTTTCTTTCCTTTCTTCCCACCCGTTCCAACAAAGTAGTCTTCCTCGTCCTTCTTGACGACTTTCAAACCCTTAATACCGGACTCGTCGACCTTACGTCCAACTTCGGCACGGAAAGTACTTCCTGCAGTCCTCTTGTTGTCGTCGAGACCTAAAGCGGCAAAGTCATAGCTGGGATCAAAGTGACGAATAAGACCCTGGGCAGTCAGAATCTCGTCGGTGTAGGCCGGCTGCGAGGCTTCCTCTAACTTCTTATCGGCAATCTTCTTCTTCTTTTCCCGCTCGAACGCGTCACGCTCTGCCTTTTGCCGTTCTCGACGAGCACGCCAGACCTCATCCTCGTGCTCCTTGTAGGCCTTGCGTTGCTTGTAGTAGTTATCCTTGAGCTCCCGAATGGCAGTGAACTTGGCTTGCTGTTCTTGCTGCAGCTTGGTACGCTCGTCTCGCAACGAATTCAAATTCTTGTAAGCAGAATCCTGCTCGGCCTTGATCGAATCGAGCTCTTGGGTGATTTCGTTATACTTGTCGCTCAGAGCACGGGCCTCCGGGTTGTCGAGGGTCTTTTTTAATTCGGCAATTTGCTGCTTCAAGCCGTCAATGGTCTTTTGGCCGTCGTCCAACCCAGCGAAGTTTTTGCGTTGTTTCCGCAAACTGGAAATGTCCGACAGGGCCTTCTTCTCGTCAACCAACCGCATGCTACCGGAATCAACCTGTTTCTCCAAGCGAGCAATTTCCTTGTCGATCTCTTCGACGTTCTTGAATGCGATCTTCCCGCGAGAGTTGTTCTGCTCGGCAACGCGAGCCTTGAGAGTGGCGTCCAGAGCGTTGAGTTTCTCCTGCGTGCTGGACCGAGCAGACTTGAACCCTTGTTGCTTCTGGCGGATGGCAGAGAGTTCGGCACGAAGTTCCTTCTGTCTCTTGGCTGCAGGCGAGTCCTGATTGTTAGGTTTGGCACTTTCGATCTTGGCCTTGATTTGGTTCTATACAACGTGTCAGCCAAATTCCTCCCCTGCAATTGTAATTATAACTGAAATGAACAAAAAGCGAGGAAACTAGACATACCAATTTCTCCTGCACGGCAGCATGCTCCTTCTCGGCTTTGGCCAGGTTGGCTTTGTATTCGGCCTCATCAGGCTTTGTGGGTCGAGTCTTCTGCTCGACAGCAGCGTCCGTGGCAGTAGAAGCCATTTTACCGTACCGTCGACCTGCATGATTGAAGTAAATAAATGTCAGTATATCTGATCATTGTGGTATACCCAGATCAGCAGCATGCGAAGCAAAGTCCACAATGGGTCAAGTCGTGTGCAAGCAATAAATCAATTGGATAGATGAATGATCCAAAAAATACAAATATATAAATATCTGAAAGAAACAGACGACAAAACTCACCGGTCAAAGAGGTCAATCTAAACAGATATGAGGTACAAAAAAAAACAGGAAGTTCTGTCTCCAGAGCAGTAGAACCAGAACTTTCGCAAAGGACAGAATTCAATCCATCGAATCACTAAATTAGTTTTTTGACTGGGGCCTGTTCGCTTGGGAAAGGAAAGATTTCTAGCCTATTCTTTTTTTTCTCCGACACCGCCTGCTATTTCTGTCTTAGCGGCTCAGTCTTGGCTGATTTTAGAACTTCTTCTTTTTCGCTGGTTGATCTTTCTCTTCATGAATGAAAAATTAAATAATTATCTGCTGCGCAACAGAACCACGTCTCTCTTGCAGAAACAAATCTTGCAATCACTACACGTCTCAGATAAGAAGCCAGTCAACTCGAATTTGCGATTTCCGTACCGATCAATACACAACCCAGCTTGGGCTGAGCGCGACAACCGCATCAGGCATCATGGAGGAGGAAACCACAATATCCAGCGCCGAGGCCAAGAACGAGATGGCAAGATTATGGCGGACGTGGCGCACAGTTCATGAAATGCTTCGAGACCGGGTGGGTTCGGTAGATGATTTGAGGGGAGGCATCAAGACTTGTGCTAATGTACAATTTACAGGGCTACGAAATGTCCGAGGAGGAAGTCAAGATTGATTTCAATGATTTTGCCAGAAAGTTCAGTGGTCCAAACGGATTTCCCAGGTAGGTACCTACCTTTTCGAAGGATTGATTTGTTTGAAGTTCTTTCAGTCTGACCGGAACAGTCGAGAAAGAATGACAATTGCAGCCATCCCCTCCGAAGCAATGAAAGCCAAATACACCCCCCTGAAAAAACGCCCTACGGATCCCGACCCAGTGCCCGATTGCGGACAGATCTACGTTCAATTCTGCGAAGATGCGTCGGGCGTAGGCGCCAAACAAGTCCGCGCATTCAACCACATCGTCGACGAAGGCAACTATCACTCTGGCATCTTCATTACGCGAACGGCCATTTCGCCTTCTGCCGTTCGTCTCTTGAACAGCGCAATAGGGCACGTGTGCGAACATTTTCAGGAATCCGATCTTCTGGTGAATATTACGCATCACGAACTTGTGCCGAAACACGTCTTGTTGAGCGCAGAGGAGAAGGCGCGCTTGTTGGAACGGTATCGTCTTAAGGAGTCGCAGTTGCCGAGGATTCAGGTCTCGGATCCAGTGGCGCGGTATCTGGGTCTGAGGAGAGGGCAGGTTGTGAAGATTATTCGAAAGAGTGAAACTGCTGGTCGATACGCGAGTTATCGCTGGGTCATTTAGCTCGCGTGTATATGTGTGTGTGTATCGGCAGAGACAACCAAGAGTGCAATTTAAATGCAGCCTACTCTACGGCAGTCCGAGTTTGACAAAGCTCTACTACGCTTTGTCGCGAATTGTCACAAGTGGTTGTTCTTCCACGGATAAGAGGAAGACACCTGCTGGCATCGAAATGAAATGTATCAGCCTGGAGGGGAACGAAAGAAAAGCAGATTTTCTACAGCATGGCGAATCGGCGCATTTAGGAAGATTTTTTTGGTTCAGGAGGATAGGAGGGTAACTCCCGACAGAAGACTTTTCCAAATTTCGAAAATGTAATTATACCAGTAATTCTATTACAGAGTACATTTCACTGGTTCAGCTTCTAAACTGATTGTGTTACAAAAGGTTGACATGTGATTTGACATAATCCATGGATGTATCGGCCAATTCTTCTAGTATAAATAACATCATAGGAATATGGAATATTAAGCTGTACATGCAAAACGACCATCTAGGATTATATGTATGTATATCGCCAATGCGTTTCGTGCTTAGAGGACAGAAAAGAAGGGTATAACCACCAACGCCAGCGCTAATCAACAGACTTAAAGACAAGCCGAAAGATGAGGGAATGGAAAATGAACAAACGTCCCCAGATTGAAAATGTGTAGACTACTAACGCCTGGGAGAACCGTCCACGGGTAACCCAGGCGCTGGATCATCTGGCTGGGCCAAAGAATAAACCCGCTCGGGTTGAGCTGGAGCGTATAAAGGCATTCGAAATTCAATGTGAGACTCGAAAGAATATCGCATTTCTGGTCGTGAAGCTCCAGACGGAGACAATTCAGTTGCGAATGATTCCTGAAGGTCGGTCTGGTGACGAGTCAGTCCAATGGGGATGGTCTGCGAATGCTGTTGCCCCGAACTGTCTAGTAAACCTCCTACATCGTAGAATGAGAGGCTGGCTCGTCGTGTACTGGAACTCATTCCTGGATCGTTGATGTCTGCGAATGAAGGAGGGAGCAATGCCATGTGTGGTTTGCTGGTCGTCGAACTACCCGTCATGGCATGATCTACCGTGCTTCTTGAATCGCTTTGCCGCGAGATACTCAGAGACCTATCGTCGCGAGAGCGAGTCAAGTCTGCAAATACAGGGGCAGGACGGACGACACCGCCCTGAGTGGCTTGTAATTCTGGATCAAGACGAAAACCAAGATCGTTGGCCAAATCCGCGTCACTGCCCCATTGGTGCTTGGTGATGGTAGCACGTCTGACGGAGTTATAATCGACGCTGTCGCTTACCGAGACCGACCCGTCGGCTCGTCGGTACTTCACCCTTTTCAGGCCCCGGTCGCGAAGGAACGAGCCAATAACTACGAAATTCGACACGGCGGTGGCGGCAAGAATTTCAAATGAGGCAACGAGAGAGCGAAATGACTGCAGACCGTCTCTTTTGATGACTGAAGGTACTCTGTACCCCGTGATGGCCACTAATATGAGAGAGGACGCAAACAACAGGGTCAGTTGGATTTTGCGTTTGATTGTCATGGCGGAGGCCAAGAATAACGACACGGGCAGTACAACAAGAAAGATATCAGTTAAAATGTCGCACACGCCCATTGTTAGCAGATTGGCGTAGCCCAGTCGACAGTGTGGACCGGGATCAGGAACCACCTGCCAATAGTGGCTGAACGGATGGCATTCGGCCAAAGTGGCCACGATGACCGCGGCCAGCGTCGTGGCGAGAAAGTATTCGATACCCCGTAATGCCACTTGGAAGGTTTTTGTCCAGACCATGCCAGTGAGCCGGCGCAAGAACTCGCAGACGGTGTATTTGGCCAGCCAGATGCTATGATGATCCAAAGGTTAAATTCCAGGATTCTGCTTTGCAAATTTCAGGGGTCCTTACTAGATGGCGTAACAAATCCTAGCCAACAGAACCAGTCGACTCCCAATTTCGCGGTCCCTGATTTCCCGTTGTGATAGTCCCTCTGTGATGGTATTGTTTGTTCCCCATATCAGAACGAGATGGACCAGGGACATTCTCGCCAGTAGAGGGATGACTCCGATCATCATCACTTTGTCCTCGAGAAAGAAGCGTTCGGTCCTTATATACCGACCGACAGTGCGGATCAAGATGATTGCAAAGGACGTAGCCGTACACCACCAACACACGAGCAAGGTGGGATTGTTCTGGTCGGTGGTCCGCGGGCTCGGCGGGATCTGGTCATAGATACCCCGGGGGACGAGCCACAATGCCATAGTCAGGCTGCCTTTTTAGCGGGTTGCAATTCCGCTAATAACGGCCGAGATTGGAGCAGTTTCGTTGGGTGATCGTGTGGGGATTGACAAATTGCTCTCTCATATTCCCTCCAACATTTGTACAATCAGGATCCATCCGTGCTTTTGGTCTCTTCTTCTGTGCCGATATAGCTGTCATTCGCGGCGGAAATCGAGCTAGGTATGGCCCTGACAGAAGTCGCGTGCCTTCGAATGCTGTCTCCGACTCGGTCTTTCTGCAATATAATATTTCCCGGGAAAACAGGATGCGGTGGCTAGAAAGAATCAGCACCGGAGAGGGCCAAAGCTGTCGACAGTCGAATTGAGGAGGCTGTAGGCTAGCGGAGCCAAGATATCGGTTTGGTTGTCTCGATTCACGAGTCAGACTCGCAAGTCAGTTAGTTACTGTAGGTGCGAAACAGGTCGTGCATATCCGGGTTCTGGCGGCATTGATATTGTTTTGGTTGGAGTGAGCAGTGTAGATGGAGAGAGAAAGGAAGAGAAGGAAAAGAGAGAGAGAGAAAGAGAGAGAGAGAGAGAGAGAGAGAGAGAGAGAGAGAGAGAGAGAGAGAGAGAGAGAGAGAAAGAAGCACGAGTCATTGCTGGAGTGCAGGATCATTGCCTCTTGCCTTCTTGCCAGCAAAGAGAGAGAGCGAGTCGCAGTTGCCATCATTGGACAGATAGATAACAGAGAGTTTTGGCAGGTGGGGGTTTGGACTCTGTTTTTCTCCATCTCTCTCTCTCTCTCTCTCTGTCTGTCTTTCTCTCTGTCTTTAATCTCTCACTCACTCTTCCTGGGGCAGCTCACGATAACCTACTGTGGATAGTTTGGTAAGGTTGGCCACTAGTTCCTCAACCGGCAATGCGTTGTTTTTCTGTTTCCCGCTAGTTGAATTGTGATTTCTTCTATGATAAGCGAGCGACCCCTCGCCATTCGATCCAGCATTTACTAAATACTTGATTGATAGTTCCCTCGCAACAAAGTCGGTATACAATACACGAATAACTTCAACAAAACAATCTCTTTATTCTAGCAAGATACCCATCTTCTTGCAAAAGACGAGGCAAACACCGCGCTTTGAACCATTGAGCCTTGGGCGTTTTGTTCTCTTTGGGACGGCGCGTGGGGCTCGAGCGTATCGCAAGCCAATCAAGAAGCGCGCCCACGTGCTGATGGTCAAGCCGAAAACTTTAGTTCCGGGGTACTTTTTGTACTCCCTATTACATTATTACATACACTAGTACTTTACATAGTACTTTTGCTCGTATTTACTACTAGTACTATGTACTGCCGGTGCAAAGACGCTAAGAAACGCCCCGCCCACTGACTCGGTAACCTGGGATGTACTCGTACTCGACCAACTTGTACTCTGGATGATCCCTGTACGAGAGTTCTTTTACTTGCAGTACAAGAAGATCCGGTTAACTATCAGCCACACCCATGACAGACTGAATGTCAGTATCAGTCAGCTACAGAGAGAGAATAATACGAACAGTGTTCCATTCGCCGGTCCCCGTCGACTGTCCACTAACCAATCTCCATAATCACATGATTGTTTCTTGGAGTAACTTACTCCATAGTCCGTCCTCTGTGTATAAGCAGCACGTGCCGGCAGTCACCTGATTCCACGAAAAGCGGGAAAGAAAGACAGCGATTTCTTGTCGCAATCTCGGTTAATCGGATTAACTAAAACTCGTAGTCTAGTACTAACTACTTAAATACTAACTAATAACTAGTAGTCTACTACTGGTTATCATGAACTCTTGCCCTCTTGGCTTATCCTTTCGAGGTTATTCCCGTAGAATCATGTCTGGTGGTCGATGATGTTCATAAACTGCTTATGCCAATATGTCGAGCTCATGTAATAAGAGTGAGACAGAAATGTGTATTGAATTCCAAAAATATGTTGTAGACAGTAGATAGTTATTGGACAGAAAAAGCATTGAAGCTCTGACACATGAGCTTTGATGCACTAAGCTGGATTGGGATCACAGTTGACGCGATTCGGCAGGTTCCCTCCTTACATAAGCAACATGCGGGACGAAACAGATTGTTGCGTCAAAGCTCCGTGAAAATAATTTTACCTACAGGCCAAAATCTAGCATTTGCACACGACTTGGATTGCATTTCAATCCACCTACCCAAGTCGCAATGAAGAACAAAAAGGTATATATCCATTGTATCCTCTAATCTATTCAAGTCTTGTAGGACATCGGACTGACTCTCGCGCAGCATGCCAAAAAAGGTGGCGCCAAGGCCAATCGCCAGCGGAGAGACTGGGTTGAAATCGTCAAGAACAACGAAAAATTCGAAAGCTATTACAACGACGACAATCTCGTTCCAAAGGACGAACAGGAAGAATTTTGGGCCGCATTGAGGAGAGAGCTTCCGAATAGCTTCAGATTTACGGGTTCAAGAGGGTACGTCGTTGAATTTCTATCGATTTTGTCTTGCTATTTCACAACGACAATCGTGGTAATTAATTATAATTGGGGCAAAAACAGACATGCTCTATCCGTGAAGAAAACTCTGGTCGATTTTCATATTCCTCAAATAACCTCAATCACCTACGAGGGCAACGTGGTCGAGCCTCCGAAACCTGTACCCTGGTACCCGGACGAGTTGGCATGGTACATGACAACGCCCAAAAATGTCATTCGACGCTTTCCGCCGTTTTCGTCGTTTCAGAAATTCCTCGTCTCCGAGACTGAAGTGGGGAATATCACCCGTCAAGAAGTCGTGAGTATGATTCCGCCGCTGTTCCTCGACGTCAGACCCGGTCAGACCGTACTAGATATGTGCGCAGCACCGGGAAGCAAGTCTACCCAATTGATGGAGATGCTGCACACCGGAGAGGAAGAAAGCGTCGTCAAAGCCGCTGCCGAGGTTGCAAACGGCACCTTTGACGAATCCAACTACCCAGAAGGACTGCGAGATGACGGTCGGACGACGGGTCTTCTCGTCGCGAACGATAGCGATTTCAAACGGGCACACATGTTGGTTCACCAGATGAAGCGTCTGAATTCCCCGAATCTCATCGTTACAAATCACGACGCTACTTTCTATCCTTCAATTAGATTACCGCCTGTTCGACCGGGGGAATCCCAACCGAACGTGTTTCTCAAATTCGATCGCATTCTGGCTGACGTCCCGTGCTCGGGAGACGGCACCACTCGGAAAAATCCTAACATCTGGAACGACTGGAGCCCCAGTAATGCCATCGGTCTGCATGCAACTCAGATGCGCATTCTGGTGCGCGCCCTTCAGATGCTCAAGGTTGGTGGCCGCGTGGTCTACTCGACCTGCAGTATGAATCCCATCGAGAACGAATCCGTGATTGCGGCTGCGATTGCGCGCTGCGGTGGATCGGCCAACGTTGAGCTCGTGGACTGCAGCAAGGAGCTGCCAGAGCTGAAGCGCGTCAATGGTCTACGGACTTGGAAGGTCCTTGATCGTGACGGCCGGACCTGGAAAAGCTGGGAGGAAGTCGAGGAACATCGAAGAACCGAAGGAACCGCAGGACTAGGTCGCTTGGCAGCAACTATGTTCCCACCCACAGAAGACGTGCATCTTGAAAGATGCATGCGAGTTTACCCCCACCATCAAGATACGGGTGGATTCTTCATCACCGTCTTGGAGAAGAAGACGGAAATCCGCGCAAAGCCCGAAGACACAACCAAGATAATACCCAAGGCCTCAGTAGCAGCTGTGGTGGAAGAACTAGACCAAAGGAATCGCAGCAACGACAGCGGCGGACCCATGGACAAAATCGAGGCTCTCGACGATATAGTTGCCCCAAGTGCAGGGACGGATGGAAAGGATGCTAGTGTCGCCGAATCTTCCCATCAACCTCCTTACAAGGCGACTCTGGACGAGCCGTCGTCGTTGCTATCGAATGGCAAACGGATCGCGTCCGATTTGGAACCTCAAATGCCCGTCAAGCGAACAAAACTGGACGACGGCACCGAAGTTATCTTGGGCGACCGACCAGTGCACTTACCACCTCCTGCTAAAGAGGGGGGTAACGTTGAATCATCGAAAATAGAAGAGCAGCCTCGGCAACAGCGGACAAACCTCAACGAGAAACCAGTCAAGAAGAGACCGGGACAACCCTTCGAGGAACCATTTACATTTATAGACAGTAATCACGAAGAGATCGAGGCGATTTTCAAATTCTTCGATATCTCCAACCGATTCCCTCGGGATCGATTCATGGTACGAAACGCCGCGGGCAGTCTAAGCAAGACCATCTACTACACGAGTGCGCTGGCACGGGATATCCTCGTGCAAAACGAGGGTCGCGGGCTCAAATTTGTTCACAGCGGAGTCAAGATGTTTGTCAAGCAAGATGCGCAACGACAGAATCAGTGTCAATGGCGGATTCAAACCGATGGACTTCAATTGCTAGACGCCTGGATTGGTCCAAAACGTGTAGTGACGTTGACCAAAAAGGAGACGTTGCGGATATTGCTGAGGGAGTTATTCCCGCGACTCGATAATAATCATCATGCGTATCTAGGTGAAGTTGGAGAGCAAGTCAAGGACATGGATCTTGGCTGTTGCGTGTTGAGAGTGATACCAACTGATGAAGAAGACGGTTTAAAGTAGGATTTTTCTTCCTTTTTCCTTTTTTTGAAACTACTAAAGTTCAGTGATGACCAAAACTAATACATCTCAGGGAACAAATGACTCTTCCTCTATGGCGATCGATATATTCAGTCAATCTGATGCTTCCCAAAGAGGACCGTCGAGCCATGCTTCTCCGACTCTTCAACGACAGTGAACCGGTGCTACATAATATCACGAATAAGGCTTCATCCACTATTGAACAAATAGAATCACCCGACTCGAACGAAGCGCCCGGAGAAGACTCCGAGGTCGTCGTCGAGGCCGCCTCCAACGCAAACATCGTTGGGCAGACCGAAGAGGAAATCATCAAAACGGAGAATCTCATTCGGGGCGAGGAGCAAGAAGATCTAGTCACGAAAAGAGAAACGTACCAACTTGACGGTGACGAGGAGGATCGTTTCAATACTACAGTATAGACTTGTTCACGTGTACCATGTACCGATATTGAATGAAAAATATGACTCCGGATAGGACATTTTGATATCTGATTTACTCTACCGCTTACCCGTGCTTTGCTTTGAAATCATAATTGATTGACACCTGATTGATCCGTTTTACCCTGCCCGTTACCAGACGTGATACGAAAATCCGGGGGCTGTGCTCCAGTGCTTTGCGTGGCTGAGTCCTTGCGCAACCCCCCACGAATTCGTAAGTCAGATACCTACTGAGGTAGTTACCTGGGTAGTCGACAACCAAGCGGATGATCTAGCCAGAAAGAAAGAATCGTGTTGCCTTGGAAGTCTTTCCGGGATAGGACAAGCTTAGACCCAGGCAGACGCATTACGGTGGACTATTCCTTCGCCGGGCTGATTCTAGAAGCTGTTGAGATGGCGTTAAAGCTGTCCACTCGTTTAGCGTGCACGGATGGGTGTTCTGACTCGTAGACTATATGCATTCTATTAGCTGCGTCAAATCGAGTTATATCATACAGTGTCAGCAAATACAGATCTATTCTTACGCTGCATTGCTTTCTGGAACGAGGTCGTCAACGAAACACGTGCACTCAACATAGTACACTGCTATTGTTACAGTTCAATTACACAAACCTTGGAAACCTTGGAAGCAATGTCGAGAAAATACGAGTATCGAAACTCCAGCAATGATAATAACGATTCTAGGATCCACCTGGGCACACTAGATCACGATCGATCAACTGAGACATACACTCACATAGATACAACGTCAAGTACATCTGGGCAGCCTCTAAGGCTCTAAGAGGACTCTGTAATCATCTGCAAAGGTATACTTTTGTCAAGAGCCTTGGAATAGGTCGTCTTTGTAACCTCGAGAGGACATACTACTTACTAGCCTACCTACCTATCAAATGGCGAGGCAGAAAGAAACCTTGAGAGATGCGTTATGGACTTATCGTACTGATACGCCGACTTTATACTATATACTCGTAAATTCATCGGATGCTTTGGTTCAGTTCTCGTGGACAGTTGATTCTCGTTACGTTGAAGGTTGGCTGAAATTAGGGTTTCTCCGGTCACGTTTACCGTATGCCGGGTTTCTTTTTCCTATAAATCTTCTCTCTCCTCTAGGAGGAGAAAGAGACCCGATCATTTCGACAAAACAATTAAGAGGCTCTAGAAATGTCATCTGTATGACGATCACACTTAATAAAGATTAGCCAACACTAAAAAAGATTATTTGTCATTTTAGATTTGGAGTAAGGAAGAATCCAGCTGTTAAGTACCTGGTACCTACTCACTAGTTAATATGAAAGAGAACACAGGGAGTTTACAACCAGCCTCAAAGTTCTGCCCCACCTGATGATGGCGAGTGAAAGTTATTCCCGAGGTTAATTCGAGCCTGAAGAAAGTACAGCGAGAATAAAAACTAGCGCGTCCGGAGTACTTTTAGGAGGGGTTACCGGGAAGCACGTAGGGTAGAAGAAGAAAAAGCAAAAGCCTACGGGCTAAGCATAGATCCACATGCCTAATATTCATACACCGTATCGAGAGGATCTGTGCTACAGCCAAATAGCTGGAGTGCGGCTGACAATCCGGCCTGTCCTTCGGTCCCGGGAGCGGTCTGGAGTCTAAAAAACGTTCCTGTCTGCAGAAGGGCTGTACACCACTCTGCAGACTAAACGAGGGGGGGAGCAGGTTTTGATAGGCTGGCTCAAAGCGACCAGCTTCGTGTTCGACAGGGGTCTCATTAGACTATGGCCCTCTCAGACCATGCCAATCTCTTCACGTAAACACAATGGCTTCGTAAATAACTACTAGATTGACTAGCTGGTGTAGCACACGCTCTGTTGCCGCCGAAACAGAGTACATACTACGTAGCATTCGTATTAGCTTATCGAGAAATTCAAGGAAATTTATCAGTTGATTTAGTTGATTTCGGCCGGTTTCAGCACAATCTCAGTAAGTACTTTTAGAAGTACTCGGTAGGCAAACCTTGAAGTGGGGAGGGAAATGGCAAAGAAGAGTCCGGGTCGGGCCAGATGCATAGTTATTCTGGAACATGTCTTTGCCTATCAAGAAAAAAATGGCATACTTCAATTAGTGGCTTAGGGGAGAAAGCGTCAAGGGGCGTCTTAGGTGGGCTAACTAATGCGACTCCTGTCACCCTGAAATTACCCTATTCGGCAAATCAAGAACACTCGCTCTTGGCAATCCATGACACCACGCAGCATTGCTCCATCTCAGAGATCTCTTCCATAAGTTTATAGCACGGGGCGAACCGGCCCAATCATTCTTCAGTCATGGGGCGTTCGGCATTGACACCGGCGATTGCCTTTATATTCAGCTGATGGCTCGCCTGAAACAATCCACAACCTTATCTGATCTCTCTCAAGTTCGGATTTCTTCATTTCACATTGCCACGAGTCACACGCAGTCATAAAGCCTGAATTCTCTTAGTCATTTTGAAAGCTTAACCTTGGGATTCTTCCTTCGCACGGACAGTCCATCAAATGAGCTTGCATGCAATCATGTCGGACGTTCTCGTCATGCCCGGCAACAGCAATATGTTTGGGAATCAGATTTACTCATTCAACGAGCAAAGCTCCCGGGACTTTCGCCAATCTATTCCGTCGGTAAGTATCAGATGGGATTGACTGGCCACCAGCCTCTATCCAAAGGCGGTCCAGAAAGCATCTCAGTACACAGACGTTCGGTGCTAACAATCTCTGTTTCAGGGCGTACATCCAGCATCTCCCTCGTACCGCGACGAAGTATCCTTTGAGCATTTCATTCCCCCCGGAGAGCAGATGTCGTCTCCATCTTCAATGTCGACCAGTCCGAACGGAAATGCCAATTCGTATTCCAGAAAAGACAAGTCTCGGAAATCGAGGTCAACAAAAAGTCCCGTATCGGAGGAAGAGGAGTCTACAGAGGACAAGTCACGGGTTAGTCTCTTTTCTACGACTAAAAGTAAGGTTCCGGAAGAGGCTAAAAATCTTTTTAACAGAGACGGAGAGAACAAAATCGCATTGCGCAACGCACATTTCGCGAGCGAAAGGACAAATATATACAAAATCTCGAATCACACATCAAGCTCCTCGATGCCAGCCATAAAGATCTCCAAGCCTCGTACAAACAATCCACAGATCAAATCAACGCGCTGTATGCACAGCTTCTAGAGACGCAGGGAGAGCTAGATTATTGGCGATGTCTCGCGCAACCCTCTTCTCCCTCCACCGTGATGCATTCCACAACGAATGGTGAAAATACGCCCACAGTCTCGGCTTCCGACGCACCTTTTCTTCAAGGTCGACACCATCTTCCCATTATGTCTGGTATGCAGCTTCAGCATGGGCAGTATTCATGATTGGGCCTCTGTTTTCTCTTTGATTTGGGTCTTCTGGACTAGGATGTGTACGAGAGTGGAATTATGGATTTGGCGTCCGGCATGGTTGATTTTTTCTTCTTTTTCTTTCAAGCTTTGAATTAGAAGTGAAGCACTGCATTATGACTATCTTATGATTTTGTTCTACCTTTTTCAATGTACGACAAGGGCAATTATTGCGAGACATTCCCACGATTAAATCAGAAACCAAATAGTACGTTCGGAGAAAAATAACTAGCGGCCGGAAACCACTTTCGCCACTAACAAGATTACTGCGATAGTTACCGGTTACCCTAGATGAGTACTAAAGTTGGTTAGATTATTTGATTGACTAGTCAATTAGTTCGTTCTTGTTTAGCTTAGTTGTTGCTAAGAGTCTTAAGACATACCTGTATGTCTCCTCAATTTTTCAAGCTAAAGACATCTAGCTAACCAGTGAACCAAGACAAGATCCGACGCCAATCGTCACTAATTATTCCGTGGCTGATAATTAATTACTCTGGGTATCAACTATGCCTTTTGCAGGTCAAATACTTGCCTACAATGGATAGACGCCGTACTTGTGTACGCCACTTTGTGTCTGACAGTTATTTGAATCATATGACAGATAATTATATGCTACTGTAGAACACACCCGAGAGACGGCTACTGTAAGCTTACAAGTCTATACGATCCTGCTAAGTTATAAAATGGCAAAAGTATTCGGATGCGGCAGTCCGCTACAGCTACCAGTATTCCTCATGGAGCATACGAGCAGGCTAGCACCCAACCAGATGTGAGCTCAGCCCTAGATAGGTTTCCCTTACAATAAACAGCGCTCACGTTGACACTAATTACTTGCCTCATGTATACAAGTCTAACACGCTAGTATACTGGCTCTAGCGTTGATAAGTGCATGATCGGCCGGGGCCCCTCTTGATGTACGTAAAAAAGACATTCATCCATTCATCATGCGCAGCTCGACATATGAACCACGAAGTTTGTATATTACTCTCTAATCTTGGCACAATTCAGAGTCTCTTCTTCACTCAGATGACACCGAAGATCTTAATTCCAGTCGAGCGGGCCTAGCAATGTTTTGCTTATGGTCGCCGTCTCACTAATGTCACTTTGAGACAAGGGTCGCACAAGGATTCTTCCCCAGAAGCCTGCTGACTTTGAACGAACAGACCTCTCGGACGGCTGTTACATACAACCCGCATAGCCGGCAGACCTCGCAAGACCGGGCGAAATATGCCCGAGAAAGCCGCAATGCCTCCAATTCCGTGAATTGGGAGTCTGAAATTAAGCCATGCAGGCGTCGGCTATGCACACTCAACAATGTACATAACTGGGTCATAGACAGGTATTAGCCAGGAGATGCGGGTTTTATCCGACATAGAGTTGCAGCGGCGGGCCTTCGCCGGATTAACGGCGAGTAATTTAGCGAAGCCACGATGAGTTCACATCGCATCTAGATTAAACGGCGAATGTGAAGTAAAGTATATTGAAAAATCCATGGATCCCAAAATAGATTCAAGTACACGGACGTGGCACTATCTATCCTATTTGGGAAATACTTGCATTCATTTCCTCTGTTGTGCACTAGGTATACTTTCAAGTTTGTACATTTTTCATTGTTATACCTACATAGCGACGGAAAGCCATACGAAGTCTTGCAGCTGGGTAGAATTGCCCAGGTGAAAAGTATAACGACGCCAATGAAGCTAAATATGTGCCTACCTACCTATAGGTACTAGGTACTTGTCCTCGATTTCCGCGACGACTCGGAATTTCGGTCAGAACCCGAGAATTATGAATGTAAAACTAGCATGACGCTTCGTTGGCAATAATCTTCAGTCTCGCAGGATTCAATATCCATGTAAATTCAGCGAAGTAGAAATAAACTAGGAAGAACAGATTTCAACAGCCATTCGCACCACAATCATATAGTGGCAAACACGGTTGAATGCTCACAGCCATCTCACATCGCAGCACTAGCTTCATCGTGATCGTTGATAACCTTTAACACCGCTGTTTTGTTCTAGAGCTTTCTTTTGCATGGATATACAATAACAGGATTGGTGGACGTTGACAGGGGCTCCAATCAACCAGGGTGAAAAAGAAACGTCAGGTTAGAACGTCGTATTTCACCGCCCAATCTATTTCTAATTCATTTTCACGTACATATATCCACTTGAAATGCTATTCCTGAAAGGTAATTCGATTATTGAATAATGAATGGGCTGCGTCCGGCCCTTTTTCTAACCTCCGTGGTCCGAGCTTGCAGGCGGGGAGGAGCCTTTTTTTCAATGCAGATATCAACCTTCCCAGTCCGTTGCGCCGATTGCTAAATTCAGTCCCTGCGCCAAGCTCTGTGTATCTTTCCGCAGTCAAATGACCATGGAGTAGTTTGTCATGAGAAGCTCAATCACGCAACTACTTCGCTGGCCTTAGCTTCCTTTGCTTGCTCCTGCTTTGACGACTCTATCGGCTTGTTCGCGTGCAAATTCTCCAGCACAAGTCGCAACTCTTTCAAAAACCGAGTCACCTCCTCTTCAGTGCCAACTGTGACTCTCAGACAGCCCTCGCATCCATACTCCTTGCCCCGGAAACGTACAACCACCCCTTTCTTCTCAGCCATCGCTTCGTAAGTAGCCAGTGCAACGGCATTATCTGGCTTGCCTTCCTTATTGAGCATTTCAACAAGCAGGAAATTCGACGCCTGGCCGCCGAGAAACCGGCCGACGCCGGGGATCTTGGGCATTTCCCTCAGCAGGCGATCTCGTTGCGTGATGATTTTTGCGCAGTTTTCGCGCATCACAGCGAGATTGGCGGGTGCAAATGCTGCCTGAGCGATTGAGCTCGTTGGGCTGGATATGTTGTAAGGCGCTTTCATGCTATTTAGCAGAACTGCGATTTCCGGGCTCGTAAACGCCGTACCGAGTCGGATACCAGCCAACCCAAACGCCTTGCTGAGAGTCTGCATTACCACGAGATTGGGCCAATCGTTGACCCATTCCGCTAAGCTTGAGCCTTCGGGGGCAAAGTCAATGTACGCTTCGTCCACAACCACGATCCCGTTCCACGTCGGATGTTCGAGGACTTTCTGAATGTCTTCTTTGCGTATAAGGTTCCCAGTAGGATTACCTGGCGAACAGATGTAGACAATCTTGATTTGAGCGTCGGCAGCTAATGTCTCGTTGATTTTTTCCGGCTGCAACTGGAAACCGTTATTCACATCGAGAGGCACTTTGACAATTCCGACGTCGTTGACATCAGCGCTGACAGCGTACATTCCGTAGGTCGGAGGACACGTCAGAATCTTGTCTCGTCCGGGCACACAGAAGCATCGTAATAAAGCGTCTATGGCTTCGTCAGAGCCAACGCCGACGAAGAGGTTGGCTGGTGTGAGATCCTTTTGCGTATGAACTTTTGTATTGCGGAGCCGACAGATCAATTGCTTCAGGTCAACCTGATGACTTTTTCCGATCTCTTAGCTCAAAGCAAACGATTTGAAGTCGACCGCCGGACCTGAGATGGAGGTGCAATGACTCACGGATCTGGATATCGATTTAATCCCAAGAAGTCAATCTGCGGCGAAGAATTGCCATTGACAGTCCCCTCGATATTTCCATCCTGTGTCAGGCGTAGACCCGGTCCGTACGCATTTTCGTTGGCATCCAGGAGAATGTTCGTGCCGTCATCTTTGTAGTCACTATTTGAAATTAAGATTCTTTGATTAGTTTGATCTCGTACTATTGTTGCCCCGCCACTTCGGAGAAGCATCGGAGCGGAACAGCTTCATCGACTCACTCTCTTGCGCACCGGTACGGATGCAATTTGAGGATATTTTGTCGTGCACATGTGGAAAGATCAAAGGCCCGTTTCTGAGTGGCCATAGCGAGTGACTATACAAGAATTGAGAGACCAATTCAGTTGTGGTTGAAGTGGAAAGAAGAGATAAATTTTTGAATCGATCGGAGATGACGCGGTGGAGATTGTGAAGTTAATGCGGCGGCATTGCGCTGACTCATACAAAACGCCCTGACTTCCTGACTCACTTTTCAACAAGAATATTTTCACGCTAACTACCTAGGTATCATTTTTTTTTAGATGCAAAGAAACGATTGACTACAGAGGTTCGGGTACAATAGCAATTACCTGTGTAGGAAGGGAATATTTGGGTACGTCCTGTAGCAATCTTGGAAGGTACCTAGGTAGTTACCCTAGGAAGGCCTTGTGGATTCTATAGCTTCATCTCGAAATTATATGTACAGTATTTACAAACCTGATCCCCAAGTAAGATACATCCAACGCCATCAGTCTTTCTATTATTTTATCTATCAACGAGACCATTCTGTATGGATCAGATGAAGTCTCAGGGATTCTCATCAGTCATTTTGGGATTTTTGGGTCGTATTTTCCCCGTCACGAGCGGTTTTCGCAGATTTTTCTGATCCGGGAGACAGGTCTGAATCGTCAGCTCCAATTTTCTTGGAGTTGGCATGCTTTTTGCGTTTTTCGCTAACGTATGTCCACGCTCTGCCAAAGCCAGCTGTAAGGGCGCTTTTAACAGTTTGCATGGTGGCCGGCCATCGGATGGTTTTGGTTATAGTTTGCTGCAATTCTTCCTTGAGGGAATCGTCGGCTGCAATTCGTCGCTCAAAGGGGCCTCCTTGGCGGCGGTGTATACGCTCCGGATCTTCGTCGTTTGTTTTCTGCATCATCTCAAGGAATTCTGACCGAGGTATTTGATATCGACTTTGATATTGAAAGTACAGCTTCTGTCGGAAGGACTTGGGAAGCCGTCGTACCATGTTCCCTCGTTTCACGGGATCCATGTCCTGAGCCAGCTTAGCATTTGCGGAAGGATCGTCGATCCAGTCGGTTTGAGAGCAGCGAGGGTCATTAAAGTCGCAATTCGGCAGATTCTCGATTAAAGGCGCATAAAGGCGTCTGAAATAGTCCATCTGGCCCGAAACAATATTTCTCACTTTATTCGGATCCTCTGCAGACACATTCATACGAGGATCGCCCATGTAGCTGATCCCGGCAATTGTGTTATAAAGTTCGCGTTCCGTGAACTCGCTCGGCAGCATAAGCAAAGCAACGCGCAGGGCCGAAAGTAAGTTCGCTTGATTGGCGACCCGGACGCGTGGGTGATCGCGGAGAATTTTGACAGGTTTGTGCAGTCGACCGGCAAGATACATAGTATCCCATTGACTAAGATCTCGGCATAATGTATCGATATTCACAACACCATATTTGATGAGTGTTCCGTTGACCGTCACAAAGGGGTTGAAGTAGACACCTGCGCCCCATTTGTCCTGAACTGCGGAAACGGCACCAGATCCAAGGGAGCCGAGAAGAGAATAGTGATCACGATGCTGTTGTAAATTAAGAGAGTGCCAATGTTGTGTGTGCGAGACGCCAAATATGAAATCAATCATCTTCCCCTTTCCGTGTTGCACATTCCGGATGGCCTGAGGTGGCGAAGGGTGTCCGGGATCTTTCTCAGATGTCATTGCTGCGGTCTGCGAGAAGACCCCCGAGCCGTAGGCGAACGCATATATTATTGGCGCCCGAAACTGCCATAAAATCTGCCGCAGCGCTTCTTTAAACTCTTCATTGATGATCATATGCTGATTGACACCGAAATTTTTCGACGGTAATTCCGAGAATTTCGAGATTGACATGTCCGGATTGTCTTCCCAGTCGACAGGCTCCTTTCTGGCGGCGGCCGAGGTGGAGAACTTGGACACAGAAGGCGCACATTGAAAATATGAAGAGACATAGACTGATTTCTGACTTCGGATCGGTCGAGATAGACGGGAGATTCCATTATTAATTCGATGAGACGTGTGCAAGTTTCGGCCAGGTGCTTGAAAGGAATGAATTTTGTGTGAACAACAAGCCGCTCCCGATCTCGACCTATATAAAAATCGCGGCCCCAAAGTATATTGCGACCGGGCAGGAATCATCTAAAGGCAGAATTTATGAGCACGATACGAGCAAAGCACCGAAAATCAACGGGATTGAAAAATCTTGGAGCTCACCGAGATGTGTCGCATTTTGAAACGATTGCGTAAGGAGCGAGCGTCGAGGGGAGAAAATATCAACAAGGAATTGAATAAATCAAATCATATTTAGAAAAGAGGATGAAAGAAAGATCTCGTGCGTGTTTATATTTGAAATTGACAATTTTGGATACTTATTGTCGAGACATGGTCAATAATGAAGGTCATGATAGAGGAAGTAATGAGCGATGAACGATAAATCGAGGATAGAAGAGAGAAAGAAAGAGAGATAATTTAGTATTGACGTCGTCCGCGGCAATTCGTAATTCCGATTCCAGCTCCGAGCCGAGTCACGTGCTAGCATCTCCGGTCGCGTCAGCACTAAAGTAGCACTAAGCTGTATTAAGTTAGACCAGATCAGTAGACGGAAAGAGACAGTGCGCGATGCGATGTAAATAAACATCAGAGACCAAAACACTCGTCAACTCAGACTTATCATTATTAGTCCTCTTGCGCGACCCAACTTGCTATTCTTCTCCCTGCGAAACACCTTCGACTCACAGTGTGGTGGTTGTCAATATGTGCTAAGAATTTACCGTCATTAGAATCACACAATCGGCAAAACACGCGGCAAGATGGAGCTGTTCTCTGCTCGTCTCGCGAGCTTCGACTCCATCGTGCCAGCAACCCACTCCAGGACGTCCTCTGCAAGATCTATACAGCCTTTAAAATGGCCCTACGATTCGCCATCACCAGAGCAGGTGTGTTGGATCCCTCGGTTGAAGCGACGGAATTTGCTGACTGACACTTTCTTTCGTTAGTTGGCTCAAGCTGGGTTCTTCTTCCAACCTTACGACACTAATCCCGACAACACAATGTGCTTCTTATGTGGACGAGCATTAGACGGCTGGGAGGAGGGCGATGACCCCATCGTAGAACACTTGAAGCATGCGCCCGACTGCGGCTGGGCTATCATCATGGATATTCAATCAAAATCGTCAAATCCCACCGAAATCGAGGACCCTACCAGTTCTTCTATCGTCGAGGCTCGCAGAGCGACCTTCGCGATAGGGTGGCCCCACGAAGGAAAGCGTGGCTGGTTGTGTCAATCCGAAAAGGTTAGTCCCTGGCCCTGTGATTATTGAGGTAGTTGAACTCATGAATTATTATCTGGGTAGATGGTCGAAGCTGGCTGGTACTTTTGCCCCAATGAGGAAAGCCCCGATCTAGCAAGCTGCCCTTACTGCAAGTTGTCCTTGGATGGATGGGAAGAGTCAGACGATCCCTTGTAAGTGTCGAGGCGTGTCGTTCCTCTTTGCGTTGTCCTCTACTTATACCCTACAGCGAGGAACACCACCGCCGTTCATCAGATTGCTCCTTTTTTGTTTTCGCTCTACCTGCAGCAAAAGGGTCAAAGAAAAACACCCGGTCCAAAAAGGCGCGTGGTTCAAAAACCACCCGACTTTCCACGCAGTCGATCGTGACCACTGCCTCCGAAGCGCCTACCATTGATGAAGACATGATGGATGTCAGCATTATGTCCCAGTCTACAAATAAGAAATCCAAGCCCCCGAAAAAGACAACTAGGGCACGCTCTAAAAAGGCTAAGAACGAAGAGCCTATAGACGTCGCAGAAGCTGCAGTCCCTGACGAGGCAGATCATCGAGCTCCGGAGCCAGAAAAGCCCAAACGCTCTACACGAGCTAAAAAGCGAGGGAGTGAAGTTCTTGAACCTGAACTTCCCGTCACGACACTGGCAGGTCATACCATCGACGAGTCGGAACCAGCGCACAAACGACGCGCTACCGAGAATCGCCGAGTAGCCGCACAACAAGAGGAAGAAATACAAGGCGAAGTCATGGAAGAAGCGCCATCTGTCCCCTTAGAAGCTGTCACGTCTCCTGTGGTCCCTAAGAAGGGTAAAGGTGGTAAAAAAAGTACATCGACCAAGACGAGGAAGGCGTCAACTGCATCTGCATCCGGAAGAACAACTCGCACCGGTATTTCGGACGAATCGGTCCTTGAGGCAGCTATTGAGGCAGATTTGGCTCGTAATCTCGAAGATCCAGAGCCTTTCGAATTCCACTACAAGGATGAGGAACGAGAGAGCGCTCGTTTCCGCCAACAGTCATTATCTACAGCTACCAGGATCCAATCGGCGCCACCACATGAACACGAAAAGAGCCAAGATGCTGAGCCCGAAACACAGGAAGCCGCTCAAGAGGAGGCCGACTCGGTTGTTGACATTGTGCCTGAGCCAAAGCAGAAAAAGCAAACGAAACGAAATGCGACTGCGAAAAAGTCGAAAAAGCAAAAGACTTCTGAAGCTGAGCCTATTACCGAGACAAAAACTAGCCCGGAGACAGAATCTGCACACCAACTCGAGAAAAACTCTCCCGAAGAGCCAGAAATTGATTCTGAGCTGCATGTTGACCTCGAAGCTCAGCAAGAAGCAGCCGCACAGATCCAAGCAAAACCAAAGCGAAATTCACAGCCCAGACACTCTAAAAGTCAGATACATTCAACAATGGAAGAGGGGATTTCGGATATCATGGTAGATGTTGAACCTGATACCGTTCGTCAAGGATCGGTTGTCGCTGTTGAGATTGAGACAAAGGAAAGACAATCAGACGCAGATAGTCAGGTCAAACAGACGTCGAAGAAAGACGGGAAGAAGGCTGCTAGCAGCAGCAAAAAGAATGAAAGTTCAAAGCGCAAAGACAAGGAGCGTGATATCGAGGACAACAAGAACGAGCTAGCTGAAGTTGAACCGCAAGTCCTCGAGTCAAATACTTCGAAACCTGCAAGACGCTCATCGAAAAACAAATCTTTGAATCAGCAAAAGGAAATCCCGTCTTCCACTGAACACGCGGACGTGGTAGCTGCCTCGGATCATCTGGAAACGGCCGAGGACAAACCTGTCAAGGGGAAGCGTGGACGACCACTCAAGGAGGCACGAGACTCTGTAGACAACCAGGTGAATGAGGTTAAGCCGAAAAGGGGTCGCCCATCCAAACAGAGATCATCCAAAATACAAGACGATACAGAGCATAAATCCGAGCATGATCGGCAGACCGCAGACTTGGAAGTACCGTCGAAAACCACTCAGCGATACAGTGATTTGCCCAAAGATGAGCGTCGTGCTCAGAATTTTATCGATTCTGTTGGTCAAGAAACTTCGTCCCCGCAGCGTACTACTCCTCAAGCCACACAATCAAATATTGAAGCAATGACACAAGCGAGGACTCCTTCGCCAACACCACAAGCCTCTGATGCCGAGAACCAGCCTCCATCCACAAGACCACGTTCAGCAAGGCCTCCTATCTTCTCGCCGTCGAAATCACAAGCGATTCGAGTGCCGTTGAGCGCGAGCACTCCCAACCAGAACTCGCCTTCCAGAGGCGTCGTTGTCCAGGAAGTGTTAACAACTACTAGCCCGTGGGAGCCAGCTGATCTTGAGGGAATTCTTAGCTGTTTAAATGATAAGGGTAACCGCGACCATGTGACTAAAGTTAATGAATTGCAAGAGATTTTGGCAAGCCCGGAAAAGAAAATGACAGTTGAGGAATGGATACGTTTCCAGGCCAAGAATGGAGAGGAGCAACTGCGGCGAGAATGTGAACGACTCGTCGGTCTATTCGAGAGTGAAGGCGGCCGAGCCATGAGAGCGCTAGAGAGCATTGAATGCATTGATTGATTGACGAACTAGGGATTAGGCATTTACGGGTGGCGTTAATCTTGAAGCTGGCTGGCGGTACTAGTGGCATGGACCATGATATTGAATTCAATCTGACTTGTTGATATTGCTGTAAGGCATGAGGGAATAATTTATTCTCTTGAAAGAACATAACTTACATCCTTGGGTATATATACTTGTTTGTCTCTAAAAAGTTGCAGTAATGTGGCGACTATCCTTCTAGCGCCTTGAATTCCCTGACCAAACCGAGCTCCAAAAATGCACAAACCTTGAAATCACGCGATAATCCCTAACCTACCCTCCCAACCATCATCTTCCTGCTTGACACCTCTGCGCTTCTCCCTTCTCTTTGCTCTTTTCTCTTCGCGCTCTCTAGCATCCTGCTCTTCACGATCTTTCAGCCTTGCGTCCAAATCCAAATTGAAGGCTTTCCGATCCTCTTCTTCCTTTTCCCGTTTTTTATGGGCCAGCCATCTCAGCCGATTCCTTACATCCTCTAACGAGGCACGTTTGACTTCGCCGCTTTCTCCAATCGCAATCAAGTGCTGTTTACTGTTCAGATGTTCCACTAGTTGTATATTATCCTTGAACGTCAAATCGCAATCGGAGCAGTAAAAGCCCGCGCCTCGCCCACGCTTGCCCACCGCCGCTCCTGCCGGCACCATTGTAGTCTTGCCCACCATCGAGGCAACGTTCAGCCGCTGCGTGCGCGACGACGTTGCCTCCAAGGCACTGTAATCGACGGGAGCATGCCATTTCTTCCCAGCGAGCTTGGCCTCGTATCGCGCCTTCGACTCGGCTTTGGCCTTGGCCTCGTCGTCTTTGGCACGCTGAGCATATTCCTCGCGGTTCCAGGTTTTGCGGAAGTCTGTATCGGACGAAGCAGTTCCGTAGGCAGATCGTTTATCTGCCATTGTAGTGCAAGATTGTTGGATGTGACTCTTTATTTCATGTTGGAGAGATCTTTGATCTTCTTTTTTTTTTCTCTTTCTTTTCGACGTCCGCGGACTTGCTTGCGAGACAGAGGTGTGTAACGCTGACGACTAATCGGGGAGAGAGATATGATATATGTCAGGAAAAAGAAATGAATGTCCTAAATTGTCGACGGTGATCACGTGGCTAAAATACAGTGACGGAACTAGTCTCGTATTACCACTACGCCAAAAAGGGCGCCCGGAGTGAGAAATGGTAATTTCTGGTTCAAATGGGCGCGAACCTTCCGTATTCGCGCCGTAATTTTCAATAATACAAATGTCTGTATACTTACAAATACAGGTATCACGTTCTCTGAGCCGTGCTTTACTTTTTGGTCGCTACAGTCTGCTCAAGTCCAAGTCCTATTACCAACAACCAATTGCAGACATTCTTGAAGGCTGGTTATGTTCAACCTGTTGATGATGCAGTGGCATTCACATCCATTTACTCAATTTGTGCCAATATGCGAATTAACTACAGTATCTCTGTCGTATCCTCTGAGTGAAACACCCGGATATCCATTGCATGATAGGTAAAGCGGGATAGCTACTTCAGCCCCTTCTTGCGTCCTGTAGCCCCCCGCCCGCTGTGGAATCGTCAGAATCATATTTTCTGTTTGCAGCAGTATTATGCCAATTCGACAAACAATACAGTCTAACCGGAAGAGACTCAACTGCTTGCCAATCAGTGGTTTCATGCTGAATATGTCATAATTCTACATCCAAGGCCGAAGGATGAACAGGAATGAGTATAGCTTCAAGTACTCGCAACTTATTGGAAATAATTGCTTGAATATGAGTGAATATGGTACCCATTGAATTAATTCAAATTTACCATTGCCCATTGAGGGCGTGTTCTTTTTGGTGTAATGATAATAGGATATACAGCACATATATTGACACTAATTTCTGGAGCTTCTTGGAGATCAGTGAATAGCTGCAAATAATTTATGTATTTATGTTCCGCTATTCTGATCTCTACTTTACATACTGTACGGCCACTTCCTTATAGATCTTTGTACATCAAAGGAACTACTGCTCTTTGTTGCGGGAAATGCATGAAATCAATAATTGATAATCTGCCTATTAGCGTTAGATTCATATTCTACATCTAGATTTGTATTAGCGGCGGCAACCTCAAAACAAATATAAAAGAATCACTTACAGAATTTTTAAAATAATGATTTAATATAATAATTTACTGTAAATAAAATCAAATATGGCACAGAATGAGATAAACCACTTACGACAGCTTCTTAAGCAAGAACAACAACGACGTGAGAAAGCTGAACAACAAAGTAAAGAAGATCAAAAACGACGTGAAGAAGAACAACAACGACGTGAGAAGGCTGAACAACAAAGTAAAGAAGATCAAGAGCGACGTGAGAAAGCTGAAAAACAAAGTGAAGAAGATCAAAAACGACGTGAGAAAGCTGAACAACAAAGTGAAGAAGATCAAAAACAACTAAGAAACACCACATTGCCTGAGTTTCTTAATGCTTGTCATGAAGAATTATTTTGTGGCCTGAAAGTCCAGGAGGATAAGAATTCTTCGACCAAGGGTGATCCGGCGGCGAACGCCGACCGTAAAATTCGCCCACAAAGAATCGAGGAATGGACAAGTTTTCCACAAGAGCAGATGAGAGTATGGAGTGATATAATAGATAGCGATTTTGTCACTGAACGCCATTTCACCTCACTTTGGGCATTAAAAAGCAATGGAAAGGAGGTCCGAGACAGGATGCTGAGCTCAGAACTGGACCTAGGTTACTTTGAGCGACAAACTGTCGAGACGCCTGTCACTTCAGTTATCAAGAAGCTACATGCAGATCCGCGACTTCGACGAACTTTTCAATTGCTTGGGGAAGTGGCCTTTGAAAATCATGCTAATACCTTGACAGACGAGTCGAGGATCATGGAGGATATAAGCACTCTGAGTTCAACACAGAGCCAGCCCCGTCGCTCAAAGCGCTTGGCTAAAAAAAGAAGCAGAGTTGAACACTTGGTTTCGCTGCCAGAGAGAAGTCGGGCTACACAGTCAAGGAGTACCCGGCCTAGAGCAGATCAATTCTGCGTCTATAACAAGGGTCCAGAGCGAAAGGACCCTGGTTTTATTATCGAATATAAAGCACCTCATAAGGTATCCCTTGCCCATATAAAGGCTGGACTACAGGATATGGATGTCGACGAGGTAGTCCACGTGCAGGAGGGCGAATCGCCAGAAGACATTTGCCGTCGTGTTATAGCAGCAGTTATTACTCAGGCATATTCTTATATGGTTGGCGGAGGTCTGGAATTTGGTTACGCGTGTACTGGTGAAGCGTTTATATTTCTCCGTGTGCCTCGCGATAACCCTGCTACTGTATGGTATTACCTGTCGGTGCCAGAAGAGGACGTTGGCCTATCAACAGGATGGAATGATAATCTGTATGATGACAACCGACTACATCTCACTGCAGTGGGCCAGGTATTGGCTTTCACTCTCCGGGCTTTACGAGCGCCGATACGGGATATTGCTTGGAGAAACCGCGCAAGAAAGGGTCTAAAGACGTGGTCTATGATCTACGATGACCTTCTGGATGAAATCTCGGAGAGTGATATACCGTCTTCCGCTTTCAAATCGCCACAGAGTCGGAATAGATACACCCGTATGTCTCCGGTCAAAACCAGGTCAAAGTCCGCTGTGTTGGCTTCTTGCAATCCTTCGCAGTATCAGAGATCGCATAGCGACGATGACGCCGGGGACGATTTTGATCCAGATGATACTCCCAGTCGACAGCCACAACAGCCTCATGTTCCTCACTCGTCACATCTCTCATCTTCGCCGCCTGCGAAAAAGGTAGGTAGCTCACGCAACAAAGGCAAACCTCGGCAGTATTGCACACAGCAATGCCTGAGAGGCTTGATCTTGGGAGGAAAATTAGATATGGAGTGCCCTAATGCACGGGATCATGGGGCGGAACATCATCAATTGAATCCGCGAGCTTTTATGCATCGATTGGATAAGCAGCTCTCTAGCGAAAATCCCAACTGCGAGTCGCTGCACATCCATGGAAGCCGCGGTGCTCTTTTTAAATTAACACTTTCATCGCATGGATATACTTTCGTGGGGAAAGGTGTGCCGATTGAGTTTGTGGAGGGCTCAAAACATGAGGAGTTTGTGTATTCGCGTCTCACCCCAATTCAAGGGGTATATGTGCCAGTGGTACTCGGCAGCCTCGATCTTCGCCAACCATTTTCGTATGATGGCATTGCAGAAATGGTTCATATGATGTTCATGAGCTACACGGGGCAGACATTGGTGAAGCAGAATGAAATTGACCCCTCTCATTTGATTCAACAAGCTGAGATATCTTTACAAGCGATTCACGAACTCGGCGTGCTTCATAGTGATCCGATAGCTGGAAACGTGACCTGGAATCGAGAAGGTGGGCAGGTCATGCTCATTGACTTTGAGCGAGCAGTGGTTCAAAATAGACGAATTCCATTGGAGTCCGTTTTGCCAAATCAAAAACGGAAACACGAGACCACTACATGGGACAAGCGCTCAAATATGGGTGCAAATTGCTTTGAGCGCGAAAGACGACGTCTAAGACGTGAATGCATGGCAAAAAGGATTAGCCTTGTCCCCAACCCCTGACAGAGTGCCTCACAGCCTGGATCCAATTATGGCGCGCGTGGTCGACTGGGCGGTGAATGAGACGAGCACTGATCTTACGGACGACGGCCGCTACAAGATGTGAAGGATATCCTTCTCTATTATATCCTTTATATTTAGTTTTAGTGCCCTGACTTTTATATAGAATAGTGCTGTTGCCCGTGACTAAATTGGACACGATGTGCATCTCAGTTCCAACACAAGAATCCTTCCGGAATGGGCAATTTATACGTGCTGGGCGCGGCCAGGCGCTGATGACCATACTTTATATCCGGGGACTAGTCTTAAACATGAAAAAGTAATGGAAACAGGACAGGAAATTCACAGGTCCTCGCCTTGCCAGAACAAAAAGCATTCATGTTGGCGACTTCAACATTTCAAGTCGATGGCAACATGACTTCCGGCATTGGCTAGCAGGGCCGAGATGTATTTGGCGGCTTTGAGCCGCAAGCTGCTCCCTGATACTAACCAAAGCGGTCAAGCGATGGTGTTTTATTTGTCTCCATCATCACAAGGGCCAGATCAGTGCATAATATTAATTGCAAGGCAAAGGGCCTTCCATGTGTCAGCATATAATTTAATCTGCGGGTTAGGGTGACTGAATAGCAATCCGCCAAGGCTGATTTTGATAGGGCTGACGGTACCTTAGTAGCTGACCCTAAGGTTCGTAACACAGCCCCATGTTTTTTAACCACCTCGAGTTTCACCTTGGCTGAACGAAAGTAGCTATTGTATCCATGTATACAACACAGGGCATCTTTCTATTAGTCCAGTTATCCAGAAATTCTGTTAAATCAGCGTTGTGATCACATAGCACAAATATCGTGAGTCGCAGGCAGCAACGATTCTCGAGCCTTGAAAATAGTTATTTGCGTCCCGTGAGAATCGCAAAATCTCCAATTTCTCATCGCATCCTTCTTGCTCACAAGCACAGCAAAAATGGATACCACAGACAATGAGATATCCCCAAAACAAACAACCAAAGGCAATCTCATGAGCCTGCCGACAGAACTACACATTCAAATCACCTCCTACCTTGACTATCCCGATGCGCTCGCCCTCAAACATAGCAATAGGCACTTCTACGCCATTACCTACACAGGCGTCCACCTCAAAGTAAGCTGGCTTCTTTCGAGATTCGAGCACAAGCTTGAGTGTCCGCGAAATGAAGACTGCTCGCTGCGCACTGACGCGTCGTTTTGTAATAAGACTGTACGCAAGATTATAGCGCGCCGAAGACAGCATCTAGAGTGTCAACCGGGCGAGGGCGGCTGTTATATTGTGGCAGGACAGAGCTGTAGGGACGAATTTGGCTCGTGGAGATGGTTGAAGGAGAAGAGATTCGGAGTCGCGAAGGCATGGGTCGATGAAGGTACCTTACTACACATGTCGTCCCATACTGGCAAAGTTGCGAGGTCTGACCCTGTTCATCGCAGTGATCATACATACGATGATTTTCATAATCTGGTCATTGATATGGCAAGCAGTCAGGATTTTGAGGGATGCCCATTAACAAGTGTCCAAGAAAGCAAGTCGGGGAGAGGATCGAGAGTCCTGTTTGGGTCTAACCTTATTAGGTATGGCTCCATCGACCGAGACATCGGCCCGTCGCGGGTTGGGGTAACGTCATGGCGACGACACAGGTCTAATAATTATATAAGCATATAGTTAAATAGTTACATGGCTGCAAGATGATGGTTTTGCAACCTCAATACTAATAATATCATATTAATATCAATCTTCCTTTCTGTGCCAGTTTGAGAATAAATCCAAGCTTTGTGAGCCTGCACCATCTTCGAAAACGACGTCATAACAAACATACGATCGATTGAATAGTATGAATATATATAGCATTCTCCAGAGCATAATCGTCTATTAACTAATGGTCTTAACGCAGGGTTAAGCTGCAGGCTCTTACTGATCAACCCCAATCAATCCTCACCAACATGTCGTCCTCTATCTCAACCAGCGCCGGGACCAAACCCGTCGACCCCTACAAGGCAAAGAATTCCGACCCCGATGTCCCTGTCCAAGAGAAAATCGAAGACCTCGTCAAATTCATCAAAGACATCAAGTATGGAATGCTCACAACCAAGGCTTCCGATAGCGAGCTGTTGTCCTCGCGTGCAATGGCCTTAGCCGGAACTGTACGCTCGTCTTCCTTGTATTTGTCGAATGCAGTGATGTGACCTGACTGGACTAGGAACACGGCGGGGTTGATCTCATTTTTCACACCAACATCTTCTCTGGCAAGACTATGGATCTCACTGTGCATCCCTCAGAAACAAACATGTCTTTCCTCGACGTCGTTTCTGGTGGCTGGGCTTCACTTTCCGGAACAGCTTCTGTCCTCTCGGGCAAAGATGTCGTACAGAAATTCTATTCCCCAGCTCTCAAGGCCTGGCTTGGGGATCTTGGCGACGGTGTCCATGATGGAGGGCCAGAAGATCCTCGTATTGGGGTCATTCGGCTCGAGACCAAGTCCGTGGTACATGTTACACCTCGCAAGGGAATGATTGGAAGGGCCGTCGAGGTTGGCAAGGCCGTCGCCACAGGAGAGGTGCCTCCCATTAATAAACTTCGCGAAATCAGTACCGAAGAGCTTGCCGAATGTGAGTAGTGGTTCTGCTTGATTATTAGCCAAGTCCGTCGTCGCTAACAGTTTGAAGGGCGCCGTACCCATCCTGAGTAATATATCAATCAGTCTAGAAGAAGCAATACAATCCAGTTTTTCAGTGGCTTCCTGCACGTGAAACAAAAAACATAAATAAACAGGGTATATATATAGGTCGCTCCAATCGCTCAACGATAATTCCAAAACGCCTATCAATGACGTTTCCAAATGCCAAATAAATATAGGATTTTAAACCAATCGGAGGGGAAAGCGGGCTGGCACCCGGCCGTCGTGCAATAACATGGCAACAGCCTTTTGCGGGGTTGCCTGTAATTTGCGGAATGCCTCGCGAATATGTCGAGGCTCAATCGGGGTGCGGCCCTCCTCTGGGGGATCGAAAAGTCCAGTCTCACGCTTTCGTTTCTTGGGGTTATCGCCAGAATCTCCGTCGGCACTACCACGTCCCTTTTTCTCGCGATCTTCACGTTCCTTGACCTTCAGCGCTTCTTCAGTCAAAGTTTGCACAATCTCAAACGTCAAAAACCCCAAAATATCGACAATGTCGTCATTTGGTTTGGATTCAGTTACGATTCCGAAGCCAGCCCATTCACGGAAACGTTTGCCCTTTCGAAAAGTGAAAGACGCCTGACGGCAGTCTGACCAAAAGACGTATTCCTCACGCGTCATGTTCTTAGTACGTTCGTCGGCGGTTGCAAGACGCTGCAACGTAGCGTAGTTTTGCTCTTCCTCTTCTTCATCTTCCTCGTCCTCGCGTTCAGGCGCTTGTACGGAGTAAAAGCTATTGATGTCCCAAGGTAGACCGACTTTGGCTCTTTTATTTTTCGGTTTGGCAGCCATATCCTGCGGACCCGCAACACCAGCACCTGCTAGAGGATCATCGCCAGCCGCAAAATCAGCTGCGTCTGCACCGGCTTTATCGTCCGAGTCCTTGACATTTTTACGAACGTCTTTCCATGACAAGAACGTCCGCAGCCGACTGACTTTAGCCTTGTCGTGACGTATTAAAAAAATCAAATCGTCTGTCGAGATCGAACGGTTTCCGCGACGGGTTGCAAGGGCAGTACTGCGAGTAAGCATTTCAACAACTTGCTGGCGCACAATTTCTTCGATTAGAGTCGTGGTTTCTTGTGATGGCTCGGCTGTTTCACCAGAGACAAACATCATCTGATCCGAGACCGATTAGTATTACTGCCAGGGCGTCGCAGACAAATGTGGTCAAGTTCCCTTACCTGCTGGATCTCCTGCCGATATTTGGGGGCACGCTCTCCGGCCATGATGGTATAATTATGCCTCGGTAAGTATACAATACAACGACAAATTAAGAGTCAAGATAGACCTAAGAATACGTCTGTAATCCGTGACACTCACAGAGTGAAAGTTGACTGGAGCTCGGACTTGATAGCTCAGAGGTCTCGGGGAAGGCAGAACAACGGAATGCGCCGGATGAACATATTTCCGTTCCGCGTAGAATGAGTGGAATAAATATATTTTTTGGGCGGGGCGCAGATAAGGTTGTTCAGACTTGTTCAGCTTCGAAAAATAGAGAAGCCATACGAGCCACCTGCTACAATTAAGATGCTGTACCTCGTGGGCCTCGGTCTTGCGGACGAAAAGGACATCACAGTCCGAGGACTGGAAGTCGTGCAATCCGCATCCAGGGTTTACCTCGAAGCGTACACGAGTATTCTCCTCGTTGAGAAGGAAAAGCTTGTGGGTGCAGATCTAGTTTCTCTATGCCTCCATTGATACTCCAGCTGACTGTTTACGTCGTCAATCAGTAGGAAGCTTACTATGGTCGACCTGTTATTGTTGCAGATCGTGAACTAGTGGAGACTGGTAGTGACGAGATCTTGGAAAATGCCAAAGAAGTCGATGTGGCGTTTCTAGTCGTGGGAGATCCATTCGGGCAAGTTTATACCATCGCTGAGCCGGGATTTTGAAATACTAACGAACCAAAGAGCGACCACGCATACAGACCTAGTCTTGCGAGCGCGGGAGCTTGGTATACCCACGAAGACGATCCCTAACGCATCAATCATGTCGGCTATCGGTTGTACCGGTCTTCAATTATACAATTTCGGCCAGACCGTGAGCATGGTCTTTTTCACCGAGACATGGAAACCTTCATCATTTTACGATCGAATCAAGGAAAACGCGCAATTGGGTTTGCATACTCTGGTCCTTCTCGATATCAAGGTCAAAGAGCAATCTCTCGAAAACATGGCACGAGGACGTAAAATCTACGAGCCCCCACGATATATGACGGTCGCGCAATGCGCAAGCCAGATGCTTGAGACCGAAGAAGAGAGGCAAGAAGGTGTCTATGGACCAGACAGTCTTGCCATTGGTGCCGCCCGTGTTGGTGCACCGGATCAGGAACTTGTCGCTGGCACTCTGAAAGAGCTGACAGATGTAGACATGGGAAGGCCCCTTCACAGTCTGGTCTTACTCGGTAAAAGAGCGCATGATCTGGAGAAGGACTATATCGAGCAATTTGCTGTTGATAAGGATTCCTTCAACGTTGCCTGGAAGAAGTACTATGGCCAAGCTTAGCTGTTGTGATACAAAATTCGAGATTTGTGGTGATTGAGAGGCATTCAGCCGCGATTCATGTATATAATTGATAGTAGAACCTTCTCGCTTGGTGGTAACGATATTTTCATTTTCATGCGACTTCCACGCCCTTGTCGAGCCGTGGCCGAGCCGCAAGTTGCAAGATAAATCTCAACGCCAAACTCCCAATATGCTTGATCTATACAACTATGCACGAGGTCTCGATACGACCCCAATGAAAAAACGACAAGACACTCTGAGGCGCCATGTAAAACAGTTACTCCAGTTTATCGAGATGTTCCAACCTCGTCAAAACGACTTGTTTGCTCGTTTCTTCGATCTCGCCGGCTAAAAAGACCTCATCGAGAATCGCATATACCTAGTCGAAGAAATTAGCAAATTTATACAATTTCTCTTCCACATCCACTGACAAATCGACAGGTAAAGTTGTACCTTATAGAAATTGAAGACCAGATCCAACTCGCAGACGTTTCCGAAAAATTGATCCAGCACCTCAACGAAGAAATGAATTGCTTCTAAATAAGCCAGTTCGTTGTCATTCGCATCGACACACACACAGAAGAAGAGGCCCGCGTATCTGCGATATACGATCTTTGTGCTGCGCTTGAACTCGACGAAATTCGATTGGTACTTCTGGTCTCGCGGTGCCACGAGGCGATGGACCTTTTTGACACAATGGTAGATTAGCATGCATTCGCGGGATACAATTAAGCGCAGAAGCGAACGGCAGGAAAGCAAAGTTTGGTGAAGGAGGATATCCGCGGAGACGTACCTCGCCCTTGAGTTTCACTTTCTCGTCATCCTGAATATCAGAGTCAGCAAACAAGCAGCAGAAGAATTGTCTGTTGACGGTCACATACGCTATACGGAGCGTACCACTTCGCCAACCGCGTCTTGCCCCTGTAATCCAAGGTTGGTCGTATTAGTGTTTGAAGTTGATAGGCCGTGGGTTCCCGGATGCACTCACTGCCGGTTCTGAATTAATATAAACGAGAGAACCATTCTGTCTGAATTCGTAAGACACGCTACAGAAGAAGACCAACGAACTCGTCAAGACGTGAATTAGTCAGGAAGGGAACATTTCGAAAATAGATTAATCTGCAACGGGGTCAAAATGCGGGTGACAATATATTGCCGTTAATCACCGCTTTGAAGCCACCCCTCAGTCGGGGCCGCCTCTCCTATGCTGGTCTGAGGTTGTAGAACAAATGCATGGCTCTGACGAGTATTCAACTGGTAAAATTATTAGATAAGCTAAAACTCGGGCATTTCTACACGAGCTTGTAAGAATTAAACTGTAAGAGAGCGCAAGAAACAAGCTGATATCGGTTCTGGCTGTTTTTGTCAAATTCAATGGTTCCTAGCCCTAACCCTGAGGATCTCGCCTCAACCATCGAGTTCAGTGGGGAGTTCCGATTGGCTTTCTGCTCTACAAGACCCACCCAATTGCGGCCCCACCTGCTGGCCCACATGGCTTCTTTGATATATTGCCCGATTTGGCAAAAAGATGTTCATGGATGTTAAATTATGCTATCAATTAAAAGATGATAGCGACATCGAGTACATTTTATCTCATACTGACAAACCACCAAAGTATTTGATTTCGAGGCTGATTTTCTCAACCATGACAAATGACTGCACTTTAAGCGTTACTTTCATGAGTGGGGAACTATTTCACTGCGACAGCATTAACCGCATCATGCGTCTGCTGAAATCGTAGCTGACACCAATCACCACATGAAATAGGCTCATATTTTGGCGGATTATCCTCATCACAACAGCTCGGCAGTACCCCGCACTTTTCATTGAAATTAAACCCAAAAAAGAAGGGCATCGAGTATCTGGAAACAGAGAAGTTAGACGAATTTGCACCCACCGTCACTGGAAGTGCGCAGCTACTGGGCATTCATTTCAGTAATACGTACCTGTCAACAGTGAAGCGATTAAATACTCGGTGTACCGTCGATTTGAGGCGACCGTTTGTCAAGCGCATCAAGAAATCACCAATATTGACAACAATGGTATCTTTGATAGGCGACGCTTTAATCCACTGACCATCTTTATTCAAGACTTGCAAGCCGCCAATCTCGTCTTGCCAGAGGAGCGTAAAGCATTGAAGATCAGTATGAGAGCCAAGCCCGACATCTTGACTGGTTGCAGCAGCTTCTGCCGACATGGCCGGGTAGTAATTGAACACGCCGTCACTTCCAGGATAGGTCACGATAGAGTCAAAGTAATCTTCTGGAAGGTCAAGAGCGAGCGCAAAAATTCGCACTAATCGGCGGGAGAATTTCAAGCATTCTTGCCAGTAAGAGATGCAGCTTTCCTTAAAGCCTGGCAAATGGGCCGTCCCTTCCCAGACATAATTCTCTCCACGAATCCACTTCTGCACCTCGGGAGGAACTTCTTCAAGGGTTTTAGGATCCGGGTCATATTGAGGCTCATATCTCCAAGAAAATGCTTCTCGGTAATCGACTGATCAAATGTTTAGGACTGTAATTATTCCAGATATCGGCAAGTTAAAAACGCAAGCAACTTACCTCCTTCAGTGGGACTGGCTGCCGCGGTACCGTTGGCCGAGTACCCATTAAAGTATTTCCCTTTAGTTCTGGATACCCATTGCTTTTTTTCTTCTGGCTGCGCAAAGAATGTTTTGGAAGCAGCTAAAGCCCTTTCAATGGCAGACTCCGCAATACCATGATTCTTGATGTAGAAAAATCCAGTGCCTTCGGCCGCCTGTCTGATTTCCTGTGCCAGAGCCTTTCGGGCCTCTAGATCGCCATATATATCACTGACATCAATGACTGGTATCTCCTCCGGTCGACTTTCACGAGGAGGCGTGGTCAAGACATCACGATAGACGGGTCCATAGGCAGTGCGCAGTTCGAGTTTCATGAAGGACGATTCAATTACCTCCGTGGCCATTTTATGTCCTAGATTGAGATCTGATATTGAGTCACAATAATGTCACAACTCCTTTGTTAATTCAATATTTAGTTTTATTTCTGCAAAATCATTGATTATATCTGTCGTTGTCCAAGGCCGGAGGCTCTTGTTGAAAGTGCACTGTTAAGCACCTTACGCCACTTCACCTGCGTTACACTTTTAAAGTAAGAGTCCACGTGATCCGACTTCAGGCGAGGTCCGAAATAGTGCGCAGATGTACACACTTACTCAAAATCTAGTGAATAGGTGGACGCAGGACCAGGCCAATCATATGCGAATTCCCTATCAGCTTGGGGGCTCGAAATCCACTCATTTCCGGTCTGTGCGGACGGAACATTTTAGGAGGATCACGCTTCGAGCAACAATATTGTTGATTGCTGTCAACAGCTCAGTAATCGGAGATGTCTCCGATCGCTTTATTTCTTTGTTGTCTTATCAAGTGGAACCCGCATACTCATATCAATGTGGAGTACCGGTAGTGTTTCAACGACTGGCCGGTACTCGATATCTAGTCGCAAAGATAACAAGACCGAATGATACGGTTCTGGACATTAGTATCTCTTTTTAGCAGAAGTTGGTCGAGGGAAAGGAGACTTGGCATTTGACATTACACGAGATATGTAATGCAAATATCTCGGCATAATGATAAAGGCAACCTTGGAACGTTTCTGCAAGGTCAAGTAAATGGCAAACAGGGATACATGCAGTAACCTGTAGGGACCTCGGGAGTTTTCCGTTAAAAACACAGAGGTTCGCAGATTCATATTTCAAGAAATACCTAGGTTGTTTCTGCTCCGTCTGGAATTTCAAGTATACCTTATTTTTGCACGATGTTCTCCCATCTAAGGAGACCTAAACTGGTAGCAAACGGCGCGGAAGAGATCCAGGGAAGAGACATTTTGCTGGATAATGATGATGTGCGGCCATTGAAGCTCAAAGATCGTACTTGGACTGCGACGACTTACTTTGTGTTTTGGTTCTCCGCAACGGCCACTGTGAGCAACTGGTAAGGAGAAGTTTGCTGATTGCGTCGCCATTGCAACCGTTCTGATTGTAACCAGGTATGGCGCCTCAACTGCCCAAGCACTTGGGCTTTCACTCTGGGAGTCTTTAGCCTGTTCAGTCGCTGGGCAATGTTTAATTGCCGTCATAATCACGTTGAATGGGAGGGCTGGGGCTGTCTATCATGTTGGCTTTCCAATTCTCAATCGATCGGCCTTTGGGATTTATGGTGCCTGGTGGCCAACTTTTAATAGAGCGGTCATGGCCATAGTACGTTTCTGAGTCCTTGATTCAAGAAGCCTCAGGATTGACAAGGTTCTAATCAGCGAGAGCAATTCTAATAGGTTTGGAACGGAGTGAATTGTGTCCAAGGGGGTCAATGTATCTATGTGATGCTGCACGCCATTTTCCCTAGCATGGCGCGAATCAAGAACACAATGGGGCCGGGTTCTGCGCTTACTTCGGCACAAATGATAGGCTTCGTCGTCTTTTGGACCGTGACCTGCTTTTTTCTGGTCATTCCAGTGTCCAAAATGAAGGCGCTCGTATATACGAAACTGGTTGTCTTTCTCATCTCTGCAATGGCAATGCTAGGCTGGTCCGTCAGTAAGGCAGGCGGATTGGGTCCAGTGGCTACTCAAGGCTCGCAAGTTCACGGTAGCGAGAAGACTTGGCTTGTAAGTTTTGAACTTTTTATTGTGATCTACTGCTGTCTTTTGTGAGACTTATATTCCTCATAATTTGTTACGAAGCTGAGTACTTCATGCTGTTTACTGGTATTGATTGTTGATATGACTACTGCAGATTGTGAGATTCCTCATGCTGGGAGCAGCAAACTGTGCAACCTTTGCTAGCAACGCTAGCGATTTTCAGCGTTACGCACAGCGCCCCAAAGACACAATAATTGGCAACTTGTTAGGATTCCCTATTGCGAACTTGTTGGTGTCAATTGTCGGCAATATCGTTGGCGCAGCTAGTCAGGTCATCTTCGGAGAGCTTGTATGGAATCCCATCGAGTTTCTGGACAAGCTCCAGACTGCCAACTACACGCCGGCAAACCGAGCTGGCTGTTTCTTCATATCTCTCATGTTTGCCTACTGTGCAATTTTCTCCTCCATATTTGAGAATTCGATTCCGGCTGGTAACGATCTTGCGGCATTACTTCCAAAGTACATAACTATCAGGAGAGGCTTCTTCATATGCGCAGTGGTATCATTTGCCATCAATCCTTGGTTTTTGCTTGGTAGTGCCTCAATTTTCGTCTCTTTCTTGAGCTCTTATCAGATTTTCCTGTCATCGATCACGGGTGTCCTTCTTTGCAATTACTACCTCGTTGCGCGAGGGTATATGAAGATCCCTGATTTGTATGTCTCGTCCCCGGATGGAGCATATTATTATACGAAAGGATGGAATATTCGAGCTTACGTGAGCTATGTTCTCGGAATCATTCCAAACTTTTACGGCTTCCTGAACAACATGAGCGTCAGTGCACCTATAGGGGTGACCAGGTTTTACTACTTCGCGTACTGGGTCGGTCTATTTGTCAGTGGTACTAGTTTTTGGATACTCTGCTGGTTTTTCCCGCCGGAAATCAACTACAAGGAGGGCTGGATGGAGGCAAAGAATTATATCCGACCAGAAGAGGAAATTCAAGCCTTGGAGGGACAGCCTTTGGACCTTGAATCGTCCAACAGAATTGTTGATGCAGACGAGAAAATTATTGTCAAGGAGAAAGTTCTTGAGCGTGGCTGAGAGGTATAGCTGGGTTACCTATGAGCTTCTGTGCTCAATAACACACATTTACTTTCATTACTCTTCTTGGTGGAATTAAAAACGCCATGATAATAGTCTCTGTTGCGTCTATTTCCACTAATTTATCCAAGATTTTGAACCCATGTGGATTACAGTGTCATCTCTGGATAGATCGGATATGACCGCAACTCTAATGAGTACAAAGCCAAAGAAGCCAGGATAAGTGTCAGGTCCATACTAATGTATGAGCAGACTAAAAAGCAATTCGTATTGGTTTCAAGGTTCTGAGCGATGAGCATTATTAAAACCCTCGGGAACCTTGGAAGCCATCCGAAATTTGTATATGCGTTCGGAGAACATAGTTTCATATGACTGTTCTCAAATTTTTTCGGGGTAGTCGATCTCTGACTTGAATATTCTATCCAAAAAATCCTCGCTAATTTCGAGATCGTCATTGGTCCATAATTGTTCCGATTTCCGACTTTATCCCTGACTAGAAGATGTAGACCAATCTTGGAAGTTGAGTAGGTAGGGAACTTTGGTTCTAGACCAGCATCTCCGCAAATGCGGAGCAGTAGGTAGCACTTCCATTATGACAAATCAATATATGGTTTCGCTCAGAGACTATTTTTCCAATCCACATATAAGAAGGCAACAAGAATCTTCTCAACATCGTACAAATAATTTAAACTCTTTGTGAGCTCCATATTATACACTCTCTCTCGCACGGCCGTTCCAAGCAGAAAATTGACAAGCCAATTCAACCTTGCTCCACTGATCGAACTATCCAATGACTGAAGGCAGTGTTTCGCCGATTGCTTCAAATCCTGGGACGGGAAAGTTCCCAACAGCATCATCTCATCTACGTATCGCGAGGCCATGTCGAGACTTCGAATTGGCGCACAAATTCTGGGTCGACGGACTAGGACTCAAAGTTCTATGGCGCAGCCCATCAGCTGCTGAAACTGAGGGTGGACACGAGCTACTCATGCTTGGATGGCCTGGAGCCTCGTGGCATCTGGAACTGGTGCATGTTGTTGAGCAAGATAAATTTCCAACTCCGACTGAAGAGGATTTGATTGTCCTGTATGTTGACGGACAAATTGATCCTGAGGCAATAGAGCGGCTACTACAAGCCGGGGGTAGGAAAGTGACGCATTCCAATGAGTATTGGAACAAATGGGGCGTGACAATTGTTGACTCTGATGGGTATTTGTTGGTGTTGTCTACACGAGCATGGGGAAATGATTAAGACACATCAATAGCTAGAAACTTTATGCTTCAAACCTTAGGTTCCAAGGTTGGAGAACAATGAAAATTCCGCAGATCTACACAAATACCCACAAATGATTTTATCTAGCTTATACTTGGAAGGTTCCATGATCGGCTCTGTCATGGATACTCCTTTTCTTCTGATAATAGCCTGACTAAAAAGGGGAACAAGATATATAGGGAACAAGCAATTGCTCCACAAGAGCCTGGGCTGATAGCAGCATAGTTTTTCTATAAGATATATACCTACAATATCAATTATGGAACTCAAAAATATCCATATCTATGAATCTTTTAAGAAATCCTGTCTAATTCTGATCACCCATACTGTTGCAAGGTTGGAAGTGATCTGTAGCTAGATTCTGTCTTAAAACAAATATAATATGAGATCAGATACTAATACTTGGTATTTCTCTTCCGTTCATATTCCAGCCTTCACCAAAGTAGAACATTACTCGCTGAAATCTCGAAGTCATCTCCAACTTCAGCAATGAATAATGTATGAGAAAAGGGTTAGGGTTAACAATGACTAAGTAGAATGGCCAATTGGAAATGTTACACTAAAGATAGTCTCCCTGCATGAACCAATCACCGTACATCTTACCCGCAATTGATCTGCTTATCTAAGAAAACAAACTGACTCGTCATGTTTGCTACTCAAGCAACTCATCAGCTCCGACATTCATCCTCATTTGATTCTTCTCATAGTTTGAAGATTTAGTCACATCCAAATCTCACCAGCAAACATCTGTGAGATTTGACTAGGGAAGAAGTTCCTGCGGTGCAACCGCAAGAGTAATGTCATGCCCGTATACAAGCTTCACGGGTTCCAATGGCCACGCGCTGGCATTCCTAGCATCCGTGTCTACATCGTGCTAGAAAATCTCGACGACGCAGCAGCAGAATATATACAACAAAAGAGAACCGCAGACTTAATTCTCGGTGCTATCCGCAAGAATCATCCCAATGTACAAAAGTTTCTGCCAAATTTGCAGCTAATTGAGCAATACGATCCGGATGATACAACCGATGCTGCCATCAGTCAGCCCTATGCTTTTGTTGCGGATACGGTGACGATTCTTCCAGATACCGCGAGACCAATGTATGCTCTTAGCGAGAAGTTAGAACAAGAGCACTTGAGCGAATCCATATCGCCGCAGGCTGCACAAACTCTGGCCGAGGTCCGCGATGCAATTGCGCCAGGTGAACAGATCGGCTGGTGGATTGTCTATAATGGTGATCCCGAACGATACTACCCCGGTATGGAAGATGATTCAGACGGCATAGCTACTGGTGACAGTAGTATGTCTTCACAAATTCAGAATCTCGAGCTCAATTCTGCTCCTTCGTCTCAAGACCCGGTTTGTGTCTGGATTAATTGAAACTCTCTCCTTTACTTTGGCGCTAATCAAGTAGTAGGCCGATACCCCGCCAACTCTCTTGAAGAAAAAGAGGTCTTTTTGGCGACGAAAATAGGAGCCCTCGTCCTCAGATTACAGAGATATGCTGTGATAACAAGCAAATTGACCCCTGAACAAACCGACAGCAACGAAGACTGTTCGGCAGTGTGGATTGCCTCTTACCCGCTGATAGATACAAAATATTTGGAACAGAATACGAGGCCCATACACATGTGCACTGGTGCATTCGTCCCTTCATAATTGGGTAGTGAATATGATGCAATATTTACCATGACGAATCTCGTACCTACAAACTCAGCTATTTCCATACTAGGTCCTCTCACATTATCCCGGAAGAATCACCTTTTCAATGCAGCAAACCTCTTCGAAAGCTCATCTACATTCGGTATCCCCTTACTATCTTTTCTCTGCAGCCCACCCCCCGGACGAATCTCGGCCTTCTTGTCCTCCGTGTCACCGGGTATTTTCACGCGAGGTTCCGGGTTGTCACTACTGGGTCCTGGTTTCACAACGCTAATTGGGCTTTTCCCCTTTGCGTCGTGAGGACCAATATCCCTAGGCGGCGTTGCACGAGTTAATTCATCAGTCTCAGACGCCCGGCGCACATCATCAGCATGAGTCTTCCTTGGCGTGCGCGGCGACGATCCAGTGTCACCTGCTACATCACCGTCGTCCGCATCATCTCCATAACTTGGCGGACTGTCTTCACTTGACATCGGTTCCGGTACATGGCCTTCAGCCAATTCCTCTTCTGCAGGCCACGCAACGTTGTAAGCCTTTGCGATTTCACGTAAATAGCTTTCCACAAGCTCTTTTGAAGGTGGCTTAACCCGAAGTTTCTTAACCAGACGTTCGGGAATTTTTATTGCGGCCTTGTTGTCCTGAGCTAGAGTTGCAAATTCCTTTCCCCACCGCTCCATCAGTAATAAGCGAAGTGTCGTGAGCTCTTTGACTTCTCGTGGAAATCGAGGACAAGCATAGAATATTGCAACAGCAGCCTCATCTAGCCCAGCGTTAATATAACTATTTGCCTCTTCATTGAACTCGTCACTATCGTCTGGGACAGTATTTGGCTGCGCGGGGTGGTGATCTTTCTGTGTCTCTGTCACTGTCGTGGACGGTTTACTACTAGAAAACCAGCCGAAACCGCCTCCATTTTTCTTGACCTCTGTCGCTGTAGATTTTGACGACGAAGCAGACGCGTTCTTCTTTTCGAGATTTAATTGATTAAGCTCCTCCTTCGCCTTGAGTCGCGCCTCTGCTCCCTTGTCCGTGAACGCAAGTTGATCAAGCACCGTGGCTCGCGCAAGTAATAGTTCACAATACAGCTCTATCATCTCCATGACCTCCACGCCAATATCTGTTGCGATGACATTTTCGACTCGATATCGAGCGGAAGCCTCGCGCCCGTTTTCGAGAAGCTGCGCCAGCTCCCGTCGCTGAGAGACGGAGGATGCAGTATCTTTTTTCTGTTGCAGGCGAAGACGCGGAATGAGCAGACGGAGAGTAGATTGTAGTTTTGTCTAGTGAATAAGTGTCAGGATTAGTTTAAAGCAATATATTTTCGCGCATCAAGAATGAGCTTGGGTGAGTTTCGGCTGTCGCGACGGACGTGACGCAATTGGATGAATGGGAAATTGAGATGCGGGGGAGATTGCGCTGATTGTACACATTGAAAAGAAAGACCAGTCACTTACTGTTTGCGCTGAAGGAGGCATGATGGCAAATTCGCTCTCTGGAAGATCCGGTATGCTACAAGAGAGAAAAACGTATTGGAGGTTATTGATTGTCGAGAGCTTAGTAGTACGGAGTAAATCTCGTGGAAATGTCAGGCAGTCTGGGATGAGTGGAGCCTATGATTGTTGCCCCACCATTGAGGCACCTACGTGATATCACGCTCATACAAAAATCTGTATCGGATATGATGATCTATACAATCCAGAGTGCTGGATTTCAGAGGCAGGCTTTTCACTGGAGACAATTTCCCCGTGGCATTCATTCTATCTCACTAGTTCGTAGTATCCAACCCTTCTAGACCGGCGCGAACAAGGATCAAACTTCCGACTTTTCTCGCTTTTGTTTTGCCTTTTCAATTTTTTCAAGCTCTCTGTCGATCTTCTTGAAACCCCAACTCTTCCAGAAAGATGGATACAAGAACGGCCGCAAATCCTTTTCATCATTAATATGTAGACTGTGGCAGAAAGATCGATTGCACTTACGAATCGATTATCATCTGGTGAATAATCATTGCAGTGAAGAGATGGCGTCAAAGTCGTCATTTTGTGACGATTGATAGCATCTTTAAGAACTGTCAGCCGTGTTTGGCATCTAAAAAAATCATCGCCTCGTCTCGCAGGAAGAGTGATCTTACAATAAGCGAAAAAATGCTTGATTTTATCCCTGTAAAGCGTCAGTATTAATCCATCACAGAAATCAATCACTGTATAACAAGACATACGCAATCTGCCGAGGCTGCAAAACCGGTGCCTCATCACCGTCTTCTCGTACTCGGTCCTCCCCCCACTCGTGCACAAGCCTTTGAAACATACCGTATGGCCCCAATTTGTTGACCTTGCGTAGACGACCAAAAGTCTGGTTCGGAAAACTGTCAGCGTTGCTCTTAAATCCACCTTGTGGCCTCATGGCAAACTCACAGTCAACTCATCATAAGTCATGCCCATATCGGCCTCGTCTGATTGGACGTATTGCTAAGGGAATTGTTAATGGTCTCTCTCGACTTGAAACTTTTTTATGTTGCTGGTACGGGCATACTTCAGTAATAGGCTCGAGCTCTGCGGTCGGAATAGCCGTCAGGAATTCTTCTAGACACGGTATATCAAAGGTCTTCTCTGCCCAAGCGATAAAGCGTTTCAAGTCAGACTTGTCAATGCTTCCGATAGGGTTCTACAAAGATTAGTTCGCATTCCATACTATAACATAGGGTAGATAACGTACGATGTCTGCACTAGAGCAATCGTATTTTGTGAGGTAGCTTCTTGGCTGTCAGCAACTCTTCCTCAAGGCAAAGCAATTGGGTGCAAAGGATCTTCAAGATTGTAAAGAAGACATACCCTCTCAGGGATTCCTACAGCAACAGCAACGTCAGAACAGAAAAAGATGGAACGAGAAAGGAATAAGCTTACTCCGACATTCGCAGACCCAAGAACCAACAACCCGCCGCCTCCAGGTCTTCCCCTAGTCGTAGGTAATATTTGCGCAAACTCGTAGGCTGTCAATAGTCAGTTTGTTCTTTGCATGCATCAAAACAGAGCTCAAATTATCTCACCGGTCACCATCCTAGATCGCGCTTGGATGTTTTGCAGCATTAAATTTTCAGCCTGCGTGCCTCCTTCGACCTTGAATTTCGGATCAAAGCCCAAGGTGGTCTGAATCAATGCCTTTTGCGCATGGTAAACCTGGTCAATATCTAGATTCACATGATAGCTACCAATGGCTTGCGACAAGTCCTTTGCTCGTTGACGTGTCTCCTTGGATGATTGTTGAGACATGCCCATGTAGATTGTATGGAATATCTGATTGCAAAGCTCTTGCGGGGTTTCTGGCATGTTTTCCGAATATTTGCAGAGTCGCCTGACATCTTCGATGACTTGGGCATTACCTTCTTTCACTGCCTGAATGGCAAGACGACACATTGAAAAGACAATTGTTGCCGTGGCACATGAGTCTATCCCTCCCGAAAGAGGAACCAAGTAGCCTGCAACGCCACTTCGTCGAAGATAATCCCATAGATAGCAACCCGAACAAAGGGCAATCTCTTCTTCTGGAGAATGATAGCGTGGGTTGATGGGAATGCTCGGCCCACGGGTTAAATCTAAATCATCTTCCTCGCTACTTAGCTCGAATCTGGTCTGGATACGCTCGTACTTTGCCCTGGACTGCGCTGCTTGAAAGGCTCTCGACATGGAGCAGCGATATGCTCGGACTTCTTCAAGATCGATCGTGGCCGTGATGACCTCGACATCATTCAAACTGAACTGCGATCCTTGAGCGACCAGCGTTCCATTGACGATGATCTACAAAATAGTCGGCATCAGCCAATACGATGAGAAAGCTGAAAGAAAATCCCCGCCCTACCATAGCACACCCGTCATAATACAATCGATCACCATCGCAGCCTTGCTGGTTAGCGTAGAGATAAATACCTCCGTTTTTCCTGGTCGCTTCCATAATGAGTTGCAAGCGGGTTTCCAGCTTGCGTAAAGTGAAATGCGAGCCGCTACTGTTAGTAATGACTTCCACGCCATCAAGACCCATATGTGTGTGTGGACTATCCGGGGTAAATAGCTCCTCCTATAGGAACCTCGTTAGCTGGCACTGGGCTATGCCTCAAAGAAAAAAAAAACAACCAGAGTGAAAACGACATACGCAAGTTTCTGCTCCAATACATGTATCTGGTGTCGAGATCACTGCATCCCCAAAGGCAACGTGTGTCGCTCCTTGAAGATGTTGAATGCGCCGCGGCAGATGGAACTGCTCGGTCACCCGGGGCTGGCACCACGGGGTAAAATGGCGCATCTCTCTGTAGTTGCCGTCGTTGGCAAGAAACATTTTCGGGCGAATGAGCAAGATTTTTCCATTCAAGCAGATGATTCGACAATTATATCGAACATTTCTATGTTGCACGGGCACTACCAGGCGGTCAATATTATGGATTGATAAAAAAAAACTCCCCCGCGACAGGTGGTGGTTACTTACTTCCAATATCGAGCAAAATATCATTGCACGATGCATCAGTCAAGATTCTTTCCAACATCTCCCAGCATGCCAAGAACAAGTCCTGTTCCCTATAAGAATTGTCTCAGTCATACGGTCTGCTCAACTTAGCTCAACTAGACAGGAAAGACTCGGCCATACAGCAGGTGATCGAGACAGCCATATCCACAAATCTCGAGCTCCGGCCCAACTCGCAACTTGGCTCCTGCGGCTTTTGCCTGTTGAATACTCTCAATAATACGCTGAGTATTACCTTCAAAGTCCAGCGCCCATCTATCATCCGATTTTTTTTTTGACTTAGCTATCTCAACATAAAGCTAGGACGTATAACTAGGAGGTGTACACACTCTGGATGGAAATTGACTTACTGGTTGAGATTGCAAGTTGCGACTGTCACAAAATGCCCCATCGCAGTGGTTTGCTCGTGGCTTTTTCTCACGATACGTCAATTGTATTCCAGCGGAGAACAGAAGTTTATAATCGAAACAAAGTCGTCACAAAAAAAAGAACGATGTATTTGGAGAGAGGAGAGAAAGTAAGAAAGCCAAATCTTGACGTCTTATCGATGTTTGTCATGTGACTCAATTTATCTCCACATTCCTCAGAATCATTAGGGTTATTCGATTCCGCTTTGATGCTCCTACTGCTCAAGCACAGCTAGTAGGTAGTTCACGAAGTTTGATGGTCGAAATTTTGACATAAAGGCTCTAGGTTACTAAATGTGCAGACAACATCGGTTCATTGACTTTGAAGATTCCTAAAAACTTTCATGGGGACACGAGGAATATTCGAATCCCGGAATTGTACTCCGCAGATACCAGTACTATAGAACATGATAACACAACCATTTCTCTACCTACTAATCAACATCAAAATATACCTAGGTAATATAGGACAAATCTTCTCCATGCTGTGCGATAAACGACTTGCGACGTAATTGATACAAAACTGATGAAAAAATGAACAGTAGATTTTTTATCTAGTCAACAATGCTAGACAGTTGACACAATTCAGTGGATGAAATCACATTCAAGTACAGACCAAGCCGTACAGAAACCAGAACCCGGAAGGGCTGGATAAAGATGGTAAACAAATGTCAATAGAAAAAAAATTAGCTGTGCCAACAGCGGATTGGTTGAATATAGTGAACAGTTTGTGCTGGGATGCCTGCATGATGAATGTTGTTTTTGCCTAGTATGGCAAACGGCAACAAACACTGATGACAATTTTGATGGGGTTCATAAAGCGCAAGACAGAGACCGTAGAGACCTTCCGACAAATCAGGATCAAAGTTGATGTGTACATCAAATTAATATATAAAACATTAGTAGAATGGTTGTTATAAAGAGCAAAATAAGTAGACGCTGTTGCCAGAATCTAACCAAAAAAAAAAGACGAGAATTGAGGGGTATCAATCAGATCGTGGGATCAAAAGAAGTAGGTCAAAAAAAATAGATAAATAGTTGTTGAAGTGAAGAAGTCGTGACGAAAAGAAGCGCACGTGATCTCGTGGAAACGGTCCTGAAAGGTGGTAAGGATGATCCTGCTGTTGCTTTTGTGTTTAAAATTGCATCATAATGCCAGCCATGAGGCACAGAGCCAGACCAGTCATTGATCCAGTGGAGATGGGCGATGCAGCTGAGGAAGGTTTGGCTGAAGCTGAAGCACTAGTTGTTGAGCCGGAGGTTGGTGTGGCGGCGGCGCTGACATCTGCGCTTGCGGACGTCTCGGCGAAAACGTGCGGCGCATAACTGTAGCTAACAGGAGTGGATTTTGGTGTTGGAGAGGGAGTGGTCGATGCCTCAGACGACGGTGTAGCAATAGTGCTACTGAAAGAAGATGACGTTGAGCTCGATGTGGTGGTCGAAGATGTTGAGCTTACAGACGTGGTAGTCGGGGTAGCTGTTGTGGTAGGAGTGGACGAGGTCGTAGAAGTAGGAGTGGCGCTGGAGACCGAGGTGGGCGAAGAGCTGGGGGTAGAATCACCGGCACCACTGTTTCCAGCATCGAAAACAACGATGTTTGCTTTTTGGCCCTTGGGAACAGTCACCACACAGAAAGATGCCCCTCCAGCACCGTCGGCGCTTTCGGACGAAGTAACTCCATTCAAACCTGATGAAGGATCGATCTTGCAGGGCAGGCCGTTACAGCCAGCACCCTCGTCGCAGGTAATTTCGACGCCGAAGGAAGGAGGGGTGTTTTTGAAAGGGGTGGCGGGTTCCTGAACAACTGGATTGTGGCCGATTTTGACAAAAGTGTTTCCATTGGCATCAGTGTTTGCGCCAGCGACGTAGTAAGCCCAGTTACCAATAGGATTGGCACTAGTGCCCCAAATGCAGCCTTCAGTTCCAACTCCGGGAGAGTTGATGTAGTAACTAAGCAAAAGTCAGATATCTGAGAAATGTAATGACGACGCTGCAAGAGAGGGTCGACTTACTGCGCAGCGGTGCTGCACCAGTACGACGTGTCAGGGACAGCGAGAGTAGCAGTGTCTTCGACCAAGGTCGGGATGAGCATGGATTCGTCGCCGGGAAGCACAGTCTGGCAGAAAGACAAAGGCTTTCCAGCCTTGTTTACCGCAGCGACAGTGCCGGTACCATCGACGCAGTAATCTTTATCGGGGAAAGGTTTCTGGATATTTCCGTTTTCGTCACAGTACAATCCACCATCCTGCGAGTAATCATGTGAGCGCGGTTATTCCGTTTGGCGAGTGTTTCAAAATACATACCATGGAGACAGGATAGGTGTAGGAGGTAGCTTCAGGGTTCCACTGCATTGAGACTTTGCCTGGGGGACAAGCGTATGGACACCAATTGCCGGGTTTACAAGGTTGATCAGGACTCATTGCCCATCCTGCATTGAGGGAACCGGGGGTCACGGCAACCAGGCCAGCGTCGCTCGGGAAGGCACATTGGCCACCGCGTTTCTCGATGTCGGACCGATTATGGTGGCGATGACCGTGGGAATGGCGGGCAGCCTCGGAGGTGGCCACAAGGCCGACGAGAGCTGCAGCGACAACAGATGACCACATTTTGGAATTGAATGCGCGTTGGCGAGAGAACGGTACAGATTCGAGTGTCAATCGTAATCGCAGACAATTTTGGCCGTGCTTGTCCGGTTTGGTTTGTTGTGTTCGCAAGCGAGAACGATCGCGAGGTCTATCACCTTCAAGGAGAGACAGCAGTCAGCGCTACACGACAAAGGCCTTGGGGCTCTGCGCGCAGCGTGACGAACAGGAAAGAAAGACTTGGGGTCAGAAATGAACGTTGACGTTGAACGATTGAATGAATGAATGAGTGAATAAATCAAGAACGAAGCGAAAAAGAGCGACAGTCGACAAGCGAACGAGCTAAGGAGAGGAAGAAGCTGAAACCAGAGAGAAGAGAAGAAGAGAAGAGAAGAAGCAGAAGAGAGAAACAGAAACAGAGAGAGAGAGAGAGTCCAGGCGCAGTGGAGAGGGAACAGACAGGGGAAGGAGCCAGCCGATGGGGGCCTTCCTTGGAAAACCGAGAGCACAAAGCCTGGCCAAATGAGGTAATCACGAAGCACAAAGTATCGTAGCGAGCCTCGACCAATGATAGCCTCCAATCCCCACTGAAATAGCCTATTGGAGGTACATGATTGGCTGAGAGCGCCACTGTGTAATGGCTGTAATAAATTACACATTAATGCACTTGCCAAAAAAACAACGGTTCTTGATTTCTCGTGCTTATTGGAAAAACGCCTTGCCGGGTCTAATTAAACCTAGGATTTTCTATTGGTTAGTTTGTTCGGGGACAGCACGGCGGCTCAGTCTTGGCAGGGACTAGCGCTTCTGATCAGGCAAGGCGTCAGGGGAAGCGTGGCGCTAGTGGCGCTAGTGGCGCTGATCGGGGCACGACCCATGGCTTGTGTCAATTTGGTACTTGTATTCGTATTTGGTATTCATTTTACCATTCAAACTTTCTCACTCGCTTCGTGCAAGAGGCTAGACTGCGTAGAGTGGAATAGGACGAAATATGGCTGTATTGCAGCCACTGCAGTCTCACTGCAAAGTCTACCAGCTTGCCATCCGAAGAATAAATCGTGTCTTCGCAGTGTAAACTCTGCCCTGTCCACTGCATATTCCTAGAAGACACGGATTTGTTCAGAATGATGGCAGGGCTAGGCCTTTCCAAGGTTTCTAGTTCATAATAGACTCCGGCTTTCGTCTTTTTGCTTTGGCTTCATTGCGCGAGTCTGCGGGTCTACGTCTATATACAAGATACAATATATCATCCATGGACTGCCATCTCGCTCAAAAGCCGTGTCTCCATGAGTTGTAGATTTACAATTGATACTACCTCAAGTTACGTGTATTCTACAATCACTTACTTTGTACTCCGTAGTCAGTGCTGAATTAAATGTCATACATTCCGCTCGGAACAAAAACCCATGCGACTGCCTCACGTGGCTGCAGAACACATTCCGATCACGGCTGATCCCTGACAGCTTGGGACTACATTCCACTGACAATACGTAGAGTTGCCATCGTTGAGACAGCGTACCGACATGGGATAGAGATAGGTAAAACTGAGTGTCTCAATTCTGAACGCAAGCTAAACCTTAGTAGTCATCCCCATGAAGAAACAGCTTCGGGACATGCAACGTTCCTTCCAATGCAAACAGCGAATATTAAGAAGGAAGGGTCACCAAGAAATCGAAAAGCATCCCAACTCATAAAACCCCAGACTGATTCATACCTGCAACTCTCCTGTACTCCAATGAATTTATGAGTCGAAAAGTCACAACTGCTCTCTCCGATCGACTCAAAAGAAGTACCATCTCCAATTCTCCTCGCTATCGCAGTTTGTGCAGCGGTCCTGGCACGGCGTGAAACATTCCAGACATTTAACCTCCGGATCGGGCGTCATGACACTCATAAGCTCGATGAGAAATCGCTTACTTGGACGGCCCACCTCCATGAATCTGGGATTAGCCAGCAGCTCTGGACTACGAATGCGACAGAAATTGAGCAGGACGGCGTGTAGGGTATGATACGACGCTCTGATCGACCAGTTAAGCACGTCGACGAAGACGTCTGAGTTCCAGATAGTATCCGATTTGGCGCTTTCGACGAATTTTCTCAGAGCATATCTCTCCAGTCGCACCACGTCGTAACGAGAGGCAAGCGCGTACATGGCGCTGTGGATCTTGAGTGGGTGTCCTTGGAGCATGTCCTCGTAACTGCATCCATACATGAACCCGATCATTCCTCTGAAGTGGGAGGCAGCATCTGGTGTGAAGTTATGCATTATGAGAGTCGACTATGGGTAGAAGTCAGCTCTTATTTCATCTTATTTGATAGGGGGATATGGTTGGTTGCCACTGACGACTCCTCCTGGATGCACTTGGTTGACATAGGGAAGCAGCAAATTTGACTGGCTGCCAACAATGACTTTGTGGGCTTTGATGAACTCATTGTTGATAGAAATGTTGAGATCTGAGAATGTGCCATTGTAGAAAAAGCTACTAGAGTTAATGATTATTCATTATATCCAGTGAGGGAGGGACTGACGATCTCAGAGTGCCATTAAAAGGATCTTTGTATCTGTTGCTCTGATCTTCTGTCTCAATATCGTTGTCTTTGTCGTTGTCTTCGTCGTTGTCTTCGTCGTTGTCTTCGTCGTTGTCTTCATCGTATTCTTCTTCATGATGATTGTCATTGTCTGCTGGGCTGTCAGCAATAGTTGCATTGCTGTCAGTCTCAGTATAGCCATCATTGTCAGGACGATTATCACGAATTTGATCATCATTGTTATGACGATCATCAGGAGCTACTGTCTGATGAACAGTATTTGCATTATTCTCATCTGCAGACTCTGTTTCATCCATTTCTGCTCAAGAGCTATGCTGTGGCTTGATGAAAGGAAGAAAGGATGTGAGTAATGAGATAAGAGACACAAGATGAGGTGTGTAAAAGTGGGACACGCGAATATAAACAACCTTGGAGATGGTAGGCAATAAATACTCACAAAACAGGGTGACTTGCTGCCTGGGGCAGCTAATCCCATGACACTCTGTAGGGCAGTCACTACCTAGGTAAGCTATTGTCAGCCTGATTTGTAAACATTCCCCTTCTTACTATTGTCTCTCTCAATGTATTCAAGCCAAATCATCAATTCCATGTTCATTGAGCGTATAATATATGAAATATGTTCTCTGCCAGATTGGCATATGTCACAAAGATAAAAAGAAAATGCAAACCATCTATTCATCCCAATCTCAATGATGAGAACGAAACCATTTTGAATAGAAAAAAAGGTATCCCACCCACGATGTCCAGCATCAATTTCTCAGCAATAAAATGCATCTCTCGACCTCGACTCGCCAAATTAAGTCTTCTCCCACAACCTAGAAGGTTTACAGGCCAACGAAAAATGCGCCAAGGGCGCTCAGGAGCATAAGCACGGCCATATTCACGACAGGCTGGGATCCAGCGCCGCTTGAAGCGCTACCCGAGCTGCTTGAGCCCGATGCAGACCCAGAACCAGAGCTGGTAACCGCACTAGAGCTCTGGCTCGACGAGCCGCTTGAAGTAGAGGTGGAGTTGCTGCTGGTCGACGAAGCCTTGGTGCCGTTCATGGCCATGGCTTGGAAGTCACTGAAAGTTTTGCCGGTGGTTGGTCTGCATTTTGATGTATTACATTAGCATTGTGACCAACAGACCAAAAAAGCCGAAGAGGCAAAACAACTTACGCATTGATAGCAAACACCATTCCCTTAGCACAATGGCCGGTCTGACTGCAATAGGCCCAGATGGGCTTGGTATCGTTGACCATGAGTGAGAAGACTGGTACGTTGGTGCCCGAAACTGGCATGAATCCGGACTTGAATCCAGTCACGTTCGACATGACTGCGTGGATAGGCTCGCATGGAGAGCCGAAGGTCGATTGCACAACGGAATGGTTCTACAGACATAAAAGCGTTAGCATATATCGCCTTCTGGTGATCCAGTCTGGACTTTGTGCAAGCCTACCTTTGCCACGAACTGGAACTGCACAACCTCACCGGGCTGGGCTGTGATGCTGTCCGGAGAGAAAGTCAGGGTATTGTTTTCACCGACTTTGACGACATGTACGGTCACATCGTTCTGAGACTGGGCAACAGTGGAGGCTGCGAGCAGCAAGGTTGAGACGACTGCGGTCAAGAGCTGCATTGTGATTGATGTGTAGCGGAAAATGGGCTATTTGGTATTCGAAAAGTTTGTAATATGTTGTGGCCGGCACAAGAGAATAAATCTATTAAAATATTTGAAAACGGAAGATGAAGCTGGCTTGAAATAAGAGATGCTTTGTGTGATGGAGAGGAAAACAAAATGCAGGAATTGGGGAGGATATTACACCATCTATATACCACCGACAAAGCTCTGCAAAACCTTCATGACCCCTTCCTGCAATAGAGAAAAATTGACAGACCTGACACTACGCACGAGCATACCTAGGAGAAGGTATGATCAGAGCTTCCCAAGTTTCCATTTCGGGAAACATGAGACAACACAGCGACGGCGGCTTTGTTTGACGATTGGCTCTTCCGTCTCATTGCCTCCAGGCATCGCTTCGAAGAATAGAAACCGACTTTAATCTGATCCCCGCAAAAGAATCCAAAATTTCCATATTTAGCATTAGTGCAGGAGTCAGGCCAGCAATATCATACTGAATTTGTGCGCCAAATTAGGGAGTATGTTATCGTAAACAAGCCCCCCGTTTTGTCTCGATTAGGATAAGGAGCTCGAGCTTTCTCTTACAAATTGGGTTTTTGCTGGGTAACTAAACTACGTAGGTAGCTTATTTGAAGTCGCAAGATGCATTTCTAAATTAAACATCGCCTGCCAAGGTAGTAGCAGACAAAACGCAGTCGTTGCAATCCAGCTTGCGAATACAACGAGTGCCTGGACAGTTGCGGATGTTCAGTGGGACAGGAGGCGCGGGTGCTGAAGCAGCCTCGTTGTCTCGGGATAGTTTGATACTAGGAACCTCAAACACGTACTTCCGCTTATGGCCAAGTTGATATACCCCCAGCCACGCACTGCACGCCTGAATCTGTCGTTACTACAAGACCAACGCATGTTAGTTGTTAGCTGTTAGATGTTGGACATGTTGGAATCCGTAGCAAAAAAGGAAGGTTTAATAAAAAATGGCTATTATTGGTATCTCGTTTGACTCGTGTCTCATGATTCATCCGTCTCGATCAGAAGTCGAGAAGCATTTGCGGCGCTAATTTTTCTAGATCCTCAACCTGGTCTACGATTAGTTGGGCAAATTTCGAGGAGCTTGCTAAAGGAAACTCCTCCCCATTAGAGAACAGAGACCAACCTACCTCAAGAAATCCATCGCCTCCCGGCCGCGTTCTCCCATCCGCAGTCGACGCTTCCGCTCTCTCGTACGCAGCCCGAGCCAGCGCTTCTCTGACGAATATATCTATGTATTTGGCTACTACCTCGTTTGCGTCTTTGGTGACTTTGGTCTTGCTATTTTTGAAGTGATGGTGTAATATCGTGGTCAAAAGTTTCGGCGGGATGCTCGGCTCGTCGGATTCAATGTCGCGAGGTCGGTCGTTCGTAATGATTTCAGCAAGAATATAGTCTGGTTCTTGGAAAGGCGAAGCTGAACGAGATTCGCGCTCTAGCCCACCCTCTTCATCCGTGGCGTCGGCGTTGTTGGATTCATCGCTTGAAGGAGAAAATATCGATCTGGATTCTCGCCGAACCGCTTTTGAGAGTTTTTTCTTCGGCGCTTTCGCTGTTGCTGTTGCTGTTGGCTTTGATAACGAATTCCGAGCCGCTGCTATTCGACCCGAGGATGTTGGCTTTGAGGCTTTAGAAGTCGAGGCTGTTTTGGTCGAGCTGGTCCTGCCAGCTGCGGAGGTGCTCGTCCCGGCGGACTGGATTCTCGGAGGCTTAAATGGAAGTCGATTTCGTTTAGCTTGAGCAGCATCCATGATTGCGCGGAATTATCTGGGGCTGTAGTGAGACCGTAGCATCCAGCTCGTAGTTGTCAAGATAATTTTCTGTTCTCGAATTCGCTTGCTTGTCAAGATGGAAACCTCAAGACGCGTGACTCGCGTTTTGCCGAATCTGGCTAGCCCCATCAAAGCTCTATGTGGAGGTCCAGCACCGAGAATGTTTTGTCATTGCAACACAACACAGGCATGGGAAGTTTCAGTAACTGTCAAACTCGATTGTTTTAATCACAGAATTACCCCGGCGAATACTCCATTATTTGCACTAAATCTTCTCATCCACGGAGACGTATCACGGCGTCAGACGGCCGGCTCAACAGCGTTGTTATCGAGGTGGGGTTGCAATCGCGTCGCGATCTACTCCAGATTCACTCGTCGCATTCAATTCGATAAGCAGGAAGGAAAGGCATCTCTGGCTACGACCCGTCGCAATCAACACAGTATGAACGATGCGGTCACTTCACTGCTGACTGAGCATTTCAGCTACACGCCTCTGGTAAGCTCACTACCGCGGTCTTTAACACATGAAAATAAAGAAAAGCGAAGATGGCCTAACGATGCAGTAGTCGCTGATTGACGATATTATCAATTCTATCAATAATCTCATCTATCAAGCCATCTCGAGCCTAGAGAACGGTCTTTTGAATACTCCGCCCGAAAAACTCGGATTCGGTCGCGCAAATAACACTTCAACAATCCCGGATACGGACGCCGACGGCAACATTGAATATCCCGAGGCGACATTGGAGATTGAGAATGGTCTACATCAATTGGAGACACTTTTCGAATCCTCGGTGGACAAGTCTTTCGATAAGTTCGAAATCTACGTTCTGCGAAATATTTTCACCGTCCCCGATGAGTTGGTGAATTACATGCGATTGGGCCATTATGAGGTATACTTCGCGCAGGAAAACCAAACAGCGGAAGACTCGGTGCTGATTATCTTCTTAGAACCTGTCGTTTTCCAGTCAGAATGAGAATGCCCCTACACCCGAATCAATTAATCTGCAGCGGAGAAAGCTCAGAGAAACGCGCAAACTGCAACAGGCTCTGCAACAGGAATCCGAACAAAACGAAGCAGTCATTGCGCAATTAAAGTCAATTCTTAGCGCGGCGAGTCACTCTTTACCCAATTCCGAAGGAAATGGAAATGAATCCAAAACAACAACCGCAGAAACTGCCCCGATCTCGCAATTACCGAACCTTTCCTTTCTCACCTCCGGGTCGGCAGCGTCCACACTTCGGGTGGGCCAGAACAAATCCCTCACCACGAATACCGACTTTGTACTGTCACAGCTGCCAGCTCTTCACGCCGCGACGCAGAAGTTGCGCGCAAAGTTGACTTCGCTGTCTACAACTACCATCCCGAGTAACCTGAAACGCGACGAACGGCGAGAATACATTGACAGTCGAATCAAACTGCATCTCGAGCGCTCGGGTGGTACTGCGCTAGGAGGGGGTCAGGCCGTGATATCTGGGAGGAAAATCTCCGGCGCAGAGGCCCATGCACTGGAAATTGCTGAAAATATACTGCATGAAAAGTGACATGACAGTGATGGTGATGAGCGGCAGCACTGATTCTTTATTTTTGGAAGGAGTATGGTTTTGGATAAACACAGGATAGAGCGAAGGCGTTCGACTGGGTTGTTTTCTGTTCATTTGGCTGTCTCTGGCTGTTTCACTGCGGGCGGTAACCGTTAATCATCTACTTGTATTCCTACTCTCATCTAGTGACTCTAGTCATTGTGTGTTTTGGAGACGGGAACATGGAGTTAGCTGCCGCTCCGTGGCCATAATACATTATCACGATCTCAGGAGTGTCTGCATTAGATCCGACGGAAATATACAGAGGCTGTTTGAGCTCAGAGCGCCAGGGGTATATTTGATATAGTAGTAGTATTCTTATTTTGAAAGTTACCAAAATAGATCGCCTGAAAACTAAGGCAGACGGGCCAGGGTTAGGCTGATCTCATAGTTCGGCCAATCACCGGGCAAATCACACCACCGTCGAGACTCAAGAACATCTCTAAGCGCCGACTAAAAACATCGCAACAAACCAATCCGAGTCGTCCAAGCCGTATTCTTCACATCTTCAACAGACAAAATGCGGCGCCTGCTTGCATGCTCGGACGACCAACCAGAGTCTCTTCTCGACCCTTTTTCGAGACGATAGCCCCGGGCCCCTCGTTCACAAGGTTCTTCAGCACGGCTCGCTTTGACAAACCAGCTTCTTTACACACGGCTTACTTTCAGCACGATCATCAATCTGTTCGAAACAGCCCTATAAATCAGTATTCTATGCAGCGGTCTCCTGTCGGTCTTGTGTCTCGGCATTTGATTGGTCGTGAGGAGCCTACAGATGTAGTCTGCAAAGTATCGTCACATTTCCATTTTTAGATCTGAACGATGCTGATTCGATGCTATATGCCTTTGCTTTCCCAAAAGGGCAGCGATGAGTCTCATCTCAACTATCACCCAAGAAAACGGGAGTTTCCCACTGTAGAGATGAAAGGCGCTTAGAGGGAGAGATCCTCTGACACATAACCTATCGACCTGGTGGTGCCGACCTTATAATTAAACCGTTTCTCCTTCATAGCATCAGTTTCTGTCAGTAGTTGAAACTACCAGGTGTTTATTTTTTTTCGAAACCTCCCATTCTCTGACAGTGTTCGTTTCGTTCGTTTATTTCTTACGATTTGCTCTGGCTAGCAAATCTAGTCTTCAAAGTTTTTGAGGATTATTTTGACTGTTTGTATTTCTACGTTGCTTTATTCCTATCTATCTACACTCACTTGACTATCTCCCGGACTTGTCACATTCACGACCGTCATCCGACTCTTATAACTCCAATACCGAAATGTCTTCCGCGTCATCCTTCACAGTTACCGTTAGCAGCGCTGCCGACGAGCAGGAAGCAGCTTACCTGGCTCGGGCACGCATGCTACATCGGGTCCGTATTGGGATAGCTGCTCTGCTTCTCGCTACTTCAGCAGCGATTGTCGGAACCGAGAGCGCTCCGCTTCATTACTATAACGAAACCAAGGGCTACGCTAATGTGTGGCTACCACTTTGGCCGCTGAATTTGGACGTGCGTCAAACAAATGCTCTGCTGGCCTGCGGTGCAGTGATTTTGTTTCAAGCAATCGTGTATATTGCTATTGCTGCATTTCCCTCGGTTTGTTTACTCTTTCTATCCGCTTTATTGGGAGACAACTTCCAAGTATAAACCTATGGGAATGGTCTGTCTAGCTTGTATGTTTCCAGTCACTGATTGCAAGCAATCGCAGCCTCATCCTCGCCTTCGACTATTAAACCTTCTCAGCTCCGCCGTCGGTTTCACAGGTCTCGTCACTGCCATCGTCGGAGTCGCTTTCTCCATCTACCTGCCTTCAGCCGTGTATCCTGATGGGTTCACTGTCGGCGAAACCATTCACAGCTGGACTTGCAAATGGAAATCCGTCAGCAGCATTAGCAATCAGCAGTCGCTGAATAGTCCGGCAAACTTTGCGCGCATGTGCGCCGAGTCTCGTGCCGGCTTTGTGTTGCTAGGTTTACTTGTCGGTCTGGAAGTATTCATGTGCGCTGCTGCGGCTGCAGGATACATGCTCGAAATGTCGGTTGCCAAACAGCGCAAAGTGTCCAATGCGAATGCCGAATTGGGTGGTTTCGTCATCGAGCCTAAGCATTGATCCTCACGTTGACCCGATAACCCATTGAAGTAGTACAGTTGAATTGTGTGGCTGTACACATTGAATCACCTGCAGTCATGCATGGATGGTGGAATGGGGCCGTCAAGAATACCTATATCCGGGTGACTGCAATCAACAATACAGCGGTTATGTATGATTTTTTTTTCTGCTCCTGTGTCATCACATAGAAGCACTCTTATGGTTTAAGACTGATGCAATTGGTTAATGTACATGCTATGAATTGCTGCGGGGGTTTTGTTTCTGCTTTTGTTTCTTGACTACCTAGTATTGAATACCCAAAATAACATATATAGTAACATTGAAATTTTCGGAGATTACAGAATTCGAGAACCAAAAGTGTTGTAAGATGATTAATCCATAGTTCTGAGGAGATTAGACCATAATTTATTACCTACCTACCTAGGTAAGTTATACGTGGAGCATGACAGAAGCACACTCCCAATCTATATAGCGGAGTCTCGTGTGAGCCTGGTCAACTTTCAGGCCATTCGGGATTTATTCCAGAAGTCTTTCAATGGGGGTAGAAGAACCGTCATGGGAGGGCAATTAAAGATGGGTATTTCTTAGCTGAAGCTCATTTCTTCCTTATTTAAGAAGAAAAGAAGCAAAGAAGAAATGCTCTGCGCGCTGTAGTAGTATTCAACCCTAACCCTAATAGAATACACGTGACGATTCCGGTCGGGCCGACATTTTAGCGTGAGATCTATGGTTGATGACGAAGGCAGACAACAAGCTTACAGACAACAATCTTATATTTACCTAGGTAAGCGTTGCCAGTATTTGTTGAGGGGAGCGCCACAATAACACACAGAGCCGAAACAAGTCTTATTGATTCGCAACGACAACTGTTTGTGTCGATTACGACAAATCCGTCTAATCCACCACGATGAGCGGATTTCGCGGGGTGATGAAGGATGGATGGCATCCGAAAGGCAAAGACGGGGGCAAAGAAAGCTGGCGTGGCGATTTCAAGGGAATAGACCAAGTGGTGTGTCTCGCGCATACAGCATACGCCATCATCTATTTGTTATTTGCATGTTTGCTTGCAATTGTCTAACAGCAAATCTAGGCGGGCTGGATGGGAAAGGGAAGGAAGGACAGCAGCGACGATCGAGCCGAGCATGTATCACGGCCTCTGTCCTCACTCAAGGATCCAGCATCGTTCGGGCCACCACCTAGACGCGGCGATTCTCGAACTTCGTTAACGTCTGGTTCTACATCAACAACACATACCCCCACTCCGAGACCTCTCGGCGCAGCATTGCGACCAGAAGAAATCGTGCACGAGCCCGAAGCCATTGAGGAAGAACAGGGCCCTCCTCCTCCACCTCTACCGTATCGTGCAAACCGAACTGGACTCACGACTGAGCATCTTCCTCCACCCCCAGTCCGACGGACAGCGTCTCCAGCGGATCAAGCTGTTTCCCACCCTACATCACAAGCCCGACCGAACGTACCCCCTCGATTACCTGCTCGAAATACTACATCACCTTCGCCCCCACCTCCGCCATATTCGATAGGAGATCAGTCAATACACTTGAATCAGAACTCTATGGCTCGTCTGGAACAGGCCGGCGTTTCGGTACCGGCACTCGGAATTGGAGGAATGAACAGTGATAAAACTACGTCCACCAGCCGCGGCCCGCAGGAGAATCAAGTCAACGAACTTCAAGCGCGATTTGCGAAAATGTCGCCGTCGGGAACACAAGTATCCCAAGTCGCTCGCACGTCGGTAGAGCACTCTCTGTCCCCGCGCGGGAACGATCCTGTTTCAACGTCGCCGGCTTCCAGAACAGACGCCTCTCAGACGACGACGACACCGCTTTCTCCATCGTCAATGAGTAACTTCCGCCAGCGAAGCAACGAGCACATCGAGACTGGCAAGCAGAAATTATCAGCATTCAATCAAAAGCACAGAATCACAGAGCGCATTGGCTCGTATTTCAACGAGCAGTCTGGCGACAACAGGACCTCAACTGCACAGCCTCCACGCCCACCGCCGCATCCAAACTTGAGCCGACAAGGTTCGAATGTTGATCTCGACTCACTAAATAAGAGGAAACCTCCGCCGCCTCCTCCGCCTGCTAAGAAACCAGGGCTCAAGTCAACGCCTGTAAACGGTGGTGACGGTAGTGAATCACCGACTCCACCTCCACTGCCCTTAGAGACGAAGCCTCGCTGAGCGAGAGCTTGGGGATGCAGTGAGAAGGGTATTTTGTGTGAATTGGTCTGCATATTTTTTTCAAAGGGGGATTTTGATTTGTCAGGGTATTCATTTGAATCCGTCCTTGTAGTGTTCATCGTGCCTTGTGTGTTGGGTTCAGCGTTACCGTCTTGATAACTTATAGTCAACTACTTATATATTCTTGACATTATGGAATAATGCAAATTCGGAAGCGTTATATTCATATTTACGCCTGCCTAGTAGATGCCTGATAGTCTGACCTGGTACTGAGAGATTATCTGCCCGCCACTAGGGTACAGGTATGAAGCGCAATAGAAATGCTTCTTTATTCAGTTGACAACCTTGGAAATCATAGAATCTGAACAGTTATACGTCATAGCTAGATTCATCCCAAGTGCAAGTTGTGGTGAGAGTATAATACCTTCATCAGGAGCATTGTCACAAAATGAATTATCATTTAACTGTTTGAGGAAGAGAACCTCGGTTCATCAGCTTATCGGCTTATCAGCTTATCAGCTTATCAGCTTATCAGATCGCCGCCTGTCAGCTTATCGAGACTATCCGCTTATCGAGAGAACCGTCATGATTGGCTCAACGTTGTTCAATCCATGTAATTATTTCAAGAGGCAAAAAATGTTCTGTGTTTTGTTGGGAAGCGCGTACACTTAGCCCTTTTGAAACCATATGCTGTACAAAGTAAAGTATGAGTACAAGTAGAATCATCTAACGATACCATACATACACAATACCAATCACATGCTGCAAAGGCCTGCAAAGATGCCTCCAGTCTACTCAGGATGCTGGTCTGACATCTCTGGTCTGACAATACCAATACCGTGAGCCCTTACAGTCACATGATTTCTGCGACTGTCGCGTGAGGTGAAGATGATGCCGACATTTTCTCTCTCTCTCCTTTTCATTCTTCAACCTTCATCCATTGAAGATTCAGAAGATGCCAGCAATTGACCTCGATAAAAACCAATGATGGAAGCTAGGTCTAGGTACTACTCACAGGCTTCGTCTGTGCTAGTATATCTTGTCTCAAGCTGCGGTCAATAATAATGCATGCTCAAGCATAGTCATCCACCTCGGCCTGACCCCTTTTCCCAACAAATGCGGACTGTGGATCGCCTCACCCCCAACTGGGGCCAATCACCACACAACTCTTAAGCTTGCGAACGCTTGCGACCAACGACTATGGCGTATTGTATCGTGCGTAATCCCCATCATGCATTATTACATTACGATCCGTTATCGAGTTGCCTCTCGTTTTTTTTTTTT